>JACEFZ010019401.1:0-140803 GCA_014155875.1 Cepaea nemoralis
AAAAAATACAGAATTACATAACTCATGAGGTATATTTCCAGTAATTATTGTATTAAGCAGACGGAATTTTATCTTTTCCATATTCTTTTTAAAGCATTAATATTTCTGGTGACGCTGTCTGGCCCGGGGGGTTTTGCCAGATTTTCATATGATTAAGGCATTCTGAACCTCCATCTTCAAAAGTGGCCCTCATTGTTATTTTGAACAATATATTGTTCGTCTCTGTTATCGTCATAAAGGTTTTTCACGTAATCTGACCATACATGTAAAATCTGATCTTTTTCTATTATGACTCTTCCATCTTTTGTCTTTAGGCAGCCTGCTGATAAATACGTGTTCTTTGATTAGTAATCTCCTGAATTCTTTTGTGCATTAGTTTCGCATTTTTACTGTTGTGTTGTTTTTCAATTTCTCTGCAATTTTTTCTCAAGCCATGTTTCTTTAGCCTCCTTACATAAGGTTCTGACTTTTCTGTGAATTTCTTCATATTTGGCAGGATTATTTTTGTTCTGGTCTTCTTGTTTCCATTAGTTGTAAAATTTCTTCAGTCATCCATGTCTTACGGCCCACTTTCTTTACTTTTGGAATAGTTTTTTTCTGCTGCACAACTGATTGAATTCTTCAGCATTTCCCATTGATCATCTACATCTTGAAATAGGATCTCTAGATCAGACAATAAATCAATTTGTTCTTTACTTCTATGTTAAATTATCTTGTATTTCTTTGTCAGTTTTCAATTTGCACAAGTCATATTTAGGGTTTCCTGCCTGTATACTTGACTTTCTTTAACTTTACCCTCAATGTGCCAGTAATTAATCTGTGATCACTGTAACAGTCTGCATTTGGAACTGTTTTTACAACTGTTAATGCATTTCGAAACCTTTTGCTTATCAGGATGTAATCTATCTGGTTTTTAATCCTGCTGTCTGGACTCCTCCATGTCCATAATCTTCTAGGATGTTGTTTTAAACCAGGTGTTTCCTACAACCATTTCTTGCTTCTTTTGCCCATTCTACAAGTCTGTAACCTCTTTCATTTTCTCTCTCCCAAACCATGGTTGCCTACACTACATCATCGCTTTGCTTTCCTATTTTTGCGTTGAAATCACCCATTATGATATTTATTTCTGATTTTTTACAGTTCTTCAAAGCAGACTCCATGTCATTATAAAATTCCTCTATACTTTCTTCACTGCTTTCACTTGTTGGGGCATATACTTGAATTACATTTATTTTAAAAGGTCTTCCGTTTAAACAGGTAACAGCAAACCACCAATATTCTGGCACAATAAGAGAATGCTGAAAGCATGGGAAACTGTTGCATCGTACATTGAGAACCATTACCCTAATAAGGCGCCGGTCTCTTTGGTCTAGAGGTTACACCACTTTCTCCGTAATCTCGTATACTCTTGTAAGTAACGTGACGTTGCGCGAAGAATTGGAAGTGGTTCTCTCCGCGTCGGTAACTTATGGGGTATGTGAGCCGGCCGCTCAGAAAGCAATGGCAAACTACTTAGCGTAATCTTGCCAAGAAATTAACAATCAGCTGAAAGATGGTGATGTTGACAGCGATGTCCTGTAAAGGATATGCAAACATTTAATATATGTGGTATGTTCCCTTGTTGTATACCATAATATATGTGGTATGTTCCAACCGATGTGTCCCATAATATATGTGGTATGTTCCCCTGATGTATACCTTAATGCATGTGGTATTTTCCCCCGTTGTATACCGTATTATGTGTGGTATATTTCCCTGTTTTATACCTTAATATATGTGGTGTATTCCCCTGTTGTATACCTTAATATATGTGGTATGTACCCCCGTTTTATACATTAATGCATGTGATATGTTCCCCCACTGTATACCTTAATATATGTGGTATATTCCAGCATTGTATAACTTAATATATGTTATACGTCCCCCGTTTTATACCTTAACATATGTAGGTATGTTCCCTCGTAGTACACCTTAATAAATTTGGTATTTTCCCCCCGATGTGTACCATAATATATGTGGTATGTTCCCCATCTGTATACTATAATATGTGGTATGTTACCCCGTTGTATACCATAATATATGTGGTATGTTACCCCGTTGTATACCTTGATATACGTGGTATGTTCCCCTGATGTATACCTTAATACAGTGGTTCTCAACCTTTTTTGGCCCGTGCCCCCCTTCACCATATTTTCAGAACATCATCCCCCCCTTTCATATTTTCTATCTAAAAATCCTCCCACCCCTATACAGTATACATAAAAATGTAAGGTAAATTTAATAGCACATACTAAAACAAGTCTAGACATCCACATAAAACATGATTTGTGGGTCTACTGACTTTACAAAATGAATTTTAGAAGGATGAGACGTACTTAACTGTAAAGTATGAAGGGAAAAACAATATCAAGTAATCGGTTCTTGTATTAACGCGATCTTGAAATGGTCTTCATTCCCCCCCCCCCCCCTGGAAACCCTAAAATTCCCCCTTGGGGGGGGGGGGGGGGAATTCCCCACTTGAGACCCACTGCCTTAATATATGTGGTATGTTTCCCCCGTTGTATAACGTAATATATGTGGTATATTCCCCTGTTTTATACATTAATACATGTGGTATGTTCCCCCGCTGTATACCTTAATATATGTGATATGTTCCCCCATTGTATAACTTAATATATGTTGTATATCCCCAGTTTTATACCTTAATATATGTGATATGTTCCCTCCTTGTATACCTTAATATATGTGGCATGTTCCTCCATTGTATACCATAATATATGCTGTATTTTCCCCCATTGTATGCCTTAATATATGTGGTATGTTCTCCGGTTTTATACATTATAACATGTGGTATGTTCCCCCCACTGTAATATATTTAGTATGTATCACTATTGTATACCTTAAATATATGTTGTACGTATTTATATTTATACCTTAATATATGTGGTATGTTTCCCAGTTGAATACCTTAATATATGTGGTATGTTCCACTGTTGTACACCTTTATAAATGTGCTATGTTCCTCTTTTGTATGCCTTAATATATGTTAGAGTAGCAACTCCATTAGACTTAAAATTGAAAGCCAGTTAATAAACTCTCTGGGGTGTGTTCACCCAGCAGGAATCAATACTGTTGTAGATGCCACGGTATAACTATGCTATCTTCCTTGTATTTTATTCATATCGGTCTGTTTATACACCATTTGGCAACACAAACCTTTGTAGCCCAAGAGCACCTTTCTAAACCGGTTCAAACCACCATTTTCGTTTCTCTCATGTCAACAAGAAGCTGTGTTTAATTTTATTTTGTGTTTTATTTAGCTTTTTATCTCTGTGTGTTGTTCTGTTCTGGACAAAGGTTCGTAGAACCGAAACATAGATCGTGCTTTGTTGTCCTATAATACTTATTGTTTTATTTTAATACTTCAGTATTATATATTTATTGATTCTTTATGTTTTTGGATAAGTCACACTTTGTTTTCACCTGTGTAAGATGGAGTTCTCTGTAAGGTACGTGCATTGTGTCTGTGGATAGTATGTCTCTTCTTTTCGCAGGAACTTAAAATACCTAATTGTTTGCAATTCATGATTGGTATAAACATGAAATGTATATACGAGAAACTGACCAGGCGATGTGCTGTTCCTGCCACCTGGAGCTCTCTGTAGCACGGTGGGTGCCGACTGGCGTCGGGGACACCTATTCCTGCTATAGCGTCTGCGGTTCTTTAAAACTGTCGTTCCGGTTCGCGTGAGCATCAGTTTTGACATGGCTTTATCAGGAGAAAGTCCAGGTGCATCGAAGACAAGTCACGTCGTCTCCTACCTGTGACAGACACCACATCATATCCAATACAAGTCGCTGTTTCATTGTTAAGATACGCTAAAATGGTGTTACATATAAAGATACGAAGATACAATGATTATATAAATGAAGTACGGACACTGGGTATTTATACACTCATTGGAGGTGAACGAAGCGTTAGAAGGACATTTCTACAATCTCTGGAAGTGAACATTAGATATTTCTACAATCTCAGGCAGTGAACACAACGTTAGTTGCATATTATTTACGGACATAGCAGTCAACCCCAGCATATTTGGCTGCTCTTGATTCCTGGGAATATGTACGTTCAGTAGTTTGCCATTACTTTCTGAACGACCGACACCCATACCATTTCATAAAAAAACAACGCAGCTGTGTTTCGAACGCGGTATGCGAGATTACTAACTGCATCCATAATCTCTTCACCACAGAGCCGGCCAAAGGCTAAATTAGATAATTCTACAACCTCAGGTAGTGAACATTAGATATTTCCACAATCTCAGGTAGTGAACATTAGATATTTCCACAATCTCAGGTAGTGAACATTAGATATTTCTACAATCTCAGGTAGTGAACATTAGATATTTCTACAATCTCAGCTAGTGAACATTAGATATTTCCACAATTTCAGGTAGTGAACATTAGATATTTCTACAATCTCAGGTAGTGAACATTAGATATTTCCACAATCTCAGGTAGTGAACATTAGATATTTCTACAATCTCAGCTAGTGAACATTAGATATTTCCACAATTTCAGGTAGTGAACATTAGATATTTCTACAATCTCAGGTAGTGAACATTAGATATTTCTACAATCTCAGGTAGTGAACATTAGATATTTCTACAATCTCAGGTAGTGAACATTAGATATTTCCACAATCTCAGGTAGTGAACATTAGATATTTCCACAATCTCAGGTAGTGAACATTAGATATTTCTACAATCTCTGGCAGAGAGCATTAAATATGCCTACAACCTCAGAAAGTGAGCAAAGCTACAATAGATATTTCTACAATCTCCTGATATATCTCACATAATAATTGAAATGTCTGCATCCACAGGTACTGGACTAAACAGCTTCGGAGACTTGAACAGTTGCTGGTTAGCGGTCTAATATATTATTTACATCTGCACGGATCAACATCGCTCTCGGTATGCTAATATGGACATATAAACGTGACTCCGCGTGTCTTACAACATATCGCTCTCAAAACATTAATACTTACTCATAAACGTGAATACGTGATTCCACGTATTTGTGACACATATACGTGATTCCTCGTGTCTTAAAACACATCGCTCGCAATGCATTAATATAGACACATATACGTGATTCCTCGTGTTTTACAACATATCGCGCACAATACATTAATATTCACACATATACGTGATTCTGCGTGCCTTATTTAGTTAGTTAGTTAGTTAGTTAGTTAGTTAGTTATTGAGCTAGTGAGTGAGTGAGTGAGTTAGTTAGTTAGTTAGTTAGTTAGTTAGTTAGTTAGTTAGTTAGTTAGTTAGTTAGGTAGGTAGGTAGCTAGCTAGCTAGCTAGCAGCTAGCTAGTTAGTTATTTAGTTAGTTAGTTAGTTAGTTAGTTAGTTAGTTAGTTAGTTAGTTAGTTAGTTAGTATGAAGTAAACCGGACTACCGATGTCGTCACTGCTTTGTTTTGGTGCTCAACTATCTACCTGCGAGGATTATGTTTCCGTTGTGTAGTGACTTTAACTATGTATTATGTACTATTTTACAGATATTGTGAGACAATTGTATGTCACTAAAACAAGAAATAGAAAGAGAAAAAATTAATATTCAAGGGATGTGCGAAACGGGATTGACAGGAGCAGGCATCAAGATAGATGAAGATTTTAAAATTATTTATTCTGGAAGTGAAGACCGACAAAGGGGAGTGGCTATTATTTTGGAATGGAAAACATCAAAATCTGTTCAAGGATATTGGGCCGTGTCAGACAGAGTTCTACTAGTTAACTTGAGTGGCAGACCTTTTAGCATAAATGTAATTCAAGTATATGCCCCAACAGGAGAATCCAGCGAAGATAGTGTAGAGGAATTTTATAATGACATAGAGTCTGCCTTAAAGTAATGTAAAAATTCAGAAATAAACATCATAATAGGAGACTTCAATGCAAAAGTAGGAAATCAAGGTGATAGATACACAGTAGAAAACTATGGTTCAGGAGAGAGAAATGAAAGAGGATACAGACTCGTAGAGTGGGCAAAAGAACAGGAAATGATTGTAGGAAACACCTGGTTTAAGCAACACCCTAGAAGATTATGGACATGGAGGAATCCTGATAGAAGGATCAGAAACCAGATTGACTACATTCTGATTAGCAGAAGATTTAGAAACGCACTAACAATAGCAAAATCAGTTCCCAGTGCTGATTGTTATAGTGACTACTTACAGGAACACTGAGGATAAAGTTGAAGAAAGTCAAGTATATAACAGGAAACACTAAATATGATTTGTGTACATTGAGTAAAGACAAGGAAATACAAAACAAATTCAACATAGAAGTACAGAACAGATTTGATTTATTGTCTGATCTAGGGATATTATTCCAGGATGTGGATGATCAATGGGAAATGTTGAAGAATTCAATCAATTTAGCTGCAGACACAACTATTCCAAAATTATAGAAGGCGGGTCGTAAGAAATGGATGACAGAAGACTCAACAAAAATAATCCTGCCAAATATGAAGACATTCACAGACAAGTCAGAATATTATGTAAGGAGGCAAAAGAAGCATGGCTTGAGGAAGAGTGCTTAGACATTGAAAAACAACACAACAGTCAAAATACCAAATTAGTGCACAAAAGAATTCAGGAACTTACTAATAAAACAACAACAGGCAGTCTAAAAACTAAAGATGGCAAAATCATAATAGAAAAAGATCAGATTCTACATGTATGGGCAGATTATGTGAAAACCCTTTATAATGATAACAGAGAGGAACAGTATGATATTAGATTTAATAAAGAATATGGAGGTTCGAAATGATCATAAGCATAATAAAGCTGGCAAGGCCCCCGGTGCAGATAATATCACAACAGAAATGATTAAAGCTTTAGAAGAATTTGGACTAGATCAAGTCACCAGACAGCTGAACACATTATATGATACTGGAGATATACCTTCTGATTTATGTAACTCTGTATTTATTGCAATCCCAAAGAAATCAGGAGCCTTGGAATGTGATCAACATAGAACAATGGGTATAATGAGCCACATCACAAAGATTTTGCTACGAATTATCATGCAAAGAGTGAGGAAGAAAATACAATCTGAAATAGGGGAAGAACAATGTGGGTTTGTAGAAGGAAATGGTACAGTAAATGCTGTATATATGCTGCGAACAGTTATTGAACGCGCTATAGAAGTAAACAAGGATATACATCTTTGCTTTATTGACTACACAAAGGCTTTTGATAGAGTTAGACATGTCAACATGGTAGATATGCTAGCAGATCTACAAATTGATGGGAAAGACATTCTTCTTCTTCTTCAGCATTCCGAGCCATTGAGGTTCTTTGCTGCAAATACAATCTGTCTCCATTCGTCTCTCTGGTGGACCTTCTCTTGCCAGTCGTTGATTCCAAGTGCTTGTAGGTCTGTATGTATATTATCTCTCCACCGCCTTCTTGGTCTACCTCGGGGTCTACGGTCATTTATTTCCTGAGTGTAAGCGAGTTTTGTTTCCCTATTATCTTCCATTCTTTCTATATGCCCCAGCCATTGTAGTCTATTAGCCTTCATGATACCAGTGATTAGCGGGGACTTAAACAAATCATAAATGTCTTTGTTACTTCTTCTTTTCCACTCTCCACTTTGTGTATCCCTAATGGGTCCAAAGATGCGTCTTAAAATTTTGTTCTCAAAGGTTTGTAACAAGGCTTCGTCTCCTTTCGTTGTACTCCAGGTTTCAGAGCCATACAGCACAACTGGTCTGATCAGTGTTTTGTATATTGTGATTTTGGTGTTACGAGATAGCGCCTTTGATTTTAGTAGATGTTGTAGTGCATAGTATATCTTATTTCCAGAGTTGATTCTAGTTTGTATTTCTTCCCTTATGATGTTGGAGCAGTTGAAGATTGTACCCAGGTATTTGTATGTTTCCGTTCTTTTAATGGTCATATTATCTATTTGTATGTGGCCAGAGTTTTTAGCCATTCCGTCTCTTGAAATTACCATATATTCTGTCTTATCTTGGTTGATAACCAGCCCCATCTGTTGGGCTTTTTCCTTTAAGTGAGTCAATATTTCTAATGTCTTTTGTTCACTTTGCCCTATAATATCTATATCATCTGCATAACCAAGCAGCCTGGATGTTCCTCCAATATCACATTCCTCCTTTACCTTCCTTACAACTTTCTCTAGAGCCAGATTGAAGAGTAGCGGCGATAGTGCATCACCCTGTTTCAAGCCAGATGTTATTTGGAAGGGGTCTGATTTCCTGCCTTTATATGTTACTATATTATAAGTATCTTCCATGCATAGTTTGGTGGGAAAGACATTAGACTTATAAAAAACATATATTGGAAACAACAAGCTGGCATAAGGATTGATAATGAAGTAGGACAATATCAACCTATTAAGAGAGGTGTTAGGCAGGGATGTGTAATGTCTCCAGATCTTTTTTCCCTATACAGTGAAAATATTTTCAGGAATGTAGAAGATATAAATGGAATAAGCATTGGAGGACGAAACATCAATACCATTAGATATTCAGATGATACAGTATTGATTGCAGACAATGCACAAGATCTACAATGATTAGTAGACGCAGTTGTTGTACACAGTGGGCAGCTGGGGTTGGAATTAAATTGTAAGAAGACACAGGTTATGGTCGTCACTAGGTAGAACGAAGTAACACAATGTAATATAAAAGAAAGTGGGAATATTCTTCAACAAGTGAATCGGTACAATTATCTCGGAACAGTCATAACAGTCTGATGGGAGATGCCTTCAAGAGATTAGAACAAGAATCGCGATGACGAAAGTAGCCTTTAGCAAGATGAAAAACATTCTGACCAATAAAAAGATGTTAATTAAAACGGGAAAAAGAGTGTTGAGGGGATATATAGAGCCTGTTCTTTTGTATGGATGAGAAACTTGGACAATGTGCAGTCAAGCTGAAAAACATCTGATGGCTGCAGAAATGTGGTTTCTGATGAAAATGCAAAGAATACCATGGACAGACAGAAAAACCAATGACCAAGTACTGCAGGAGACAAATGACAATCGTTAACTGATTAGAGAAATTAGACGTAGACAGTCAAAAGTTTTTGGACATGTTATGAGAAGAAATGGATTGGTGAACTTAGTGACAACTGCCAAGATCGAAGGGAATAGACCAAGAGGAATACCGAGAGGAAAATACCTGGATGGCTTGGCCACATGGCATGGGCGAGACAGGAACACTGAGCTGATCAACGACGCTGGTGATCGAGTGAAAAGGCGAGACATGACCGCCACGCTTTCCGGCATGGCACATGATTGATTGATTGATTGCTTTGTTTGGTGCTCAACTATTTACCTGCGAGAGTTATGTTTCCGTTGTGTAATGACTTTAACTATGTATTATGTACTATTTGATAGATATTGTATGACATTGGTTTTGTTCCACGTATACATGTATCTGCTGTGTTCGCCAGGAATGAGGCACTGGAACCTCTTGCCCCCGAGTTGATAGCTATTACAGCAGTCAATCTAGGAGATGAGAATCTCCGATTATAAACCCCCAAGTTTAAGGTGGACCAACGTGCTGAGGAACTGGATGGCCAAGGGTAAGCTGGTGGTGAACGTTGGACGTCTGGCAGGCGTGCGGTGTGGCACCAGGCGTATGGACTGCTGCGGGACATCCCCTGCCTCTTCCCTAGCAAGCAGGCAATACTAGGGTGACCGGTTATTTCCTGCAATATCCAAACTTTCCTTATGGGATTAATTAAACACGAGAATCGTCGTCGGAGCTATGGAGCACGTGCTCTGTGCTTGACACATCTTTCAGAGGTTAGCGAAGAGAGAGTGAGGAGGAGAAGGCGAGGAAATGGTGTGAGAAGAAGGCATAGAAAGAGGAAAACAGGCGCCAGGAGAACAAGACGAAAAGTGGAGAGACTAGGTTTCAACCATGTAAGAGTGGGCTACAGGAACTGTCGTGGTGCCAGGCAGAGAGGTCCTGTATTGGAGAGGCTAATATATGATTTTGATATCCTCATGCTCCAGGAGCTAAATACAGACACATATCATTGTCCTGGGTACGCCAGTTATACAAACTCTACTGGGCGGAATAGACATGGGCAAGATCTGCTGGTGAAGGAAGGAGTGAAGCTTGTTGTACTTGACTTGAGCCAGTGGAATCACAGTGCAAGAGAGGTCCAGAGTATACACATGCAGATTGGTGGCTTAAGTTGGAACATAATAAACGTATATGCCACAGTGGACTGTTTTGTCAGAAAGGAACATTGGGACTGGCTTAAAGAATTGGAGGAATTACCAGATAATAGGCTACTCACACGTGGAGACTTCAATGCGAGGAACAGAGAATGGGACAGTAGTGGAGACAACCGACAGGGAATTGCCCTTGCGGATGCCATGGTGGACTCCGATGTGGTCTGCATAAATGATGGGAGGCCCACCAGATTGGCAATAAGGCCTGGCGATGCAGACACAGCTATTGACTTGGCACTTGTCTCCCAGTCATCAGTCCTTGATGTAAAGTGGACTGTTTTGAATGAACATGGGAGTGATCACATGCCGTGTTCAGTTCTGATCTCTAAATCCAGGAAAGTTAAGGCTGGGAGAGCACGCAAGACCTTCCGGTATGAGTGGAAAGACAGTCTTATCGGACGCCTCAGACAGGAGGCATGCAACAGGACTGTTAAAACTCCTTTTTTTGCAGCCCCCATGAGGACTCCAGAAGTAGACCATGCTTGGAAAGCAAAGAGAGCTGCAGTGAAGCAGCTAAGGAAAGTGCGACAGACACCCAGAAGCTCACAAGAGGAAGTGGTTACAGCGGCAAATGTCAAGAAAGATCAGGTGGAGGATTTCTAGCGCTGTGCTGCAGAAGCTTAAAACGCAAAATGGGAATGTTTCATGAAGCAGATTAGAGGTGATAAAACACTGCGAAAATTCTGGAAGCTGCACAGACAAATACAAAGAAAAGATCGGCCTATGACAGTGGGAACAATTTATAGAGATGATGGTGTGCGCGTGACAACAGACAAAGAGAAAGGGGAGGCGTTTCTCCAGAGATTATTAGAGCAGACCAATCATAATGATGCGGACACCAGGGATGCAGTTAGAGAGGAGTTATCTGGCACCATGAAGAATATGCATTATGAAGACATCATACGGGTTGAAGATGTTAAACATATTTTGAAAAAGACAAAAGACACGGCACCAGGGCCTGATGGGGTTAGGTATGGCCACATGAAGGCTTTGAGCGATGAAGACCTGAAGGAGATGGCCGACTGCTTTAACCAGAGCATTAGGACAGCATCAATACCTCAGGACTGGGTGCACAGCTATCTCACCCCTCTCCCAAAACCATTCATGGATCATTCCAAGCTTAGCGGCTTTAGGATCATCACTTTTCAGAATACATTTAGGAAGGTTTTAGAGAAGATAGTCTCTGTCAAGCTGCAAGAGCTTTGGAAAGGAAGAAGCTTCTTCCAAGAGGTCTGGGGAGCTACAGGCCAGGAAAAGATACCTGGTCAAATGCAGCCACTCTTGCCTTTGACGTTTATGAGGGGTTCCAGAGTAGACAGGAAAGATGGCGGCAGCTCTTGATCTCGAGGATGCATACAGCAGAGTTAGATGTGATATTTTGATGACCGCACTGATGGAGAAGGGGGTCAATCTCTGGTTTGTGAACTGGATAGCAGCCTTCCTGTATTCTCGTCGGGTTGCTCTCCGTCTGAGTGCATGAACCTCAGAGACACATATTTTAACCCCGGGACTGCCACAGGGATCTGCAATCTCACCTGTGCTCTTTAACGTGTATACGAGCAAAATTGCAAACCTAGAAGCACCGGGGGTTGGAAGGATACTAACATTTGCAGATGATATTCTTGCATATAGGCAGGGGAGAGATAGGGTACAAACAGCTCAGAAGCTACAGGCGACAGTAGACAAAGTGATTGACTGGTGTACTGAAATGAGTGCTGTCATCATCCTGGAAAAGGCGGTTGTTTTATGGTGCTCTCTGGACAACAGGATTGTGAGTGCTGATGTCCCAAGCCTCACGATAGATGGTAGAAACGTCAACAGAGAGAACAAACTGAAGTATCTGGGAATCACATCTGACAGGAGCCTGTCCTTCAAGGACCATGTGAAGACGGTTGTGATAAGATCTCAAAAGGACTCAATGCACTTAAAACTATGGCTGCAATGGACAAAGAGCAGAGAATGCTTTTCACACTATACCAGCACTTGATCCTCTAAGTGACTGATTATGGACTAGGACTGCTCACTGCTTCAAAGAGTCAGCTGGTGAAGTTAGAGCGCATACAGAACGAAGCTATGCGGGTCAGTTAGTTAGTTAGATAGTTAGTCGAGGTTCCAACTTCACAGCAACGGGTCGTCCCCTATGCGGGTCATTCTGGGATGCACCAGAGACACCCCAGTAGTGTATATATGTTACATCCTTGGTTTGCCGATTGTTGCAGAGGGGCTCAAGGTGATGCAGTGGAAGGCATATCTCAGAGTAGCTGCAGACATAGATCGCCCTTTGCATAAGGCGCTGGACGCAGTTAAGGTCAGCGACTGATAAGTAGGAAATCATGGATGGCTCAGGTGGAGGATACGATCAGACATGTGTGCATCTTGGAGAACATTAGGCGTTGAGAGGAGTGGGTCAGAGTGCCAGCGGAGCAGTCAGACTTGTGCAGAGTTATAATCACAGTGAGCCGGGAGTGCAGGTAGTGGCCAGCAGGGGCCACGGAAGTGGAAATCCAGCAACTAATTCAGGATAATACTCGCTCGGGTAATTTGATTATCTACACAGATGGTTCGGTGTCGAGAGGTAGGAGAAGTGCCTGGGGGTTCATAGCAAAAGCTAATGGCCAACGTTTGGTGCAGGAGAGCCTGGCATATGATACCACAACATCTATCTTAGGAATGGAGGTGGAGGCGGTCACTGCAGCTTTTCGCTGGATCGAGAATACGATACACTCACACATCGTGATTGTAGCTGACTCAGAAAGCATGCTGAGGAAGGTGAGAACAGGCAAGCTTCATGCAGAGTGGCTTGCTTCGCTTCGGAGGTCACGGGTGGCAAGCATCGCCTGGATCTTTTCTCCGGGGCATGCCGGAGTGCTGGGGAATGAACTAGCGGACTCTGCTCTCTGGCTCTGCAAAATTTGGTGGAGTATTGATGCATGACAAGTCAGACGTGGTTGAGGCCTTGTGGGAGCACGTGTACACCTCGGAAGATCAAATGGAGCATCATGGTCTGGCAAGAATGAGGCAGGGAGGAGTGACGAGGAGATATGGCCGACGCTCCTCGCTTAGAAGAAAGGCGAGACGGACATATAATCAAATTGCTACTGGTACTGTTGGTGGTGGAATTCTTCGCTGGCTGTTGAGGATGGGGACGGAGCACCTATGGGAATGTCCCGAATGCTGAGATGTCGGTTCCTAGATCAATCAATTAATCATTAGTTAGTTAGTTAGTTAGTTACTTAGTTAGTTAGTTAGTTAGTTAGTTAGTTAGTTAGTTAGTTAGTTTGTTAGTTAGTTACTTAGTTAGTTACTTAGTCGACAGATCATCCTCACTGCACATCGAACCATTCAGTCCATAAGTGCTCGGATCCCAACCTCAGCAAATCTCGCAGTGTATAGCGACTCACGACACCAGTTCTGAGTTGGTTTATTACTCTTCTTTGGCTTCCTGCGTAGTGTTCTTGTTTGGCCACACCTCTTTTAACTTGCGGTTCTCGCAGCCTGACAATGGTTGTAGATTCCCAGTCATCGCTTCGTTCTTGTAAACGACTTAATTCTCGTAGAGCATTCAGAATGTCTGCCTGGTCCATGGTTCGTCCGCCTTCCACAGTAGCCTTAACTGCAAGCCTGTCAGCCTGCTCATTCCCTTGTACTAAGATGAAACTAATCTTTACCAGCCGAGACCGCTCCAGAGACAGCAGCCACTCTCTTCGGACCCACCCTATTCTTCTGAGCATACTCATTGAGTCACTGAGGACTCATGCCCGATTGAATGTCTATGTATCTAGGCATGTTATTGCTTTACTTACTGCCATGACTTCCATAGTCAGGCTGCTTGTGGTCAAAGCAAAAGCGCCAGACTCTTCCTTCACAATTTTCCCTCCGGCCTGAGCCGCAAAGGCCACTGAACTTCTCACTCTTCGGCCCGACCCATCCCTGTAAATGACAGCATTATCCTCTAAAGAATTCTCGAAGATCAGAGCCTGTACTTCCGCCTCCACAGCAGCTGAATTTTCTTGTATGCATTTCCTGTTTAGTTGGATGCGCACTGAAAAGGATGTACATAACTCTGTTGGCACTTGTACCCACTCTTCGCCAGGTTCTAAGTCCTCAAGTGAACACACCTGCTGAAGAATGTCTTCGGCTTGACCCATCCACGACTTTCCTCTTTTTAACCTGCTGCCCTTTACCTTCTTAATCTCGCTATGCAGTGGATGTTGTGTGTTTGCGTTGACTCTGAGATAGGCACGTGCTTGGCAAATTTGTATTCTGTCCATCATGGTTGGAACATCAAGAAGGTAGCGCATTGCCCTGCATGCTGTATCTCTTGTACATCCAAGAATAATGCGCATAGCTTCGTTCTGTATCCTTTCCATCCTTTCTATCTGCTTATGGCTGAGAGTCAGGATCGCCATCGCATACTCCAAAACAGAAAGGACCAGACCCTCGTAAAGAAGACATAGATGGCGCTGCTCACAGTTTGCCGCCGCCATCACCCGCATCGCAGCCAAACCCCGCTTGGCCTTTGTTATCACCTGGTCTACGTGCTCAGTATAAGCTAGGCTTCGATCAAATCGTATCCCCAGGTAATTCATTGCCTGCGTTCTTTCCACCGTCTCTGAACCCAGATTTACAGTTGGCGTTGGGGTGTTGACAATATGGTTATTCAAAGAGAACCATGTCACTGTTGCCTTTGTTGGGTTGACCATTGCCCCAGCTTCAACACACCAAGTGCTTATGCGATTGAGTTCGGTTTGTAGTTCCACAGCAACCTGATCTCTATCCTTACCCTGACGATACACTAAAACATCGTCTGCATACGACAATGTCCTCCCCGGTCCTATGATTTGCTCGCTGGTGATTCTCACAGTGTAGGCGTTGAACAGCACCGGAGATAATGGTGATCTCTGTGGTAGACCAGGATGTATTGTTGTTGGCTCCGAAGTCCAACTGCCACATCTAAAAACTCCTTTCCGTTGGAAGAGGGCTGCAACGTTCCAACTGAGGAGGGATGGACGTATCTTGAGTTCAAGAAGCTGAAGCATTAAAAAATCCAATGGTACTCTGTTGTACGCGTCCTCAAGATCAATCGCTGCAGCAAATGTTTCAATGCCTGAGTGGAAACCTTCATAGACATCATGGGCAAAAACTGCTGCATTGGTCCAGGTTTCTCTTTTGGACGGTACCCTCCCAGGGTAGGTGGGAAAACACCTTGCCTCTCTAGCTGGCTTGATATTTTTCTGGCAATTAACTTCTCCAGCAGCTTGCCTATTGTATTCTGCATGGTTATTACTCGATATCCCTGAATTTTTGTGTGGTCTTTGCCAGGCTTCGGCAAGGGAATCAGATAGCTGTGTAACCACTCCTCCTTGATGCTAGCACTCCCTATACTGTTGTTGTACATGTCTGCTAGTTTCTCTAGCTCGTTGTCGGTACACATATTGATGTCGTCATATCTTATGCCATCTGGCCCTGGAGCGCTGTTTTTTGATCGTCGAAGCACAGCCTTGATTTCTTTCACTGTCACTGTGTCTTCATCCTAAATGTTCTGGGCCTTGCACCTATCTGAGGTGACCTCCTTGGCAAGATTTCGGCCTCTCATGTCTGTCTGGTTGCTCTGCTCTAGATAGCGTTCGAAGAGGGCTTTGCCCTTGTTCTCGTCAGTCCTCTGCCAGATGAGGTCAGCACCTTGGAAGTCAGGAATACTCTTATTCTTGACTACCCCACTCATGCTTTTATGTAGTCGCCAGAACAATTTCAGTGACTTGTCTGTGCTTACTCTTTGACATACCTCTGCCCATTTTTCACTTTTAACCACCTTAACCAGTTTTTTGAAATAGCTTACTTTTGTGTGCATCTCTCTTTCTAAGTGCATGCAGGGACTAGGATGGGCAACTCTGTTCTTCTTGGCGTTTTGCCATTTCCTTACAGCACTACGCTTATCCACCCAGGCCTTTTCCACCTCAAAATTCCACCAAGGTGGCTGCTCCCAGCTTTTTTTCCTGCCCTGAAGCTTTCTGCGCTTGTCGCGCCTTATTTTACTCACCACATCTTGCCCTGTACTGTCATACTGGAAAGTCTTGACCGTTGACTTGTGCTGCCTGGTTCTGCCTTTCTCCACCAATATGCTGCAAGGGTGGTGGTCGCTGCCGTGGTACCCTAGGACACCCCATCTACACACTGTAGTGAGTGAAGGAGAAACCAGCGCCAGATCAATAACACTGTCCTCATCACCTGGACGACTTGCTGTCCTGGTGACACAGCCACTGTTGATACACACCAGGTCAATGGTTTCAAGTGCAGTCTCGAGCACTACCCCTGTGTGTTGGAGGAAATGTTTCCCCATGATCTGCCTTTAGCGTTGAAATCGCCACAGAAAATAACATTTCTCTCGTGACCTAATATGTCACTTAAGCACTGCCACTTCTGGGAATCCACACTCGCGTTACGGGCATAAACATTAACCAACACGAATGGTAGACCGGATTGAACTCTAACCGCCTGTATTTGTATGTCGTCACTGTCCCAACTGGACATGCCTAGCTCTGAAGCCACCATACTGTCGCGAATGAGAATCGCTATTCTCAGGTGTCGCCTGTTGTAGAAACATTTAAAGCCGGCAATTCGGAGTAACTGATCACAGAGTCTCGTCTCCTGAAGCTCCACAATGGCGTTCCTGTATACCATGTTTTCCAGATTAGGGCCTCGTTGTTTTACGCTGGCACAGTTCCAATATAGAATACTGGTATTCCTGAGGCCCAGACGGTTATATTTAAGTCTAAAACGCCTTGCGCCACCTCGTCTGCTTTGCCGATTAAGGCCTCCCCTCCGCCCCCGTCGCCTTGTGGGTTGACTGGCCTCCGCACGGTTCACAATCGCTGTTCGGCTATGTTGAAAAACCGAACACCACAGAAGCACACACGATGCGAAAATTCACTCTAGGATTGCTTCGCTCAATGCACGACCTCCGTAGCATAGGCGAAGATCTTGAGAAGAAACTCCTGGTTTTACATCCTGGCACACAAATTACACGCAAGAGATGAAAATATCAATCTCCTACGCGAAAAGGGGAACGGTCACAAAACAACACAACCGTCCGCCGCTCACAATAAATTAATATAGACACATATACGTGATTCCACTTGCCTTTCAATACATTAATATAGACACATATATGTGATTTCTCATGCCTTACAACAATCTGAATGTAATACAAATATGTTATCGATGGGAAGCCGCTATAGCGTAGCCGCTGAACGTTCGCCTGCCGGACCGATGGTCATGAGTTCGCACCTGTGGGTTTTCGTAAAATTGATGTCGTCTTCTATGTCGACAGAGCCTAAAATGGCCATAAGGTCATGTCTTCGGGTGTAAGGTCGAACGAGCCTAAAATAGCTATAAGGTCATGTCTTCGGAAGTGAGGTCGAACGAGCCTAAATAGCTATAAGGTCATGTCTTCGGGTGTAAGGAAGACCAAGACTAAACTGGCTACATGTCTTAGGGTCTAAGGTCGACCGGCAAGGTAGTGACCACATCACCCACTAGATGTCCATTGATTGGTCTAATGATATGTGTTCAACTCACGTAAAGGGTGTAGACGCTACCTTTTGTTTAGTTGTTACTTACGATATCTAAGACACATCTGTGTGGATATACATTCATTACATCAGTCTCTATAAGTTATCTAAGACACATCTGTGTGGATATACATTCATTACATCAGTCTCTATAAGTTATCTAAGACACATCCGTGTGGATATACATCGATTCCGGTAAGATGGTGGATGCATAACAGTTTGTTTTTTTCAGAGTCCGCTGCCTTGTGTTTTTCTGTTAAAGATGTGCGTGTGCGTGCGCGTGTGTGCGTGCGTGCGTGCGTGCGCGTGCGTGCGTGCGCGAGCGAGCGTGCGTGCGTGTGTGTGTGTGTGCGTGCGTGCGTGCGTGCGTGCGCGCGTGTGTGTGTGTGTGTGTATCCGTTTTACGAAGTTGTTCACAAGAAAATGCGGAAGGCAAGTAAGGGTTGAAATATTGAAGGCAGCCGACGGATAGTTGTTGGTTATGATCTCAAGTTTCGCGGCGGTAGGCAGACGATCTCTTTAACGGGATAATGGTTACGGTCACCCGGCCAGTATGGTCACTGCCAAAAGGGAAAGCAACGGCAAACCACCTTCTTTAAAGATGCCTAGTTTATCATGATTCGTTGAACCACAGAACATCACAAGAAAAGTACAGCACAACGGAAATTAGCGACGTGGAATATCCGTACGTTAAGCGAAGACGGGAGGTTGGATAACATCAAACAGGAAATGGGACGAGAAAATATGAATATGTGAGGAATGTGTGAGACAAGATTGGACAGAACAGGGATTGAGACATATTAATATGTGAGGAATGTGTGAGACAAGATTGGACAGAACAGGGATTGAGACATATTAATATGTGAGGAATGTGTGAGACAAGATTGGACAGAACAGGGATTGAGACATATTAATATGTGAGGAATGTGTGAGACAAGATTGGACAGAACAGGGATTGAGACATATTAATATGTGAGGAATGGTGTGAGACAAGATTGGACAGAACAGGGATTGAGACATATTAATATGTGAGGAATGTGTGAGACAAGATTGGACAGAACAGGGATTGAGACATATTAATATGTGAGGAATGTGTGAGACAAGATTGGACAGAACAGGGATTGAGACATATTAATATGTGAGGAATGTGTGAGACAAGATGGGACAGAACAGGATTGAGGACATATTAATATGTTTGGATGTGTGAGACAAGATGGGACAGAACAGGGATTGAGACATATTAATATGTGAGGAATGTGTGAGACAAGATGGGACAGAACAGGGATTGAGACATATTAATATGTTTGGAATGTGTGAGACAAGATGGGACAGAACAGGGATTGAGACATATTAATATGTGAGGAATGTGTGAGACAAGATGGGACAGAACAGGGATTGAGACATATTAATATGTGAGGAATGTGTGAGACAAGATGGGACAGAACAGGGATTGAGACATATTAATATGTGAGGAATGTGTGAGACAAGATGGGACAGAACAGGGATTGAGACATATTAATATGTGAGGAATGTGTGAGACAAGATGGGACAGAACAGGGATTGAGACATATTAATATGTGAGGAATGTGTGAGACAAGATGGGACAGAACAGGGATTGAGACATATTAATATGTGAGGAATGTGTGAGACAAGATGGGACAGAACAGGGATTGAGACATATTAATATGTGAGGAATGTGTGAGACAAGATGGGACAGAACAGGGATTGAGACATATTAATATGTGAGGAATGTGTGAGACAAGATGGGACAGAACAGGGATTGAGACATATTAATATGTGAGGAATGTGTGAGACAAGATTGGACAGAACAGGGATTGAGACATATTAATATGTGAGGAATGTGTGAGACAAGATGGGACAGAACAGGGATTGAGACATATTAATATGTGAGGAATGTGTGAGACAGATTGGACAGAACAGGGATTGAGACATATTAATATGTGAGGAATGTGTGAGACAAGATGGGACGAACAGGGATTGAGACATATTTACTATGTGAGGAATGTGTGAGACAGATGGGACAGAACAGGATTGAGACATATTAATATGTGAGGAATGTGTGAGACAAGATGGGACAAGAACAGGGATTGAGACATATTAATATGTGTAGGATGTGTGAGACAAGATTGGACAGACAGGGATTGAGACATATTATATGTGAGAATGTGTGAGACAAGATGGGACAGAACAGGGATTGAGACATATTAATATGTGAGGAATGTGTGAGACAAGATTGGACAGAACAGGGATTGAGACATATTAATATGTGAGGAATGTGTGAGACAAGATTGGACAGAACAGGGATTGAGACATATTAATATGTGAGGATGTGTGAGACAAGAATTGGACAGAACAGGGATTGAGGACATATTAATATGTGAGGAATGTGTGAGACAAGATTGGACAGAACAGGGATTGAGACATATTAATATGTGAGGCATGTGTGAGACAAGATTGGACAGAACAGGGATTGAGACATATTAATATGTGAGGAATTGTGTGAGACAAGATTGGACAGAACAGGGATTGAGACATATTAATATGGTGAGGACATGTGTGAGACAAGATTGGACAGAACAGGGATTGAGACATATTAATATGTGAGGAATGTGTGAGACAAGATTGGACAGAACAGGGATTGAGACATATTAATATGTGAGGAATGTGTGAGACAAGATGGGACAGAACAGGGATTGAGACATATTAATATGTGAGGAATGTGTGAGACAAGATGGGACAGAACAGGGATTGAGACATATTAATATGTGAGGAATGTGTGAGACAAGATTGGACAGAACAGGGATTGAAGACATATTAATATGTGAGGAATGTGTGAGACAAGATTGGACAGAACAGGGATTGAGACATATTAATATGTGAGGAATGTGTGAGACAAGATTGGACAGAACAGGGATTGAGACATATTAATATGTGAGGAATGTGTGAGACAAGATTGGACAGAACAGGGATTGAGACATATTAATATGTGAGGAATGTGTGCGACAAGATTGGACAGAAACAGGGATGAGACATATTAATATGTGAGGAATGTGTGAGACAAATTGGACAGAACAGGGATTGAGACATATTAATATGTGAGGAATGTGTGAGACAAGATTGGACAGAACAGGGATTGAGACATATTAATATGTGAGGAATGTGTGAGACCAAGATTGGACAGAACAGGGATTGAGACATATTAATATGTGAGGAATGTGTGAGACAAGATTGGACAGAACAGGGATTGAGACATATTAATATGTGAGGAATGTGTGAGACAAGATGGGACAGAACAGGGATTGAGACATATTAATATGTGAGGAATGTGTGAGACAAGATTGGACAGAACAGGGTTTAGACATATTAATATGTGAGGAATGTGTGAGACAAGATTGGACAGAACAGGGATTGAGACATATTAATATGTGAGGAAGTGTGAGACAAGATGGGACAGAACAGGGATTGAGACATATTAATATGTGAGGAATGTGTGAGACAAGATGGGACAGAACAGGGATTGAGACATATTAATATGTGAGGAATGTGTGAGACAAGATTGGAATGAACAGGGATTGAGACATATTAATATGTGAGGAATGTGTGAGACAAGATTGGACAGAACAGGGATTGAGACATATTAATATGTGAGGATGTGTGAGACCAGATGGGACAGAACAGGATTGAGACATATTAATATGTGAGGAATGTGTGAGACAAGATTGGACAGAACAGGGATTTGAGACATATTAATATTGGAGGAATGTGTGAGACAAGATTGGACAGTAACAGGATTGAGACATATTAATATGTGAGGAATGTGTGAGACAAGATGGGACAGAACAGGGATTGAGACATATTAATATGTGAGGAATGTGTGAGACAAGATGGACAGAACAGGGATTGAGACATATTACTATGTGAGGAATGTGTGAGACAGATGGACAGAACAGGGATTGAGACATATTAATATGTGAGGGAATGTGTGAGACAAGATTGGAAGAACAGGATTGAGACATATTAATATGTGAGGAATGTGTGAGACAAAGATTGGACAGAACAGGGATTGAGACATATTAATATGTGAGGAATGTTGAGACAAGAGTGGACAGAACAGGGGATTGAGACATAATTAATATGTGAGGAATGTGTGAGACAAGATGGGACAGAACAGGGATTGAGACATATTAAATATGTGAGAATGTGTGAGACAAGATTGGACCAGAACAGGGATTGAGACTATTAATATGTGAGGAATGTGTGAGACAAGATTGGACAGAACAGGGATTGAGACATATTAATATGTGAGGAATGTGTGAGACAAGATTGGACAGAACAGGGATTGAGACATATTAATATGTGAGGAATGTGTGAGACAAGATTGGAACAGAACAGGGATTGAGACATATTAATATGTGAGGAATTGTGAGACAAGATGGGAACAGAAACAGGGATTGAGACATATTAATATGTGAGGAATGTGTGAGACAAGATTGGACAGAACAGGGATTGAGACATATTAATATGTGAGGAATGTGTGAGACAAGATTGGACAGAACAGGGATTGAGACATATTAATATGTGAGGAATGTGTGAGACAAGATTGGACAGAACAGGGATTGGAGACATATTAATATGTGAGGAATGTTGTGAGACAAGATTGGGACAGAACAGGGATTGAGACATATTAATATGTGAGGAATGGGTGAGACAAAGATGGACAGAACAGGGATTGAGACCATATTACTATGTGAGGAAATTGTGAGACAAGATGGGACAGAACAGGGATTGAGAACATATTAATATGTGAGGAATGTGTGAGACAAGATGGGACAGAACAGGGATTGAGACTATTAATATGTGAGGAATGTGTGAGACAAGATGGGACAGAACAGGGATTGAGACATATTAATATGTAGGAATGTGTGAGACAAGATGTGGACAGAACAGGGGATTGAGACCATATTAATATGTAGGAATGTGTGAGCAGATATGGACAGACAGGATTGAGACATATTAATATGTGAGGAATGTGTGAGACAAGATTGGACAGAACAGGGATTGAGACATATTAATATGTGAGGAATGTGTGAGACAAGATTGGACAAACAGGATGAGACATATTAATGTGAGGATGTTGAGACAAGATTGGAACAGAACATGGATTGAGACATTTAATATGTGAGGAATGTGTGAGACGACAGATTGACAGAACAGGATTGAGACATATTAATATGTGAGAATGTGTGAGACAAAGATTGGACAGAACAGGGATTGAGACATATTAATTTTGAGGAATGTGTGAGACAAGATTGGACAGAACAGGGATTGAGACTATTAATATGTGAGGAATGTGTGAGACAAGATTGGAATGAACAGGATTGAGACATATTAATATGTGAGGAATGTGTGAGACAAGATTGGACAGAACAGGGATTGAGACATATTAATATGTGAGGAATGTGTGAAGACAAGATTGGACAGAACAGGGATTGAGACATATTAATATGTGAGGATGTGTGAGACAAGATTGGACAGAACAGGGAATTGAGACATATAATATGTGATGAATGTGTGAGACAAGAGGGGACAGAACAGATTTGAGACATATTACTATTGTGAGGAATGTGTGAGACAAGATTGGACAGAACAGGGATTGAGACATATTAATATGTGAGGAATGTGTGAGACAAGATTGGACAGAACGGGATTGAGACATATTAATACTGTGAGGAATGTGTGAGACAAGATTGGACAGAACAGGGATTGAGACATATTAATATGTGAGGAATGTGTGAGACAAGATTGGACAGAACAGGGATTGAGACATATTAATATGTGAGGAATGTGTAGACAAGATTGGGCAGAACAGGGATTGAGACATATTAATATGTGAGGAATGTGTGAGACAAGATGGACAGAACAGGGATTGAGACATATTAATATGTGAGGATGTGTGAGACCAGATTGGACAGAACAGGGGATTGAGACATATCTACATATGTGAGGATGTGTGAGACAAGATTGAAAGAACAGGGATTCGACATATTACTATGTGAGGAATGTGTGAGACAAGATTGGACAGAACAGGGATTGAGACATATTAATATGTGAGGAATGTGTGCGACAAGATTGGACAGAACAGGATTGAGACATATATTAATATGTGAGGAATGTGTGAGACAAGATGGGACGAACGGGATTGAGACATATGAATATGTGGGATGTGTGAGACAAGATTGGACAGAACAGGGATTGAGACAATTAATATGTGAGGAATTTGTGAGACAGATTGGAACAGAACAAGGGATGGACTAGTTAATAATGTGAGGATTGTGAGACAAGATTGGACAGAACAGGGATTGAGACATATTAATATGTGAGGAATGTGTGAGACAAGATTGGACAGAACAGGATTGAGACATATTAATTGTGAGAATGTGTGAGACAAGATTGGACAGAACAGGGATTGATACATATAATATGTGAGGAATGTGTGAGACAAGATTGGACAGAACAGGGATTGAACATATTAATATGTGAGGAATGTGTGAGACAAGATTGTACGAACCTGGGATTGAGACATATTAAGATGTGAGGTAATGTGTGAGACAAGATTGGACAGAACAGGGATTTAGACATATTAATAGTATGAATGTGTGAGACAGAGAGTGGACAGAAAGGATTGAGACAGATTATATGGAGGAGAGAGTGAGAGAACAAGATTGACAGACGGGATTGAGACAGAGCAAAGATTTATAAGATTAGAGATTCGTGGGGGTGAGAGAGAGGAGAGAGAGAGGAGAGAGAGAGAGAGAGAATAGAGAAGGAGAGAGAGAGAGGAGAGAGAGAGAGAGAGAGAGAGAGATAGAGAGACTGAGAGGAGAGAGAGAGAGAGAGAGAGAGCGAGAAAGAGAGATGAGAGATAGAGAGAGGAGAGAGAGAGAGAGAGAAGAAGGCAAAGAACCGTAGCAGTTATTTTGGATCTGCAAACATCAAAATGTGTTAAAGGATATTTGGCAGTGTCAGACAGGATTCTATTGGTAAAATTATCGGCAGACATTTTAACATAAACGTTATTCAAATATATGCCCCAACATGAGAAAGCAGTGAAGATAATATAGAGGCATTTTATTATGACATGGAGTCTGCTTTGAAGATATGTGCAAATTCAGGAATAAATAACATAATGGTTGAGTTCAATGGAAAAGTGGGAAATCAAGGCGATGGATGCACAGTAGGCAACCGTAGTTTGGGGGAGCGAAAGAACGAGAATACAGACTTGTATAAAGGGCAAAAGAGCATGAACTGATTGTAGGAAAGACATAGTTTAAACAACCATTCTAGGAGATTATGGGGCCCCTCCGCTATACTGAGAGTTAACTATAAATAAACACAGCTATGGTTAGGACGCTCTACGGAGGGAAAACAACGCCAGATCCACGTGAGCGAGTCCCCCAACTTCCTTATCAACATACAAGAAACAGAAAACAAGCAAACATAGACAAAAAAAGAAAATAAACAAAAACAAACAAGCGACAAGAATACTTAATGGGGATTTGAAAAGGTAATCCAATGAACACAAAAATTAGAAACTGGAAACCTTTATAAGAATTTACATCATCCGTTCCAATCTCTAGCTACTTTAAACTATTACAATTTACTCCATCTGTCATAGACGTTTGTAACTTTCTCCATCAGAATTTAATCCACATGTCCCAGATGTTTGTTACTTTCCCCATCAGAATTTACTCCACTTGTCCCAGGCGTTTCTGACTTTCTCCATCAGAATTTACTCCATCTGTCTCAGACGTTTCTTACTTTCTCCATGAGAATTTACACCACATGCTCCAGACGTTTGTTACCTTCTCCATCAGAATTTACTCCACATGCCTCAGACGTTTATTACTTTCTCCATCAGAATTTACTCTACATGTCCCAGACGTTTGTTACTTTCTCAATTAGAATTTACTCCACATGCCCCAGACTTTTGTTATTTTCTCCATTAGAATTTACTCCACATGCCCCAGACTTTTGTTACTTTCTCCATTAGAATTTACTCCACATACCCTAGACTTTTGTTACTTTCTCTATTAGAATTTACACCACATGCCCCAGACGTTTGTTACTTTCTCCATTAGAATTTAATCCACATACCCTAGACTTTTGTTACTTTCTCTATTAGAATTTACACCACATGCCCCAGACGTTTGTTACTTTCTCCATTAGAATTTACTCCACATGCCTCAGACGTTTCTTACTTTCTCCATCAGAATTTACTCTACATGTCCCAGACGTTTGCTACTTTCTCCACTAGAATTTACTCCTCCATCAAGCACTTGTCTCTTATGTCGTGGTGTCTATGAATAGATCATGCCGATGTTGTGTCTTTCTTCTTCTTCGATCGACGGGAATGTTTGTTTTTTGGACATAATTGCATTGTGTCTGTTTACGGCAGAGCTGAAATATTTGCGCCTTTTTGCCGACACATCCGACTTCTTCGGATATTTGTTGACAGGGGTTTTGTATCCGCATAGAATGAAATAAAATTTCTTGATATGGGAATATATAGTAGAAGACATCATGGTTGTGGAGATGATGCAGAGAAACACTGCTCAATAAAGGCACCATGGTTGTGGAGATGATGCAGAGAAACACTGTCCAATAAAGGCACCATGGTTGTGGAGATGATGCAGAGAAACAGTGCTCAATAAAGACACAATGGTTGTGGAGATGATGCAGAGAAACAATGCTCAATAAAGACACCATGGTTGTGGAGATGATGCAGAGAAACACTGCTCAATAAAGACACCATGGTTGTGGAGATGATGCAGAGAAACACTGCTCAATAAAGGCACCATGGTTGTGGAGATGATGCAGAGAAACAGTGCTCAATAAAGGCACCATGGTTGTGGAGATGATGCAGAGAAACACTGCTCAATAAAGGCACCATGGTTGTGGAGATGATGCAGAGAAACAGTGCTCAATAAAGGCACCATGGTTGTGGAGATGATGCAGAGAAACACTGCTCAATAAAGGCACCATGGTTGTGGAGATGATGCAGAGAAACAGTGCTCAATAAAGGCACCATGGTTGTGGAGATGATGCAGAGAAACAGTGCTCAATAAAGACACAATGGTTGTGGAGATGATGCAGAGAAACAGTGCTCAATAAAGGCACCATGGTTGTGGAGATGATGCAGAGAAACAGTGCTCAATAAAGGCACCATGGTTTTGAAGATGATGCAGAGAAACAGTGCTCAATAAAGACACAATGGTTGTGGAGATGATGCAGAGAAACAATGCTAAATAAAGACATCATGGATGTGGAGATGATGCAGAGAAACAGTGCTCAATAAAGACACAATGGTTGTGGAGACGATGCAGAAAAATACTGCTCAATAAAGACACCATGGATGTGGAAATGATGCAGAGAACACTGTTCAACAAAGACACCATTGATGTTCAGGTGGTGCAGAGAATCACTGCTCAATAAAAAACACCATAGATGTGGAGATGATGCAAAGAAACACTGTTCAATAAAGACACCATAAATGTAAGGATTATGCAGGGAAACACCACTCAATAATGACACCATGGATGCGGAGATGATGCAGAGAAACACTACTCAATAAAGACCATGGATGTGGAAATGATGCAGAGAAACACTGTTCAATAAAGACACCATGGATGTGGAGATGATGCACAGAAACACTATTGAATAAAGACACCATGGATGTGGAGATGATGCACAGAAACACTGCTCAATAAAGACACCATGGATGTGGAGATGATACAGAGAAATACTACTCAATAAAGACACCATGGATGCAGAGATGATGCAGAGAAACACTGTTCAATAAAGACACCATGGATGTGGAGATGATGCAGAGAAACACTGTTCAATAAAGACACCATGATTGTGGAGATGATGCAGAGAAATACTGTTTAAAAAAGACACCATGGATGTGGAGATAATCCAGAGACACACTGTTCAGTAAGAGGAGATGGGGTCAGTATATACTACTATCCAGCATGAGACTGGAACCTGAGGCAGCCTTCCGCTTGTTGGAGGGCACCACAGTTAGACACGGTGTGTTTGTAAATGCCTCATAGAGCAATGGTTCTCAACCGGTGGGGAAATCACCCCAGGGGGGAATTTTAGGGTTTAGGGGGGGGGGGGGGGGGGGAGAATGAAGATTATTTCAAGATCGCGTTAATATAAGAACCGATTACTTGATATTGTTTTTCCCTTCATACTTTACGGTTCTGTTCATCTCACCCCTTCTAAAATTCATTTTATAATGTAAGTAGACCCACAAATCACGTTTTATGTGGACGTCTAGAATTGTTTTGGTATGTGCTTCCATTATTACGTATACTGTGTAGGGGCAGGAGCGGGAGTGGGGATTTTAGGTAGGATATACGAAAGGGGGGATGACGTTCTGAAGGGGAGCACGGGCCAAAAAAGGTTGAGAACCACTGCCATAGAGTGTGTTCCGGAAAGAGCGAACTGGCATATTCCGAGTGGCTCGGCTAGCATCTTCGACGGGACTCAGGTTGTGAGCATATCAAGGACTCTCTGCCCAGGGCATGCAGGTGTGCGAGGCGATGACCATGAATCGATTCGTGGCTGCTGCCGCTGCCTCTCTTGGCGGTGAGCTACATTTTTTTTTTTTTACATTCGCTCGCTTTCATCTCAAGCGTAGTCCATATGTGTGCACCTACTTCCAGCACACTGGTCTGATTTTTGCATATGGACTTGCTTTCCTTACTATCAGTGTCCCTCGCCATCAGGCGAACCCATTCCGACTTCTGGAGTACTAGTAATTTACTTTCCCAACTCAAGGACGAGAATTCAACATTTTAGTCCAACTGATCAGGGTAGGAGTTTAATCCGCTTCTTCGGATTCAGCACACGGGAAGTTTAAGAGCGAATGTTCGTATCCATTGGGCGATGCTGACCTCCAGCTCCTGGATGATAAAGATGATGGGCTGAAGGCTCGCTGGGATAGGGCGGACAGTGCGACTAAACAGACGGAATCTCCTCATATGGAACGACTGGCTCAGAGGGGAGTGAGTAGATGGTCTGGGCAATACTCACAGTGTGGAGACACGGTCATGCCACCTATGTAATTGGAATAATTAGCATGCACTCTCCGGTGGCTTTTGGCGAGGTGGAGGGATCACTGGTGGGAATGCCCTGAGTGCAGTGATGACAGTTATTCATTTAAGTATTCAGTGTTAAGAGAAACAGGAAACACAACAGCCAGTAACAATATCGAAAAGTCTGAATACATCCCGTTAACTAACGAATGCATTTCTAACTGTTACTTGCGATGACCTTTGTTAGGGACAGCATAGACACTACTAATAAATACAAGTCACTCTTATGCACCGATTCACCTATCTATCCACTCAAATGCATTCAAATATCGCTCCATGCATCGAACCATCAATCCATCCCCCATACATAATCAATTATCCTCACATGCATCAATCCATCTATCAAAATCCATTCAGTTATCATGCGATGCCCCCGACTCACAAACCCAGGTCCTTTTAATCATCACTCCATGTAGCCATCCGTCTATCCATCCAAATCCACTGACTCGTGACTCCAAATAGCCATCCATCCATCAACTTCCAAACTATTCAATCCTCACTCCATGTACCGACTGACCCATTCATCATGCAATAATCAGGAAGTGCGACGACCCATCACAATCTATTCAATTGTCTCCCCTGCCATTGACGCATTCACCCAACTCGGCCATCACCCCAGGCATTGACGCATTCACCCAACTCGGCCATCACCCCAGGCATTGACGCATTCACCTAACTCGGCCATCACCCCAAACATTGATTGCCGCATTCACCCAACTCGGCCATCACCCCAAGCACTAGTGGCAGCCGTGGTTAGATTATCACCTGGGTGTTTTACCAGCTGTTGGCGCTGTCTGTGTTGATTACGTGTAACTCTGTGTCAGGTCTTAGTCAGATATGACTGAGCTACCGTATGACAGTAGACTGTACTACCTGCTCTCTGTTAGCGCCGAAGTTGGGCGGTGCTCACCAAACCCGACACCCCACATTGTGGCAACGGCTTCGGGCAGAAGAGTGCAATTGAGAGGGTACACGGCCTTATCCTGGTGCGAGGAAATGCAACCTAAAGACTAAATGTCATGGCAGGGCAGACCAGACCCTAAGCCTTGATCGGCAACTGGTCTAGCGTGGAAGCTCCAACAGGCGGACAGTTAGAGCATTGCTTTGCTGATCCGGCAGTTTCTGCAGCTTGTCTTCATCCAGACGTATTGGTGTTATCTTTCCTCTGGAGTAAACTAGACAGGCCGAGAGAGAGAGAAGAGAGAGAGAGAGAGAGAGAGAGAGAGAGAGAGAGAGAGAGAGAGAGAAGAGAGAGAGAGAGAGAGAGAGAAGAGAGAGAGAGAGAGATCATGCTGCATGGGCAACACATGGTCTCTAAACTCAGCTCAGACTTTGTGTTATGGAGAGGTATAACTCCATTTTACAAACTATGGTCTGTCAAGACGGCCAGGTGCCAGTCAGTCAGTCAGGTTACTCTAGCTCTTTGTGCATGCACTCAGAATCACAATCTTTACATGCTCATTTTCTGGATGTTGGGAAATTAGACGTAGACAATAATGTCTTTGTAAATGTTTGTATTTGATGCGACCACGTCAGACACCCAGCTCTGACTGGTCTATACAAATATGCATCTGGCACAACATGCCATGCCCAAGGAATGTAAAAGGGTCCTACGCTTCCCTTTTTACAAGTTCTAACCCATCAACCACCTTGATCCGTCCAAACATCTTTCACGCACTGGCCCAATCCACCAGTCGTTCTTCTTCGTTCACCTTCAGCCGTCATTATGAATAAATGTAAAGAAAGCTGTAGTCACCTTAAACATCAGATTGTTGATTCTTCAATAATCACTCTCTGTACCTACCAACCCTTATCCATACAAACATTATTCAACGCACCGACCCATCAATCCACATTTATGACATCCATTACGCGCCGCGGTATTTAGGCCACGCCTGCTCAGTCCCTGAAGTGACACAAAAACGTTTCAATTATCTAGCTGTTATATAGCAGAGACATTCAATTGAGAACACATTACGCAACCATTCTCTATCTCTACCGTTCACTACTATTCCGTCTCCCCCTCTTTCTTTCGTTTTATCTTACCTCCTCTCCCTCACTCTTCTTCTCTACCCATTTCTCTTCCGCCATTTCTCTTCCGCATTTCTCTTTCTCTCTCTCTCTCTCTCTCTCTCTCTCTCTCTCTCTCTCTCTCTCTCTCTCTCTCTCTCTCTCTCTCTCTCTCGCCGGCCCTCCCCTCTTCCTCTTTCTCCCTCTCCCTTTATATTGCACACTCTCTCTCTCTCTATTTCTCTCCCTTATCCTTATTCTTCAATCCCTCCCTATTTCCCATCCTCTCTCTCACTTCCTCTCTCACTCCCTCTCTTCATCGCCCCTTCTCACTCTCTCGCTTTTTCATCACTCTCCTTTCCTCTTTCTCATTTTCTCTTCGTCTCCCTTTCTCTTCCACCTCTCTCTCACTCTCTCTCTCTCTCTCTTTCTCTCTCTCTCTATCTCTCTCTCAGTCTCTCTCTCTCTCTCTCTCTATCTCTCTCTTTCTGTGGCTTTCTCTCACGTGCCACATCCTCTTCTCTTTTCTCCCCTCAATCGGTCTCTTTCACACCCTATCCCCAAACCCTACCACCGTTAAGTTTTCAGCAAACTCATTGATAGATTCCCAATTGCCCGTACCACCGCCTCCACCTATTACACAGTGACCCTACAGGACTAAGAAACGAAACAAAAACCACTCTAATGTCGCGAGACTGCTCTCAGCGCCATACGCTAGTCATTAGATTGACATCCACCACCAACGCTCAACTCCATCTTGCCCTGGTCGCCCAGTTAACAACTTTAACCATTCCATTTCCCAGTCTGTGGCCCTAGTCTCTGCGGGGCTGGTCCTACCACTTTGGCCCCGCACATATCAAGTACGTGACACGAGTCAATGTGTTTATAGGCACTTTATCGCATTTACTGCTTTCCAAACATGTTTTTGTTGCAACTTTTGTGTTAACTGCTTCACACGTAACGTGCTTACGTTCGCCCTTTCATTTATTTAGCCATACCTCAATCTATATTCATCCCCTTAGCTATCTACCAGAGTATGTCTGTCTTTCTCTCCAACTGCATATCTGCTTGTGAGTTTTTCTGTCTATCCATTCATTCAGACATTCATCAATAAAAAGTAAAACTGGTGTCTGACTGTCTCTCTGTCCCTCCAAATCTGTCTGTCTGTCTGTCTGTCTGTCTGTCTGTCTGTCTGTCTGTCTGTCTGTCTACGTAGTTTATATCCGTCTCTCTCTCTCTCTCTCTCTCTCTCTCTCTCTCTCTCTCTCTCTCTCATCTGCATGCTTGTCAATTTGTCTATCTATGCATGCACCCCCTCCCCCAAATTCATCAAGAATGCTGTCTATGTCTGTCTGTCTATTATGCATGTACAGCTGCCTGTCTTTATTTATGTCAGCTTTATATGTGTCTGTAAAATGGAAAATAAAGTTTGTTCGTTCGTTCGTTCGTTCGTTCCTTCTGTATGCATATTTACACGTATGCGTGTGTGCGAGTATGTCTGTGTGCGTGATTCTGTGTTTGTCTGTGTGTCAGCTTGCCTGTCTGCGTGGATTCATAGATTCATAGATGGATGGATGGATGGATGAATGAATGGATGGATGGGTGGGTGGATGTGTGGATGAATGGATGGATGGGTGGATGGATGGATGGATGGATGGCTAGGTGGATGGATGGATGGATGGATTAATTGATGGATGGATTAATGGATGGATGGGTTGGTGAGTGGGTGGATGGATGGATGGATGTATGGATGGATGGACGGATTGATGGATGGGTGGGTGGGTGTATGGATGGGTGGATGGATAGATAAATGGATGGGTGGGTGGATGGATGGATGGGGGGGGGGGGGTGCTTGGATGAATAGGTGGATGGATGTATGGATGGGTGGGTGCTTGGATGGATGAATGGATGGATGGATGGATGCGTGGGTGAGTGGGTGGGTGGGTGGATGGATGGACGTATGTATGAATAATGCAAGCTGTCTGTCGGTCTGTCTGTCTGTCAGATATTTCTGTCAAGCTGTCTGTCTGTCGGTCTATCTGTCAGATAGGTATGTCAAGCTGTCTGTCTGTCGGTCTATCTGTCAGATAGGTATGTCAAGCTGTCTGTCTGTCGGTCTGCCTGTCAGATAGGTATGTCAAGCTGTCTGTCTGTCGGTCTGTCTGTCAGATAAGTATGTCAAGCTGTCTGTCGGTCTGTCTGTCTGTCAGAAAGATCTGTCAAGCTGTCTGTCTGTCGGTCTGCCTGTCAGATAGGTATGTCAAGCTGTCTGTCTGTCGGTCTGTCTGTCAGATAAGTATGTCAAGCTGTCTGTCTGTCGGTCTGTCTGTCAGATAGGTATGTCAAGCTGTCTGTCGGTCTGTCTGTCAGATAGGTATGTCAAGCTGTTTGTCTGTCGGTCTGTCTGTCAGATAGGTATGTCAAGCTGTCTGTCGGTCTATCTGTCAGATAGGTATGTCAAGCTGTCTGTCGGTCTGTCTGTCAGATAGGTATGTCAAGCTGTCTGTCGGTCTGTCTGTCAGATAGGTATGTCAAGCTGTCTGTCGGTCTGTCTGTCAGATAGGTATGTCAAGCTGTCTGTCGGTCTGTCTGTCAGATAGGTATGTCAAGCTGTCTGTCGGTCTGTCTGTCAGATAGGTATGCCAAGCTATCTGTCGGTCTGTCTGTCAGATAGGTATGTCAAGCTGTCTGTCTGTCGATCGGTCTGTCAGATAAGTTTGTCAAGCTGTCTGTCGGTCGGTCTGTCAGATAAGTTTGTCAAGCTGTCTGTCGGTCGGTCTGTCTGTCAGATAGGTATGTCAAGCTGTCTGTCGGTCGGTCTGTCAGATATGTCTGTCAAGCTGTCTGTCGGTCGGTCTGTCAGATAAGTTTGTCAAGCTGTCTGTCGGTCGGTCTGTCTGTCAGATAGGTATGTCAAGTTGTCTGTCGGTCGGTCTGTCAGATAGGTATGTCAAGCTGTCTGTCGGTCGGTCTGTCAGATATGTCTGTCAAGCTGTCTGTCGGTCGGTCTGGCAGATATGTCTGTCAAGCTGTCTGTCGGTCGGTCTGTCTGTCAGATAGGTCTGTCAAGCTGTCTGTCGGTCGGTCTGTCAGATATGTCTGTCAAGCTGTCTGTCGGTCGGTCTGTCAGATAAAATTGTCAAGCTGTCTGTCGGTCGGTCTGGCAGATATGTCTGTCAAGCTGTCTGTCGGTCGGTCTGTCTGTCAGATAGGTCTGTCAAGCTGTCTGTCGGTCGGTCTGTCTGTCAGATAGGTATGTCAAGCTGTCTGTCTGTCAGATAGGTCTGTCAAGCTGTCTGTAGGTCGGTCTGTCTGTCAGATAGGTCTGTCAAGCTGTCTGTCGGTCTGTCTGTCAGATAGGTCTGTCAAGCTGTCTGTCGGTCTGTCTGTCAGATATGTCTGTCAAGCTGTCTGTCGGTCGGGGTCTGTCGGTCGGTCTGTCTGTCGGTCTGTCAGAAAGGTCCATCAAGCTGTCTGTCGGTCGGGGTCTGTCGGTCGGTCTGTCAGATAAGTCGACAGGATCGGTCGGTCGATCATATCGTTCAGGCTGGTCGATCATATCGGTCATTTCGGTCGGTCGATCGATCACATCAGTCGTTCTGTCAATTACATCCGTCATATTGGTCGGCCAATTACATTGTTCATATTGGTCGGTCAATTACATCGGTCACATTGGTCGGTCAATTACATCGTTCAATGACACACATCGAACAGTTAGATGCTCGACGTGAAAGTATGTTATGTGTGTCTGCCACCATCCAACCAGTCTATCTATACTTGCCAAGATTGCGCTCAAACCTCGATACTTGCCACTGTATATTTACAATGGCCACATCATACAGAGAACAGATGTCATCTTCCAACACTAAGAAAGCATGTACAGCACCATCGCTGGAGGATACAGTTACAATTTCTGGTTTCCGCAGATTGCAGGCAGTTCCTCAGCGCTAACGAATATTCGCGCCGTCAGCTTTACAGAACATAGCTGTCAACATCAGCATCTTTCAGCTGATTGGTGATTTCTTGGCAAAATTGTGAGTGGCACCTTGCAGTCTTGACAGATCCAAAGTATGTGAAGTTGGAATGTGGCCAATATTCCATCACAATGCCTGGGCAGAGCTTCAGAGAAACATGTGGTGCCCAAACGACATGTTCCCTCTCTCGGCCTAGTCTTATGTTTTCCAGAGAAATGGGTAACCAATACGTCTGGCACAAGGTAGGCTGCAGACGCTGGCGGCTCAGCGTCAAACCTCCGAGACCTCGCCACCACGAGCAGGTGGCGAGTGATGGCCAGACCCTGGAACCCAAGGGACCCGGCTTAGAGGCGTTCAGCTAAGTCCCACAGGTGAGGGCCTCGTACGCGCCTGGACCATAAGGACGCGTACTTCTGTCAATCACAAGTGTCCGGACCTGTGTAAAGCTTGCACTATCGTCAGACTCCCCATCTGACTTTAGCGGATCCCGCAACCAGCGGGAATAGGCCCGCCGGTGATACCGCAGGAGATATTGCTCGTTTATTGCGAGCAAATCTCCCATCCTTCTATTGTGCGGATCTCGCAACCGGCGAGAATAGGCCCGCCGGAGATATTGCTCGAAAGAAACGATAAAAGTAGTGGTATTTCAATTGCGCTTGCGCTCTCACCTATGCTACACCTTCATGTGTCTTCACAAAGTCGGACTCAACAGGGTCTTCCTTCCCCGCTGATTCTACCAAGCCCGTACCGCTCAGTAGCTTTTAAAATTTTCTAGCTCTTGGAAATAAACAATAAAGTCTTTTAACTCTCATAAATATATGTTAAAGTCTTTTAACTCTCAGAAATATATATCGAAATCTTCCAGCTCTCAGAAATTTACGTTAATGTCTTCCAGCTCTCAGAAATATATGTTAAAGTCTTCTGGCTAAAGACACACAGACACACAGACACACAGACACACAGACACACACACACACACACACACACACACACACACACATATATATATATATATATATATATATATATATATATATATATATATATATATATATATATATATATATATATATTAAAGTCTTCTAGCTTTCAGAAATATATCTTAAAGTCTTCTAGCTCACAGAAATTATAAGTTAAAGTCATCTAACTCTCAGAAATATGTGTTACATTCTTCTAGCTCTCAGAAAAATACGTTAAAGTTTTATAGATTTCAGAAATATACGTTAAAGTCTTCCAGCTCTCAGAAATTTACATTATTGTTTTCCAGCTCTCAGAAATATATGTTAAAGTCTTCTAGCTACAGAAACATAGGTTAACGTCTTCTAGCTCTCAGAAATATATGTTATAGTTTCTTGCATGCCCTTTACAGGACGTCGCGATCAACCACGATATGTTTTTTTTTGTTTTGTTTGGTGTGTGTGACTGTGCGATTCTCTAGACATTTTACGTTCAACGGTTTGCCATTGCTTTCTGAACGACGGACGCTGGTAACACTATTAAACATCAATGCAAAACGTCTACTTCGAAATCGCCTGCAGATTTTGTTCAAACGCGGTATGCGTGAGTGTGACAGGCGTTGACTGTTTCTACGCCATATCCGCAGACATGTATGTAGCAGGCCAGATATATCTCAGTTTCAGATCTGTTCAGTGTTGACAGTATGGATACTGACTAGTGTAGGAAGTGAAGGGAATCAAGTCAGGATCACAGAGACAAAGATATCCAGAGAAAATGATAACATAATACACATGTTCCGGGTATATATGATATCAAAATGGAAATTAACAATAGGATAACAAATTGATGGACAGTTACATAAAATTAAAGTATGAAAGAAAAATGTACAACATGTTGAAATACAGGTCAGGTAGTAAACACATATTTATTATTGGTTATATTATATCTTCACGGCCAGACGCGAGAGGTACATCGGGAAAACGAGGTGCCTCGGCAACCAACACAGAACTGGCACTATTAGCCACCGGACGCTGATGCATATGCTGGGGGGAGGACCTGAGCACCTATGGACCTGTCCGGAGTGCAATGAAGATACCCCAACTGATAACTGATAACTGATCATTATTGGTACCTGCGCAGAACAGAAGGAATAAAATAATATAAGAGAATATCTAATATGGAGCTCATGGAGAGAACCAACAACATCAGTAAGTCATGAGGTGAGGAACAGAGGCTGACGCCGGGTAAGACACACATTGAGACAAAGCGGTAATAGAAATAGAAAGTCATTTTTCTATAGCCTGCAGTGCCAACGAAACGAACGCAGGCATAAAACACACGGTGCAGAGAATCCGAGATGGGGAAGGATTTGAGGATACCTGAAAGAGATAACAAAGAATAGGACGGCTTGGTGAAAGTTGGTTGAGTGTCTTTGCACCAGCGGAAGACAAACAAAAAAGAAGAAGAGAAAGAACACAAATGCTTGGTAGTGCAACATTTCTGAGACCACAACTAGGAATAGAATTTCTTATCAATTCAAATATCTGATCAATAGTGTTCAGAGCTATCTGGCTGAAGGCGTCTTTAACAAAGTCAATGAAGTGCATGAAAGAGTTTCTTCCCCGAGTTATCAATCTTTCCGCTAACAACGTTCATTTACCAATTGCTTCTCTCGTTTCTCTCCCCCTTCTCAATATGCATTTATGTTCATCGAATCTTCGTCAATTTTGGCTATATTTTTCTGATCATGATTATTGATGCATGTAATATTAAGCATATCGTACGGATTGTGCTCAGTCTTTCCCTTGAGGTTTTTATGATATTGGCGAAAGAATTCATTGGCATTGGTGAGAATTGATACAGCATGATGAGATGACCATATTTCGCTGCTGTGATATTGACGAAAAAGGAATTCTTTCATGGCATCACATGTTTACGTTGTTTATTATATCAGAATTGCATTAATTAACGGTGTTTTGAGTTCGGAACTGTATTCAGTGCTGCAACAAATCCTGCTCTGATTGTAAGTTATGTTCATCCTTCCCAGTCTATACAGTCTATTACAGTGTCATGTACCCGGCCATTAGATGTGTTGTCTTGATACAGCTCCGTTATATACTGTTTAACCAATGTGCAGATATCAAGTTTACAGGACGTTGTAATCAACCAGTGTATTTATTTGATGATGTGAAAACTTTAGAGATGAGGTTTCATAGAAGAATGCTGAAAATTAATTGGACAGACAAAATAAGCAATCTGAACGTTTTAAGGGAAGCTGAGTGGCAAAGACAACTTAACACAAACATTAGAAAGAGACAGTCATCGTTGTTGGCCACGTTATGAGAAGACGAAAACTGGAACATGTGACAACCGGAAAGATTTGTGGAAAGAGAGATAGAGGAAGACAGCATGACAAGATTATTGGCAGTCTTGTGTCATGGCACGGGAGGGAGTTAACACACGAGTTGATTCATGACATCGGAGATCGTAATTTGCGGAGAGGCAGCCAGCAAGGCACTGGATGATGATGTTAGTTAGTTAGTTAGTTAGTTAGTTAGTTAGTTAGTTAGTTAGTTAGTTAGTTAGTTAGTTAGTTAGTTAGTTAGTTAGTTAGTTAGTTAGTTAGTTAGTTAGTTAGTTAGTTAGTTAGTTAGTTAGTTAGTTAGTTAGTTAGTTAGTTAGTTAGTTCGTTCGTTAGTTCGTTCGTTCGTTCGTTCGTTCGTTCGTTCGTTCGTTCGTTCGGTCGGTCGGTCGGTCGGTCGGTCGGTCGGTCGGTCGGTCGTTCGTTCGTTCGTTCGTTCGTTAGTTCGTTCGTTAGTTAGTTAGTTAGTTAGTTACTTAGTTAGTTAGTTAGATATGTCAACGTCTTGTATCGCACACAGGCACTCTCGCTTCTTCATCCACACCCAAAGAAACATCAGTTGTGCAGATGGTACATTCCTTATTTATTTCAGGCGAACCTGATATAGTTACAGAGTATACACAGGTGGTGGCTGCCTGAACAAATATACAAATGCCGCCTTATATACGATTATCACACACAGTCAATTGCTCAAACTGTACACTCGCTATCTTCAACTAGCGCTCTCTCAAGCTAAGCATTTGCACTCGGAAATACACTAGCGTCCTCTGAAAACTGTCAGGTCCCGTCTGCCGTTCCCCAACTGGTTGGCTGGACTTGTCGCCCTAGACCCCGTGCTGTCCTTGAAACCCCGTGCTGTCCTACTAGTCTCGTAGTACTGCAGTCCGTTCGTGCTAAGCTGGGTTGTACTAACGTCTAGTCCGTTCAGGGTGGTATCCAGTGAACTGGCGTCCCCTCCTATCCTCCGGTTTGTCCTGCCGGTGTCCTGTTTATGACACGTATGTGTCCCCACCTAAGTCCCGTCTACTGTTTATCTACTGTCCTGTAGATGTCCTGTCTTATTACCATTCTATGTCCTGACTTATCTTCTGTCTGTACTCTATCTGCTGTACTGTCTACGTCCTATATGTCATTATCTCTATTCTGTCCCTTGTCCTCTCTATGTCTTGTACCCACGTCCTCAACACTCTGACAAGTTAGTTAGTCGTTCATAAAGCAATGGCAAACTACTGAACGTAAAATTTGCCCAGGAATCACGAACAGCGACAACAATACATGCAACTTAATTTTATTTAAAGTCGCGATTCCAATTTCTCGGCAAAGGGTCACACCCTTAAGGCTCCGTTCCTGTGTCAGTGAATATCACACAAAATACGCCTCACTGTCCCATGTTAAAAGTGGAACATACAGCAATACGCACAGGCAAGTACATGCATAAGGCCGCCGCCAGAATGCCAACACAATAGTCCGCCACAAAAATTAAAGTTCATTGTCAAGGCTAGACCAAGAAAAGCAGTTATAAACCGGCATGCGGATATCTACCTATACAGGCATACACGGAATTAAAGAGAGCGGTACAAAACAATGGGATAGAATGATTTGAGTTGAGTTGAGTTGAGTTGAGTTCACTCAAGAACCAACATTACTTCACTCGAGGCATTTTCATAAACGCTCAGTCCTCATCTTCAACAGCCAACGAAGAGGTCCAGTACTAATGGTGCCCTTGCATTCTGATTATATGACCGCCTTACTTTACCTCTGAATGACGACTGTCGGCCAAATCCTCTGACCACCCCTTGCAGCTGAATTCTCTCTGAACAATGACAGTCTATCTGTTTGTCTAAATTATTCACATTCTTCAAGAGGGTATTCACCACATTTCCCTTACCATGCATCACATCACCCCTTTATGATGCGGAACCAGCCAATCTGTCCTCCTGTTCATTTCCAACCACACCAGAGTGCTCTTGAGAAAAGCTCCAGCGAATGCTCATAACCCACGTCCCCTGAATCGACGCATGCCATTCTGCACAAAGCATGCCAGTCTTCTCCTATGTCAGCATGCTTTGTGAATTAGTTACATTCACACCATGCGTACACAGTTTGTTCTCTAACCAGCGCAAAGCTGCAGTAACCGCCTCCACCTCCATTCTCAGTCTTGAGGTTGTGGTGTCATATGTCAAGCTCTCCTGTTCTAAGCATCGATCATTTTCTTTTGCTATGAATCTCTGGGCACTTTTTTTGTTTCCTCTTCTCTTAACATATAAATAATCACACCGCCAGGATGAGAGTAGTCATAAATTAATTACTGAATGTTTGCTTCCGTAGCGCCTCCTGGCCACTCCCTACACTCATGGCCCAATGTGATAATAACCCCATACAAATGTAAATGTCTGTTCGGCACTCCGACCCACTCCTTGCCTTTGCTAATCTTCTCAAGTGTACGCACTTCTCTAATGGTATCTTCTGCCTGAGCCAGCCATGGTCATCATTTTAGCGGCCTGTGGCCCTTGACTGCATCCAGGGAATCATGCAGGAAGTGTTCCTAGTCCACAGCCAACTTGAGATATGACCTTGTCTGTAACACCTTCAGTCTGTCTGCAATGGTCGGAAACGCCAGAATGTATCGCATCCACACTATTGGGGTATTACTTGTGCAGCTCAAAATCACCCTCATGGCTTCATTCTGTATTCTCTCTAGTTTCACTAGCTGACTCTTTGAGACAGTCATTCCCATTCCATACTCTAACACTGAACTGATTAAATGCTGAAAATGTCTGAATATCATTTTCTGCTCCATGTCACTTGCTGCCATATTCTTCAGTGCTTTGAGCTAATTCAGTGCATTAAACTAAACTTCAGTGCATTGAGCCCGTGTTGACGCTTTGTAACCACCACTTCAACATGATCCATGAAGAACAGGCTTATATCAAAAGTTATTCCAGTGTACTTCAGTCAGCTTCTTCTATTCACATTTATACCATTTATCGTGAGGCTTGGAAGGTCAGCTTTAACAATCTCATTGTCCAGAGAGCACCACAAGACAGATACCTTTTCTTGGTTAATGACAGCATTTATCTCCGTACACCAATCCATCACCTTGTCCAGTGTCGCCTGCAGCTCATGATTTATGTCCTTCACCTGCCTTTATGCGAGATCATCATTTACAAATTTTAATATCCGTCCATGCCAAGGAGCTTCGAGGCTTGTAATCTTGCTCGTATACACAGTGAAAAGCACAGGTGAAATTGTTGACCACTGTGGTAGTCTAGGGGCTATGATACATGGCTCAGAGGTTCATGTACCCAGCCGTAGAACCACTCTACGAGAATTCAGAACAGCTGCAATCCAGTTCACCAACCAAGGACAGACTCTCTTCTCCATAAGAGCGTACATCAAAATATCATATCTGACTCCTTTGTTCGCGTCCTCGAGATCAATGCTGCCACTGCAGTCTCCTGTCTGTTTTGAAACCCTTCATCAACATCTTAGGCAAACGTGGCTGCATTTGCCCAAGTATCTTTCTCTGGACGGAAACTTCCCAAATCTTTCGGGAGGAGCTATTCCCGTTCTAAATAAAGCTGAACAGCAACGATCTTCACCAGCACCTTGCCAGAAGTGTTCTGTAGGGTGATAATTCTAAACCCATTTAGCCTTTTGAAAGAGGCAAAAGACACGGCACCAGGGCCTGATGGGGTCAGATAAGGCCACATGAAGGCTTTTAGCGATGAAGACCTGAAGGAGATGGCCGACTGCTTTAACCAGAGCATTAGGACAGCATCAGTACCGCAGGATTGGGTACACATTTATCTCATCCCTCTCCCAAAACCGTTCAAGGATCATTCAAATCTTAGCGGCTTTAGGATCATCACCCTTCAAAATACATTTGGGAAGGTTTTAGAGAAGATAGTCGCTGTCAAGCTGCAAGGGGTTTTGGAAAGGGGGAAGCTTCTTCCAAGAGGCCTGGGGAGCTACAGGCCAGGAAAAGATACCTGGTCAAATGCAGCCACTTTTGTCTTTGACGTTTATGAGGGGTTCCAGAGTAGACAAGAAACGATGGCGGCAGCGCTTGATCTCGAGGATGCGTACAATAGAGTTCGATATGATATTTTGATGACCGCACTGATGGAGAAGGGGGTCAATCCCTGGTTAGTGAACTGGATAGCGGCCGTCCTACATTCTCGTCGGATGTCTCTACGTCCTGGGTGCATGGACCTCAGAGCCACATATTTTAACCCCGGGACTGCCACAGGGATCCTGCAATCTCACCGGTGCTTTTTAATCGTGTATACGAGGCAAAATTGCAAGCCTAGAAGCACCAGGGGTTGGAAGGATACTAACATTTGCAGATGATATTCTTGCATATAGGCAGGGGAGAGATAGGGAGCAAACAGCCTAGGAGCTACAGGCGACAGTAGACAAAGTGATTGACTGGTGCACTGAAATAGGTGCTGTCATCCACCCGGAAAAGGCGCTGTTTTGTGGTGCTCTCTGGACAATAGGATTGTGAGAGCTGATGTTCCAAGCCTCACGATAGATGCTGGAAGCGTCAACAGAGAGAACAAACTGAAGTATCTGAGAATCACATTTGACAGGAGCCTGTCCTTCAAGGATCATGTGGAGACGGTTGTGACAAGATCTCACAAGGGACTCAACGCACTTAAAACTATGGCTGAAATGGACATAGAGCAGAGAATGCTTTTCAGGCTATACCAGCACTTGATCCTTTCAGCGATTGACTATGGACTAGGACTGCTCACTGTCTCAAAGAGTCAGCTAGTGAGATTGAAGCGCATACAGAACGAGGCTATGCGGGTCATTCTGGGATGCACCAGAGACACCCAGTGGTGTGTATGCGGTACATCCTTGGTTTGCCGAACTGTTGCTGGTAGGCTCAAGGTGATGCAGGCAAAGGCATACCTCAGAGTAGCTGCTGACACAGATCACCCGTTGCATGAGGCGCTGGACGCAGTTAAGGGCCAGCGACTGATAAGAGGGAAATAATGGACGGCTTAGGCGGAGGATACGATCAGACAGGTGTGCCCCTTGGAGAACATTAGGCGAGAAGAGGAGTGGGTCAGAGTGCCAGCGGAGCAGTCAGACTTGTGCAGAGTTATAATCACATTGAGCCGGGAGTGCAGGAGAATGGCCAGCAGGGGCCACGGAAGTGGAAATCCAGCAACGTAATTCAGGATAATGCTCGCCCGGGTGATGTGATTATCTACACAGATGGTTCGGTGTTGAGAGGTAGTAGAAGTGCCTGGGGTTTCTTGGCAAAGGCTAATGGTCGACGTTTGATGCAGGAGAGCCTGGCATATGATACCACATCTAGTTTAAGATTGGAGGTGGAGGCAGTCAGTGCAGCTTTCCGCTGGATGGAGAATACGATACACACACACACACATCGTGATTGTAACTGACTCAGTAAGCATGCTGAGTAGGGTGAGGACTGGCAAGCTTCGTGCCGAGTGGCTTGCTTCGCTTCGGAAGTCACGGGTGGCAAGCATCGTCTGGATCTTTTCTCCGGGGCATGCTGATGTGTTGGGGAATGAACAGGCAGACAGATTGGCTGGCTCTGCAAAACTTGGTGGAGTATTGATGCATGATAAGGTAGACGTGGTTGCGGCCTTGTGGGAGCACGTGTACACCTCGGAGGAGCAAATGGATCACCATGGTCTGGCAAGAATGCGACAGCGTGGAGTGACGAGGGGATCTGGCCGATGCTCGACGCTTAGAGGAAAGGCGAGACGCACATATAATCAGATTGCTACTGGTACTATTGGGGTTGGAACTCTTCGCTGGCTTCTGATGATGGGGAATGCCCCGAATGCGGTGATGTCGGTTCCTAAATCAATCAATCAAACCCATTTAGCTTTGAATTATCTTTGTCCTGATTTAAGAAGTGGTGTTAAATAGCTGTGCACCCAATCCTGGGATACTGATGACGTCCTGATACACAGGTTAGAGCAAGCAGCTATCTCCATAAGTTCTCCATCACTCATATCCTTCAAGTGGGTGTATCTAACCCCATCAGGCACTGGTGCGGTGTCCTTTGCTCTTGTCAATACATTGTTGATATATTCCGGCTGTATGATATCTTCACAGTAGGTACCTTTATTGGTACCTGATATATCTTCTCTACCTGAGATGCTGATGTCCCCATCATCCTGATCTGCCTGTGCTATAAATCTCTGCAAGACAGCTTCCCCTTTCTCTTTGTCTGTTGTCAAAGTCGAACCGTTATCTCTGTACAGTGTATTGTAACCATTGCGGCAGGACTATCTTTCTTTTGCATCTGACTGAGCAATTTCCAGAACTGTCCCAGTGTTTTATCTCTTCCAATCTCATTCATAAAGTATTCCCATTTCGCTCTATTGGCCTCTGCTGTACATTGTCTGAATTAATTAACCTTATCTTTCTTTTCTTGCGAAGCTTTCTCCATTTTAGAATGACCTGAAAGTTTTGCGACCAGTTCAAGACTGAAATCCATGGTAACAAGGATACATCACAAGCAGATCTGAACAATAGACTAATCCGCTCAAACAGTGTCCAAACATGTTATAGCCACTACAATGGCACCCACTCGTGCAGTCTGACTCGGTGCGGTGCACACACAAATCATGCCTTCCGTACGCCTCTAGTCAGGACCAAGAATGAGCAAGCCAGCAGGAATCGTGATAAGGACAGTATTTACACTAACTGATTCAGTGTTAAACAAAAAGTATGCTTGGACGCATAACAAAAATGGACGGCGAATAATGAGAAGTAGGGGTGTGTCTCAGTTATGATTTAGTTATGATTTGAAAGTTGTTAATACGGTAGCAGACATGTTGTATTATATATCAAATTAAAGTTGGTAGAAAAGGGAAAACTACTGCATTGATATTTTAAAGATAGTTTGATTTATAAGTCCAATGCTTATGGGAAGTTTGAATAAGACGATTTACCATCCCATGTCACTTAATCAATTAATCTTTCCTTCTGTACACGCCTAGCCCGAAACAAGTTTGGAAAAAAAAGCAAGCACGTGGAAGGTCGAGGACGACACTCACAGAACCCTATGCCAGTTCTATGGAAGTGCACTGGATCTTTCAACAGTGCAGCAGGAGCAACTGGAGATTAATGGTGACAGGTTTCAACATCTTTACTCTCCAATTTATTTTTCCGTTGTCTAGTTCTAACAACGATAAGCAACAGCAGCATAAACTTGGTAAAAATATCAGCCAACACATACAAAGAGCATTATCTGTGACTCTGATTCCACGACTGGGAAAGCTCAGGGTGAATGACAGAGATACGAAAGGCTACCACATGTAGAAGCCCCATTGTGAGGGGTTTATTAAGTATACGAGGATATTTATAAGGGTATCCCGGTTGGGATGAGTTCCTATCCTCTGTCGCTTTCCTTAGGAAGCCTGGAATTCGGCGCGTTGCCCCACGTGAAGATAAAAAAGGATAAATCCGTATGTTACTTGAACATTTTGTAATTATAGGCTCCTTTAGAAGGTGTGGAGACCACGGACTGTCACCACTATCCTTAGTGAGGATGCGCTCCTCTATGAATGTGAAAACGGACTAGTGTGAATTTTCCCGCCCTCCTGGGGTCTCCAATAGTCTATTATATGTGAGGTATACACTTAAACATACAAGTTGTGAACTGAACATACACATGTAGCACAAAACGCGCAATGTGTGTACAGGACAAATAGTGCCATTACACAACAAGCACTGTATAAACAGAAAAGATACCGTCGTCACAGAACCATCACTGTGTTAACATACTATGTAGGGTCCTCAAAGAACAATCACTGCATGAATAGAACATATACTGTGATTTCAGGACAATCACTGTGTGAACAGAACATTCTCCAAGAAATCACTCAAAGATCTGAAGAGAAACATAAAGTGTAATTTAAAATCAAACGTTGGAGTGCAGATCAGTTATGATCAAGCTCCATACTCAACATTATCATTTGGTGGACTGTGATTGTCAGCCAGTAAATCTGCATTAACAGCATTCTTTCTGGAAGGCTTAAGGCTACACCGCCCATCTACAGTATGAACAAAATCACAAACTGCATAAGTACTTGACAAAAATCATATGTCATTATAATATAAAACATGTGAAAGGGGGAAAAAGAAAATAAGACGGGGTAGGAGAGTGGGTCCATTCAATGGTGAGATCACTACCCTCTTCTCTCTAGATGGCATTCATTCCATCATCTGATGTTGTAAGGTCATGATGTGATCAACTCTTGATGAAACCAGGACAGTAAAATAAGATCATAAAATTGAGATCAAGGTGTCTGGTTGCGACCAGGTCAACAGGTTGTTATCAAGGTAAGTGGATTCAAAGTCATCAATGATGTAACAGACAGATTGAGATGAAGGTAGGCAGGGATAAAGGCATGTTGTGATGAAGGTGAGTTGAAACAGATGCATGTTGTGTTAGAAGCGTGTTAAGGCAGATGCATGTAGTGACACCGCCTAGTGAGTCAGAGGTATGTTGAGGCTGATGCTCGATGAGAAGGGTTTGATGAGATGAATGCAGCTTGAGTTACAGTCATCATTATAACAACTCAATATCATCATGTGCCTATAATGTAAGATCGGCCTTCATTCCTCTGGGTTTGGCTTAGTTCTCAAATGCCTCCCATCATCATCATTATTAATGTATTTGCCTTTTTATATCAGGGGGAAATTATAACCTTTCCTCTCAATCAACAAAAGTAATCATCATGAACCAACATCAACTGTACAAAAATCACAAATGAAAACATATTTATTTGATGAATTTATGCGCGAGCCTTTACGCATTCAGCATAAGTACTAATTCTAACACACATGCATATTATCATTCCCAGCTGTCTCCTTTGAGCTAAGGGTTGGAGGGCGACGTTTTCAAACCCACAAACGGTTGCAAGTAATTTCCGTGTACAAAAGTCAGAAATAGGCTGCTTTATAGTCATTTTTCAGAACGTAATTGGCAGGCCTCTGAAAGTAATAATCAACCAGTCATCATCATAAATATGTGCATGCAACGGCTAGCAAACAGTTGGGTATATGGTGCAACTATCTCTTCTTATTAATGCGCATTTATTCTCATGACAAGAACATGGCGAATTCACAAAGCATATTCAGGAAAAATGTGAACAGAAGAATCGCCTAATATAAATTCATAAATGTGTGAGTCTGTATACAGGGATTTTAAAAGATAGACTCTTGCAGAAGCACCAATGTCTAGAATGGGCATTTCAAGAGTGCATTTTCATTGCATAGAGAAAAGTGTTTATATACATATGCGGTTAGGAGGAAATAGTATTGTGTAGCATATTGCGATATAATGTCTAGCCGAAAGGTTCTAACATGGCAGGTGCCACGAATAGAAAAACAAGGCGCTTGACTTCATTTCCTTCTGCAACAATATCATTGATCATGATCATTTTTAAGCATCTTAAACATCACATTGCCATTTTTATACATAAACATCCTATTACCTTAACCTCATGGATCGTTTTAACACATATTCATGGTCATGCTTTCCTGAGGGGCCCAGAACACGGGCCTCTATCAGGCTCCCAACCAAAAGGCTGGTGTTCGTCTCGAAGGTTTTTCGTGGGCTCCTAGTGTTTCACCGCCAATACTGTCCAGCGATTGTAGCGTGTACCTTGTGATTTGTCTGAGCCAATAGTTTCTTCTCTATTCGAAACGCTCACTCATTTACTCCTTGTTTTGAATCGGCTGATGTAATCTTATTGTCTATGGTGTTCCTTTCTGGGTAGAGTGCTGAATTTTGGGAGATATGAAGTGACTGGGAAATATATCACACCCAAACCTTTGAACAAATGTGTGGGTCTACTGTCCGGGCCATGCTGGGGTATGTGGCCAGCAGAGAGCTGATTTGTTAGCTTCAGAAGCTTCTATCACTTGGACACTGAAGATAGGCACTATGGGCAATACCAAACTAGGCAAGTGTCGGGGCGTTGTACTCAGACGCAAACCAGGCAAGTGCCGGGGGCGCTGTAAAAGACCAGGCAAGTGTCGGGGGCACTATATTCATACCAGACAAGTGTCGGGGCGCTGTATTCAGACGCAGACCAGGCAAGTGCTGGGGGCACTGTATTAAGACCAGACAAGTGTCGGGGGCGCTGTATTCAGACCAGGCAAGTAGCGGGGGCGCTATATTCAGACCAGGCAAGTGTCAGGAGCGCTGTATTCAGACGCTCGCCAGGACGCCTGGTGTCACGAGTTCCATCCGCATTGGCGTGTATATGTACAACTGACTTGGGCTCCCAGGTCGACCCAGTCTAAGACTGGGACCCAGAAATGTCTTTGGGGCGTGAAGGCGGCCGTTGTGCTACTGACCATACCACCCGCCCAGCACCATATGCCAATGCGTCTTGCGGCGTGTAAATAGGTCCTTTGCTTACTAACTTACGTCTGAGACAGTGTGCATCTCCATCGCCAAATCTTCTGTATTGCAGTTGTTGGAGTGGGGCAGTCGAGAACAAAACTAATATCATTGACAACGAGTCAGCACGGTTCTGGTGTGTCAGCACAATGGCAGCATGTCAGCACGGTTCTGGTGTGTCAGGTCATCAACGGTTCTGGTATGTCAGCACGGTTCTGGCGTGTCAGCACAATGACAGCATGTCAGCACGGTTCTGGCGTGTCATCATCATCATCTTGTGCTCTGGCAGCTGACGTGGGCGTTGATTTCCCTCCACAAATCCAGGTCCCTGGTGATTTGAATGAATTCATCGACGGCACTGCCTCATGCCACCACTGCAACCAATCTTTTCCCTCGCCCATGCTTCTTCTACCTTGATCTTTCCTGTCGTCACGATGTCTATAATGCCTCTCTTCTCATTAAGTTGCCACAGAACACTCGGTGTCTCCAGCTTGTATGTTTTACATGTTTTACTTGCATTAGCCTTCTGCTGTCACTTATTGTTGTTTACTCTGGCAGTACAAGGTATTCGTAACTGACGTCTCGGAAATCAATTCTCTGTTGCAGCTCTGCAATTGCTCATTAGCTAGTTCCCATTCCATGATTCACTGCCATAGAGCAGAGCAGGTTTAATGTATCGTTTTAGCACTCTCTGGGGTGGGGGAAGTGTGGGTGGGGGTGTGTGTGTGGGTGGGTGCATGATGTATGGGTTGGCAGGGGATGTGTGTGTGGGTGGGGGAATGTGTGGTTGGGGATGTGTGTTTGGCTTAGTGTTTGGGGGTATGTGGGAGGGTGAGTGTTTGTGGGTTGGGGGATGGGTAGGGGTGTGTGTGGATGGGGAGATGTGTGTAGGTGGGGGATTTGTGGGTGGGGAATGTGTAGGTGGAGGATGCGTGGGTGGGTGGGGGAATATATGTGTGCCTTTGGGGTGTGGTTGGGGGCGGGTAGGTGGGTGGGTGATGTGTGTGGTGGGTGGGGGGATGTGTTTCATAACATGGTAATATGCATTGTGTATGTTTATAACATTAATTTCACAATGTTTTATTTTCCTGTGAATGTATCATACACTACTGATGAACGAAAGATGAGTGATTGGAAGGGCCGAATGTAAGACGGACCTGCGTGCCCAATTTGCAACCCTTCGAAAATAAAGAGCAATCAATCAATCAATCTCTTGCTGACATTCAGTGACAGTGACTTATTGCATAATATGCTTTTCATTTTTCCAACTGCAGCCTCTGAAAAGCGAAGCTAACCAAATTGAAAGATGACAGCATTTATACCTTCGACTTTATGTGGATGAGACTAAACAGGTATAAACTTGTGCCGAGTGCAGTGACGTCGTGGCCTATGCCGTGTAGCGTTGGTGATCATGTCTGTCCACAGCCGTCTGTTCCCTGTACTGCCAATCTTCTTGTAGTCCATGCCGTTTAGCGTTGGTAATCATGCCTATCCACTGTCCTCAGCCCCCCAATCGTTTCTAATATTAATGTTCCTCCATAACATGATTTGAGTCGTTGAAAATGAAACAGTTACCAGAAATGGATGGAAATAATTGCAATAGAAAATCAAAACAAAAGGACTTAGTCAATAACAGATAACGGAAGTAATGGTGATTGCAAATGTGTTCCCGAATGCAACATCGACAGTGAATGGAACCAATCGGAAAGAAGTCAGAATGTTTCAGTACCTGGGTACTTTAATAAACTAGCAGATGAAAGATGTATTAAGCAAGTTAAATGAAGAATAGATCAAGCAAAGGCGGCTTTTCACAAGATGAAGAATATTCTCTGCAATTTATCTTTGTCAATTCAGGTAAGGAAAAGAGTTCTCAAGCGCGATATACAGCATATTCTGATGCAGGGACAATTAGCAGACTAGTGAGGACGTCGGCTATTCATTATAAATCAGATAAAATACAGGACTGGGGTTGCGAGGGGGGGGGGGGGTGTCAATCGCTAATGACTGCTCCAGCTAGAGACCGGAACCCAAGAAGAAGAATCGATTGATTAGGAAAGCTTCGTTACTCTTCTATTGTGTGTGTTAAGCAACCATCCCTTGCATGTAGTCTCGTGACATGCGACCTCAGGTGTGTCCCCGGAGAACTGATGCAGTTTAGCGTGACCATTTTTGTTTCTGCTGACACTTCCACGGGAAAATGTTCCCTTCAAAGATCGACGTATCACTGGCTGGGCAACACTTCAGGCCGTGAAATAACATGAATGTAAATGTAAGCTGCATACTGTAACGTCTGGCGGGCAGTAAGGTTACCTCCAGATCGGCTGAGTTTAGAGGCATAAGCACATAAGTACAGATTGCAGCGTACATTGAGTACTGATTGCGAATTAGAGGGTGCACAAGAATATTGTTGCAGCAAATTATATTGGAGTCCGCACTTGATTGATTGATTGATTGATTAACTGATTGATTTACAGCTACTAAATGTGCTAGTTACGTGCTGATTGACGAGGTAAATCGTGTGTTTGGTATGCTGGTCTCTATTGGAACCTCTTATCGTCAGTCAAGACTGTCACATTCTAACTGGCCATGCTCATTGATATAGGTAAATGTTCTGGAGTTCAGCACAACTCACTGAAGACGTAAATAATGTCGACTAGGTGACCCTACCATTTAGTGGTAGGAAGTATTTCAATAGTCTGTTCTCACGTTGCACGTCTGCGATGCATTCAGACCGCCTTAATGATACTCATATGTCCATCTTGTCTCTTGTTTTACTAGCCCTCTTTTAATAGTCTCAGGTTTTTGCCATTCTTCTTCTTCTTCTTCTTCTTCTTCTTCTTCTTCTTCTTCTTCTTCTCTTCTTCTTCTTCTTCTTCTTCTTCTTCTTCTTCTTCTTCTTCATCTTCTTCTTCTTCTTCTTCTTCTTCCTTCTTCTCTTCATCCTCCTCCTCCTCCCCTCCTCCTCCTCCTTCTTCTTCTTTTTCTTCTTCTATCCTGTTTTGTTTTTCATTGTAAGTTTAAATAGGTATGTTTGCTGCGCCTTTCGGCAGACATCTTCGACCATACCCCGGCAATGGTTTGTATGTTTTCTCTTCACGGGTAGTTTCTTTCAGCATTCTTGGCCTCATGGTGGTTACTTCGTCTTTGTCCATTCAAGCAGGCCCGTCTGTCCATAGTAACATGTATTCTTTGCACGTCAGAGCCATGACAAGGCATTTAGTGCAGATGCGTCACCAGTTGGAGGTCGCAATCTAACAGTAGCTAGTTATGTACAATCCCGTTGTAATGAGATTCCCGTAAACTATCGTTCTACACATGCCAATAGATGTTAACAGTTTACATAGAAACAGAACCATTTCACACATCAAATTCATGAAGTAAAACCTCATGACATTGACTGAACAAACGCGTCAGACGATGGGCAACGCGGTGGAATCCACCGCATGGAAGACCAATTGTCCCAGGACATACGTGAACAACATTCGCTGCCATTACCCTATATCATGGCTTGGAGTGCTGAGAGTATAGAGTACTGAGCTTCAAGCAATTTAGCGTGAAGACAGACTCAGTTCATAGATTCACGCTCTGCAGGAAAAGAGCAAGCGAGTCGCTGTCCAGGGGACAGAGTCTCCTCCAAGCATCATTCAAGTTTGCACCCAGATCGGGGTCCCACCGGTTGAACCCGAATAATGGCTATGGCAGAACTTCACCTTGCCGCCACTTAGAGTTTGAATGCAATGTTGTTTGCAAGTATTCTACGTCGACAGAGTTGCAATGCAGCTGTTGTTTGCAAGTATCTTATATCGACATTGTTTTAAGATGATCGTGAAGTGGTTAAAGTTTTGTGAAGAGATGACAATATAATGTATCAAAATTGCATTAATGTTATGTTATAATAGTTCATTGTGGAGTGGTGCCAATCGTCACATAATGTGTGTACAAAGATTAACATTCAATAAGCCATACAAGAAAAAACCCTTGACAATTGAAGTGAAAGTAAAAGATAACATAGTCAGTCTCCAACATTCAACGAGCCTTGCAGAACGTAACGAATATTACTATGGTCCAGCTCAGTCAGCTAATGGGTCATGTCAGATATGATATTATGTCATCTTGATGCGATGTCACAATTAAATTCCCTCTCCCATCGACGAATGAGAAAAACAACAACTAAACTACATGGCATTCACTCTATTTCTCTCATCTTATGAGTGGACAAATGTTACCTGAGCGCATCACGACACTTTCTTGTTGTCCTCATAGTATGAGTGGACAAAAGTTATCTGAGCGCATCACGACACTGTTTTGTTGTCCTCATAATATGAATGGACAAATGTTACCTGAGCGCATCACGACACTTTCTTGTTGTCCTCATAGTATGAGTGGACAGATTTCACATGAACATACCATGGCACTCTCTTGTCCTTACATTGGGAAATTGAAATCAAAGGCGTAGATCACAAACCACCCATCTGAATGTGGAAGGTAGGAAGAAGTCACCATATCATCTTCCCACAAATAAGTTCAAGGGCAAGTCACAAACCTCCACTGGAGGAGTGACCTATTTAGAAACCATACACTAGGTTGTATGAGAGATGGTTTACAGAAGAGATGGATTACATAAGAGATGCTTTATAGAAGAGATATATTACAAGAAGAGATGGATTACAGAAGAGATGGATTACAGAAGAGATGGATTATTGAAGAGATGGACAACAGAAGAGATGGTTTACAGAAGAGATGGGTTACATAGAGATATTTTACAGAAAAGATGGATTTCAGAAGAGATGGATTACCGAAGACCTCGTGTGTGGCAAATTAATCCTCAAGAGAAGCTTGTGTTCGTCCTCTCAGAAGCGGGGATTTCATGTCATTGACCCGGGTTTTCAGATTGAGCCAGCCTAAGATTATTACCAGGAGATTTCTTGGGAAGTAAAGGCTGGTCGGTTAGATACCGACGACAACTACCCATCGAGCCGCCATTGCTCTAAAATGTGGGGTTGGCATCACATGACCAGTACGCTTCATTGCGAGATAACTAGTCCTGAACTTTTTACTGTCCTATTTTTTGTATTAGCCGTCCACAGAAATCATGTGCAATCACGCTGTTCTTTACAACATAACAAATGGGTATCAAGTGGGTCTACCAAGTGTGATTTCTACTAAACGATAAATCGGTTCAAATTCCTACTGAGTCAGATTCCTACTAAATGACACATCACTTCAAATGCACGTCGAGCGTATTTCATATTAAATGACAAATCGACTGGAATGTCCTTCCATCGAGATCTCCTACTGTGATATATATATGGGGGAGGGGATTTTACGGTTTCCGGGGAAGGGGTGGATTGAGATTATTTCTAGATCACGTTAATGCAAGAACCGATTACTTGATATTGTTTTTTCCTCGATACTTTACGATTCTGTATTTCTCGCCTTCTGAAATTCGTTTTATAACGTAAGTAGGCCCGCAAATCACGTTTCATGTAGACGTCTAGACTTGTTGTAGTATGTGTTATTAAATTTAGCTTCCATTTTTACGTATACTTGTAGGGACCGGGGGATGTATAAGGAGGAGATACGAAAAAAAAGGTGGGGGGGGGGAAACATTATGAACATATGGTGAAGGGGTGCATAGGCCAAAAAAGGTTGAGAACCACTACTCTAGACAGATTCCATCCAAGGTCACATGCTCTGTCTTCCTTTGGGTAGGTTTTCCTTCCTAACAATTTTGACAAGTAGGCAGCCTTAAGGCATACTTTTTACGACTTCCAACCAACTGCCGTGGGATTGTTAACAATCGCAACTTGCACTTGAGACCGCCTGTTTTCCGCCCGAGAAGGTTGGTGGTATTCGATGTCACAACCTAAGCCATGTGTTGGCAGGGGTGGGGGTGGGGGGGGGTGTAATAGCAGTACATACACATGGTTCTTGGACACGTGTTGATCCCTATTCTGGGGACGAACCATGAACCTTATGAGCTTGAGAAGGACGCGACAACCTCTCAATAACAGCCGTTGCTGTTTCGTGGTTATTTGCCCAGATTGTTATCAGCAACAATTCTAGTTATATTTAGTTAACCCGAGCATCTCAGCAATAATTCGAGTTATATTTAATTCAACTCTTCGGGTACAATCTCAACTCTTCGGGTAAAGTCTCAACTCTTCGAGCATAGTCTCAACTCTTCGGGTACAGTCCACGCTCTCGTCACAATTCTCATCTCTTCAGGTGCAGTCCAACCCTAGACACTTTTCAAATCTTCGTGTACAGTCTCAACTATTCTGGTATAATTTCATATCTTCGGGGACAGTATCACATCTTCGCAATACAGTCTCAACTCGTTTGGTACGGTCTAAACTCTTTGGGTACAGTTTCAGCTCTTCGGGTACAGTCTCAACTCTTCGGGTATAGTTTCAACTCTTTGGGTACAGTCTCAACTCTTTGGGTACCTTCTCAACTCTTTGGGTACAGTTCCTGCCCTCGACACACTTCTCATCTCTGCGGGTGCAGTCTCAACTTTTCGGGTACAGTCTCAACTCTTCGGATAAAGTCTCAGCTCTTTAGGTACAGTCTCAACTCTTTAGGTACAGTTTCAGCACTTCGCGTACAGTCTCAACTCTTTGGGTACAGTCTCAACTCTTTGGGTACAGTTTCAGCTCTTTGGGTACAGTCTCAAATCTTCGGGTACAGTCTCGACTCTTTGGGTACAGACTTAACTATTTTGGGAACAGTTTCAGCTCTTCGGATATACTCTCATCTCTTCGGGCACAGTCTCAAATCTTCGGGATACAGTCTCAGCTTATCGGGTACAGTCTCAACTCGTTGGGTACAGTTTCAGCTCTTCGGGTACAGTCTCAACTCTTCGGGTAAGTTTCAACTCTTCGAGTAGAGTCCACGCCCTCGACACACTTCTCGTAAAGAATATTGCATGGAGATCTCAAGGCTCTCAAAAACACATTCAAGGTCACAACAGGAAACTGGGTCTTGGAAAAATGGCAAGAGGCTAACGAAGAACAAGACAACCTGTGGAAACAATTATAATTGATTCAATATCAACGTTTATTTTTTCCACAATGATTTATTGCAGGTCAGTTAAATAGCTTTAGTTTTTCTTGTTCTTCTGGGCCTAGATTTTGTGATAACAACTGATTTAGCTTCCCTGCCGGAGGGGAAATATGACAGTTTTTGTCGTCTTCTGAATTCACACCAATTAAACACCTACAATACAGATTCTGACGCCTCGGAGTATTTCATCAGATTTGTGCAAAGTTATTTCTCGTGCACAGTTCACACAATCTCCATCATATTTCACTGAGTTGTTGTTGTTGCTGTTGTTGTTGTTGTTGTTGCTGTTGTTGTTGTTGTTCTTCTTCTTCTTCTTCTTCTTCTTCTTCTTCTTCTTCTTCTTCTTCTTCTTCTTCTTCTTCTTCTTCTTCTTCTTCTTCTTCTTCTTCTTCTTCTTCTTCTTCTTCTTCTTCTTCTTCTTCTTCTTCTACCGCCGCCTTCGCTGCTCCTGCTGCTGCTACTACTATTACTACTACTACTTCTACTTCTGCTGCTGCTGCTGCGACTACTACTACTATTACTTCCACTACTACTACTACATCTACTACTACTACTGCTACTACTACTACTACTACTACTACTACTACAACTACTACTACTACTACTACTACTACTACTACTACTACTGATGCTGCTGCTGCTGCTTCTGCTTTCTTCTTCTTCTTATTATTATTATTATTATTATTATTATTATTATTATTATTATTTCTCCTCCCGTCTTCTTCTTTTACTACTACTACTACTACTACTACTACTACTACTACTACTACTACTACTACTACTACTACTACTACTACTACTACTACTACTACTACTACTACTACTACTTCTACTACTACTACTACTACTACTTCTGCTTCTTCTTTTTTTTCTTCTTTTTTTCCCTTCTTCTCGCCTTTATCGTCTACTTCTTCTTCAGCTTCTTCTTCTTCTTCTCCTTTGCCCCCTTCTCCTTCTTCCTCTTCGGATTAGTCTTCTCCTTCTCTTCTTCTTCTTCGTCTCCTCCTTCTCTTCTTCTCCATCTTCTTCGTCTCCTCCTGGTCTTCTTCTGCTTCTTCTACTTCTTCCTCTTCTTCTTCGTCTCCTCCTTTTCCCTTCTTCTTCTTCGTCTCCTCCTCCTCCTCCTCCTCCTTCTTCTTCTTCTTCTTCTCTTCTTCTTCTTCTTCTTCTTCTTCTTCTTCTTCTTCTTCTTCTTCTCTTCTTCTTCTTCTTCTTCTTCTTCTTCTTCTTCTTCTTCCTTGTGGCCGCGATCGCTTGACTTCAATGAGCTGATTCAATGAACTGACTGTGACCACGTTCTCCAACGACGTTAACTGAGTGAACTTCGCGGTCACCAAACCCATTTACGTATTCAAGCAAACATTCATCCAAGTGGACTCCATGCAGCTCCCTGTCACTTGTTTCCGTGACTTGCCAGTGTCTCTGATTGCTTGTTTAGTGATACATTTCTGGGAAATTCTCCAAGAGTAATAGCTTTCTGTCCGCTGTTGCTTAAGGTGCCTGCGACGGACTGACCCGTGTGACATCAGATTGTGTTGTCTTAGGTGTCAGGAAGGTCATTTGGAGAATTAGTCTGATCACAATTTGACATAAATCACATAAATAAAAAAGCTTAAACATCACCAAGACTGTCAGCGTGTTGGGAAGGTGGATACAGGACATAGAGAGGACAAGAGACAGAATAGAGGCAGGACTACTTAGATAACGACATGCAGGACATAGGTAAGGACATCTATAGTATAGTCGATAGATTAGAGATATGACATAAGTCAGGACACAGAGTGGTCATAAGACAGGACATCTACAGGACAGTAGATAGAGTGGAGACAGGACTCAGGTGGGGACACAGACGTGTCATAGACAGGACACCGGCAGGACAAGACCGAGTGATAGGAGGGGACGCAAGTTCACGGGACACTGCCCTGAACGGACTAGACATCAGTATACTGAATAACCTAACCTAACACAGACGGAAGGCAGTACGACGTGACTGCTGTGACAGCACGGGGGTCACGCACAGCACGGGGTCCAAGGACCACGAGTCCAGCCGACCAGCTTGACCACGTCAGACGGGACCCAGACAGTTTCAGGGGAGGACGTTGTGTTTTTCTGAGCGAGTGAAAGAGTGAAATAGCTTTTGCGAGAGTGCTAGGTTGAAGATAGCGAGTGTAGGACTTATGTAATTGATTGTGTGCTACGAGCGTATGTAAGGCGGCATTTGTATGTATATATATTGAAGTTATCGCCTGTGTGCGAATTGCAACTGTGATCAGGTTCGCCTGAATAAATATCCAACCTGATCACAGTGCTATTCGCACACAAGCGATAACTTCAACTATATATATATAAGGAGTTAGAATACTTGTGTGTGTGTGAGACGCTGACAAGTCCAACTCTAGAGTGGTGTCAGAAAGTGGTCAATCTAACGATTGAATGAATCCAACAGCCTGATTGCATAGAGTTCAACTTAAAAGAGTTGCCAAAACCAGAAGTTAAAGTGAAGAGTGGATTGTGAAAATTACAACTTAAAGTAATTAACAACTTGAGTGTAAAAGTGAGTGAAGATACTGACTGAAATTAAAAAAATATGTATCTTTGATGAATTGAGATGAAATACATGCATCATGTTTTCAGATTGACGTTTTATTTGATGTTCCACGGGCGGTGAAGATTACCATAGATAACTACACACGACAGAAGACAAGACGACCGACAAATTCACAAACATATATACCGCATTTATTCTCCCTCTCTGAAGTATCGACTTGACAGACACAACATTTGTTTTTTTCCCCTAAATTTATGTTACTAATTGTTGCTCTTCTGCAAAACAGAAGTATGGCTAGAGAATAGAGTAGATGTAGATGTCAGCAACCCAGAGTATATACACGCTCTAGCAGTAATTCATCCGAGAAAACACAGAGTGAAACAGCTGAAATTGATTGAATTCAGATAAGTACCCCAATTTTTGTGATAGTGCATTTAAAGAAGCACGCTAATTTTTTGTGATGTAATATTGCTGTAAACTAACACAAAGAATCATTACATTGTATTTATAGATTCTATTATTATTGTATATTGCAATTGTAACATATAACCTGTAAAAATGTCAACTTTGAAAGAGTGCATTGAAGCGTGGAAAGATCTTGGGTACAGTGGAGATAAATTGGAAGATTGGGCAAAGAAAGAATATAGACAGCATATGGATAGAAAAGCTGCGCAGAGAGAGAAGAAAGAGCACAAGAACGCTTACATAAAAAGAACTATGATGTAAGAGTTAGCTAAAGCTATCAAATTTAAAGAGCTAGAGTTAGCAGAAGCTACCAAAATTAAAGAATTAGAATTGGCACAAAGATCTGAAGAAACCAAATTAAAAGAAAAACAGTTAGAGATTGAAGCACAGACCCAGTAGAAAATGAAAAAACTGGAAGTCGAATCACAGGTGCATATTGCAACAACAAAGTTGAAAAGTAAAGAAGAAGAAAACAAGTACAATAAGTACATGGGCGTGGTTAAATTATTCTGCCAAAGCGACTCAATTTCTGCATGGTCTGAAAATGTTCAATATCAAATGAAGTACCAAGAAATTCGGAGAGAACATTGGGCCATGATCTATATGAAAAAATATGTCAGGGGAGCCTTTGCAAGTCATATAATCTATTCCGCAAGACCTGAGGAAAGATTATGACTATATACACCAACGTATCATGCAACATTTTTTGTTAGATGCACCAGGGTATCAAGTAATGTTTTCTAAGCTAAAACCTAAAACGAATCAGACGTTCATTGATTACGTTTCTCACGTGCAAGACGTGTATAATAAGTGGCTGAACGCTGCAAAGGTAAATAAAAGCTATGAAAAGTTGAGAGACCTAATGATAATGGACAAAATTATTTCATCAATTCCAACACCTTTTGCCAAATTTTTACAACAGTCTGATGTTGAATCTTTAGAACAATTAGAGAAAAAAGGTTCTGCTTATTTTTCTTCCAATAGGGAAATCTTTAGTTCAAACGACAACGAAAATAACATAGTGGCAGCAGCAAACACAAAACCACAGAAACCATTTAGATACAGAGAAAAACAAAAAGCCAATGCACCACAGTGTCCATACTGCAAATTCTCTCATTTTCAATTTGAAATGTGTGATGCAAATCCAAATTATCCATCTCATCTAGATATGATGGTTAAAAAACAGCAAGGTAAAAGAGAAACTTACCGGCGTGCGGTAAAATGTTACTTTTGCAAATCTTACGGGCACTATAGCTCTAGGTGTCAAGGTCGCCAGAGATTGAGAAGTGTGAATGCAGTACTCATTGACTCTTCTTCTGAAAGCGAATGTGAGGATGAAGGAATGAAAGAAAGTGAAGAGAATACTCTAGCAGCAATTGACATTCTAAATTATGATAGATGTCAAACATGTCATAAGTTTCATGAGGATGGGGTATTGAAATGCGGCCATACAGTTTCGTGTTCAGTAGAAAACGCGAACGCAGTAAGTTCCTCCAAAGGAAACTTACAGTTTCACTATGGTATAGTTAATAACACACCTTGTCAGATTTTGACCGATTCCGGTAGTACTGTAATTGGCCTAAGAAAGGAACTTGCCAAGGCAGAAGATTACACAGGAGAGTTTGTAAGTTGCCGAACATTTTCGGGCAATGTAGAACAATATCCATTAGCTACAGCTCGTATTTGTACACCTTACTTATCAGGAACTTTTACATGTGCGATCTTAGACGATCCTTGTACAGACCTAATCATGGGTTGCTTACCAGGTGTAAGATATTGTACACCCAAAGAAATTAAGGCCTGGGAAAGACGGAATCAAATAAAACGCCAAGTAAAGAAAGCAACTACGACATATAAAAATGTTAGTCTTCAAGAACAGCAACCAAAAGTATAGAGTCTAAGGGACGCAACTACACAGAAAGTGACAAAAAAGTGTGAAATACGATATAACATAGTTGATCCTCATGTAAATGACGATGACAATGTAAATCAAATGGGCAGGCACCAGACCAGTACACCTACAAAAAGTTGCACTTGCAGTAAAACGACGTCACAAGACGACATGGACACAACAGACAACATACACACCAGACAACCCAGACACCGTACTCAGAACAAAGACCAGATACCTTACATTCTTATGCTAGCAGACAACACGGTCTGAAACACGTGAACAATAACACATCGCACAATTACATGTGTTTCAAGGGACATAACAAAAGTGATGAAAATCGGAACAGATACCTGCTAATAGGGCGCACGATCAGTTTCATGCCAGTTATATTATTAGTGTTACTGAAGGGTATGGTAGCAGCAGTGTGCGCTTACCAAGTGCAATCTACACCAACCACAATTCTCTTGATTACCATATTAATGTTGCTTGTGACTTTTGAAATGATATGTATTTTTCCACCATTTTTGCATGAGTATCGTTCTGGAAGAAAGAGTGTCATCATATTCCACGGTAATATAACACCTATGAACCTCACTTATTTGAAAAATAAGAAATATAACGTCGACATGATAAAAATGTTTGGACTCACTGTGAAACCAACAAAGGTGGAATTGGCATTTGAAGAAATTGAATTTCTAGGCCATAAAATATCTAAAGGCCACTTGAGTACTGATGATAAAATCGTGACCAAGATTCTAAACCTCACGATGCCTACGACTAAGAAACAAGTCAGAAGCTTGTTAGGCCTGGTGAACTATTACAACAAGTTCATACCAAATTTGGCACAAATCACCACTGTATTTTCGGATTTATTGAGATACTAATGCAAAAATCAATGTACAGTGTGCTTCTTTAAAGAACGCAATGTGCACAACTGAAATATTATTTCAGTAACATTCCTATTTTACGGTTACCAAATAAAGATCTTTCGTATACCCTCAGAACAGACGCGAGTCACTACGACCATCTCGGGTGTGCTGCCTCCAAGCCTACGACAATATTTACCATCCAATAGTCTACGTCAGTAGGAAGCTGACTCAGCAGAATCAAAGTACGGTGTGTCTGAACTTGAGGCCCTCGCAATTGTCTTTTGTGTTAGTAAATTAAATAAGTACCTTGCCGGAACACATTTCGTCATTGAAACTGACAATTCCCCGTTGAAGATTATCGAGAAGGGACAACCGAAGAACAATCGCATTTATCGTTGATCCCCCATTCTGCAAAATTACTCATTCTCCATCAAACATATCCGAGGTTCCAAGAACACTTTAGCCGATTTACTTACAAGACCTTCAGACGTGGCAGTTGAGGAGATCAACGACGCGACATTATCGCCGTCATCTGGAACGACTACATAGTTAATTAGTGTAGATAGTTAGATTGTAAGTAGTATATAGTTGTTCACATAACATGTATCGGCTCAACTTATTTTAATTCAAGTTACACAGACACATTTTCCTCGTGAGGTGAATTATAGTAGCTGGCAGATGCACATAAATGTGTTAATAAGGGTAAATTATAGACAAATAGAAGTCTGCAAGCTTAGTTAATTAAGTGATTTAAAATAATATTTACATAATTAGCAGTAACAAACTAGTAGACTAGAAATTGCATGTCTCTAACGAGACTACTGTGCTAAATTCTATTAAGATAATTTTCTGTTATCAGAAAGTACTTATATTTTGTGATAAAGTCCGTAGTTTAAATAATTAGCACAGAAGAAAACAGTAACAATATTTTTGATTTAAGGGAACTAATACAGTTCTACTATATCCATTTAGTTTAGTTAAATTACCTTTCTTCTGTTAGAACACCTGTTAAACCAAATTGTAGAATTTTTTCCCCTCAGTATTGCCCAGAGCAATCAAACAATCTTGTAAATACATTAATTGTACTATAAAACTTATTGCAATTGCAACATAGATCAGCTCTATCAACGAGCGTATTTTTATTTGCATCATGATAAACATTTTTATTAATGCACTGGGTAACTGAGTGAGCAATAAGTGTATGAAAGGACGAATGAATGCATTAAAATGAAGAGGATGAATAATGGTGCGCTTTTTTGCACACATGTTTTATTGTGGTGATTTGTCTTCGTCTTCTGTGTAACACATGTGCGCGTGTAGTGATTTTGTAAGTGTTATAATTACATTACAACTATGGTAATATTTTCAAGAATCCCAGTTCGGGACTCATCTAAAAATTAAGCATAAGCCTTCATTTGTGAGATGTAGAAACCTACCTGTGACACTTGAAAACCTAAAGTACATAGATTATAAACATACACCTAGGTTTCTAATTTAAACATACACTAAATATAATATACCACGCAAAGAAACATTATACGAACATATAACGTACAAACACCAATTTTGAAGCCAGGGAGATCACACTGATACAGGGGACACAAAAGAGTAATATGGATTATGAGTATACAGATGAGAAATCTATCAACGAGCGGAAGCTAGAGAGGTGTAGATCAGTAGACACATATCTAGAAGAAAGATGTTGAGGTTGCATTTTACGGAAGCCATGAATAATACATCCATGATTGGTCTCGGTAAAAGGGGACAAATTGTTGCGGGACATCAATTTTGGATGTCGGAGAGGAGTTGCATTTTATTGGGTAACCATAATTATAAGTCAAGATAACCTTGGTTCGTAACAGCTTCCAGTAGTAGAATGCAGGAGAGTGGGGACTCTTGGCAACATATCAAGAATGGTAAACTGATTATAAACCAGTGGGTAGATACTTCAACAGTGGGTCATACCCATATGAATCAGAGTGGTACCTAAGTAAAGTGTTTGACGGATTTCCACAACACACTGACAAATTAGTTCCGACTAATTTTTTTTATATATGCATAGACGACATTGTGTCACACCATTGGAATGAATTTGGTGACACAATACCCCGGGGGAGTGGGAGAATGTCAGCGTGTTGGGAAGGTGGATACAGGACATAGAGAGGACAAGAGACAGAATAGAGGCAGGACTACTTAGATAACGACATACAGGACATAGGTAAGGACATCTATAGTATAGTCGATAGATTAGAGATATGACATAAGTCAGGACACAGAGTGGTCATAAGACAGGACATCTACAGGACAGTAGATAGAGTGGAGACAGGACTCAGGTGGGGACACAGACGTGTCATAGACAGGACACCGGCAGGACAAGACCGAGTGATAGGAGGGGACGTAAGTTCACGGGACACTGCCCTGAACGGACTAGACGTCAGTATACTGAATAACCTAACCTAACACGGACGGACGGCAGTACGACGTGACTGCTGTGACAGCACGGTCACGCACAGCACGGGGTCCAAGGACCACGAGTCCAGCCGACCAGCTTGACCACGTTAGACGGGACCCAGACAGTTTCAGGGGAGGACGTTGTGTGGTTTTTTTTTTTTTTTTTTTTTTTTTTTTTTTTTTTGAGCGAGTGAAAGAGTGAAATAGCTTTTGCGAGAGTGCTAGGTTGAAGATAGCGAGTGTAGAACTTATGTAATTGATTGTGTGCTACGAGCGTATGTAAGGCGGCATTTGTATGTATGTATATATATTGAAGTTATCGCCTGTGTGCGAATTGCAACTGTAATCAGGTTCGCCTGAATAAATATCCAGCTTGGACAGAACCATATGCACGACTGACGTTTTTCCTTGAGTGCACATGAAGAAGTTATAATGCTTGTGTGCGTGTAAGACGCTGACAAGCACCCTATAACACCATGCCGATAAACATTATTCTGAGAACATGCATCTCTCTTGTCGTAGCATACGGATATGAATCATGAATCACATCGCATTTCATTCACTCATTCAGTAGCATGTCCTTTGCAGAACCTCGCTCCCATAGCAACCTACCAGAAAACTTCTCGGTCAGAAGCAAGATGTCCTGCGGCCGATACCCCCATCTGGAAATCATCTGCCACATACTGCACTCATCTTCTCTTTGGCCTTCCTCTTCCTCTCTTACTGGGAATATACCAGCTCCATTATTGTTCTCTCCAAACTTTCATGACGTTTCAAGTGACCAAAATATTTTAGTTTTCTTCGTTGTATCGTCTTTAATAGCCAGCCTTCTTTAATATTCACATCTAGTCGTATGGATACATTTTTTCTTTTCTGTATCCAATATATTCTTAGTACCCGTCTATACCATTTATATTCAAAGGCATTTATGCGCTATTCAGCTTGTTTGGTAAGTCCCAGGTCTCACAGTTGTATGTTGCAATGGGAAAGATGCATGCTCTTAAAATCCTAAGTTTTGTAGGTCTATATGTCCTATACCATAATTTATTCAGTTGTTTTAATTTTCGAAGAAAATCGATATTCGTCTTGTAATGTCTTTCACTATGTCACCATTTTTGGTAATTAATGATCCAAGATATTCGAAATTTTCCACCACCTCCAATTTTTCTTCATTAACATATATTTATTTCTCCACATTAGTTTTATCTGTGTGCATTATCTTTGACATCGCAAGTACTAAAGACTAAAATTAGCATACCGTGGAAGAAGAGGGGGGGGGGGGGGAATACTGCCATTCTTTCAGGTCTGAATACAGAAGAAAACTGGCTTGTAAACAACACAATGTCTCGAAAAGATATGAAACATGTGCTTCTCTGCGAAGTATGGTAGCAACTGCCTCTGCTATTCACCAAAATGGTACATGCTTTCGTCACTACCTCATAGAGGGGAAACAGTTGAGTCAAACAAGAACATTGCACACTGGACATTCCTGTGCATGCCCTGTCCTCCGATGCAGTGGCATCCCACTTTATATCTGCCCGCTGTGTCCACGGTGAGCTGGTTACCATACCTTCTCTCTTGACAATGGGGAAACGTGTCACGTTTAAGGAAGATGGGAAATATAAATAAAACTATTTAAATGCGGCTATACGGAAGTCTAGCACAACTTCTTGAACTGGGTGGGGAAAAAACGATGAAAACTAATGAAAGTTTAATTTTTAAAAGTTTAAGTGTATAACAAAAGGCAACCGTGGTAGCCTGGCTGCCGGCTCGTTTGGCATGTGTTCCACATCCCATCCAAAACTGGGATATTTTAAATATATCTCAGCTCGCGTGTGGGCACAGCCAATATTTTCATTTTATAACAAGTCCCGAATCAGGAACCTGCAGTGGGTCTGTGGTGAATTAGGAGGTTGACGTTGTGTAGGCCGGGGTACACTGAGGAATGAATTGTCAGTCTTTCCCTACCGTGGCAAGCGGCGAGCACAGGCATCGAACCCAGCCAATATTAGGTCACAAAAATGTTCTGGAAAGGCGTGATGTCGAACATATGACCATCGAGTGTCGATGGGCGTATGGAAAATATAGAGCTAGCTCCATCTGTCCAATACAGGACTTTGCGTTGGAGCTCAAGCCAACGAACACAAGCAAGCAAGCAAGCAATCTGTCCAATACACCTCGATGTTTCTAAACAGGGTTGTTGAAAATTTTTTTTAATTTTTATTTATTTTTTGTTTTATTTTTTAAAGGTTTTTTCCCATATAACACACAATACGAAACAATGGTTTCTATACTTGCCATAAACACAATATCAAACAATGGTTTATATAGTTGTCATACACATATTTCTGAAGCCTACAGAAAGGAAACTCATAGTCCAACAATTCAATAAAAACCAAAATCCGCATTGATAAGAACCTGGTATAAATAACTGAAGTACTCCAGAAGCAGTTAGTTGCATGTACACTGCAGGACGTCATAATGAACCCTAGCTTGGCTATTTGTGATTTTCTAGGCAAGCTTACGTTCAGTATTTTGCCATTACTTTATGAACGACCGACGCTCAAACGGTTGTGAACATAAACGCAAATCGTCACCTACATCGGCTACGGCTAACTTCGAAGTCGATATGTCGATGTTGTGAAACTGCGTTCACTAACCCTAAGTTACAGCCGCCGACTAAAAGCAAACCAGGAACACCAATTACATCTTCCTGTTGTAGATGTTGTTGTTTTTAGGGGGAAGGGAGGTTGCCGTGATAGCGCAGTGTCTAGCATGCCAGTGGCGCTGTGGTCACGTGTTGAAATACTCACTGAGGCCGGTGATTTATGTTAATTGCCTTTATATGAAATTTATGTCAGGGTAGGCCCGGTGATTTATGTTAACTGTCTTTATGTGAAATTTATGTCAGGCTAGGCCCGGTGATTTATGTTAATTGCCTTTATATGTAATTTATATCAAGGTAGGCCCGATGATTTATGTTAATTGTCTTTATATGTAATTTATGCCAGCCTTGGCCCGATGTAAACTGATGTCCAGGAAATGTTCTGGGAAATAAACGAGGTCACGTGACAGTGACCACGTCACCCATCGAGCGTCCATTGGTCCATGAACAATGCATGGCTGTCGTGTCAAGTGATATTTACCACTGTGAAAATAAACGCCAAGTAGCCTGCTTGACCTGGGCTGACTTTGAACCCACTAGGTCTAGTTTTTGAAAATGTATTCACTACCGCTAAGTCACAGATGTCGGCTCTAAAAGTAGAACGGTAGAACATCAAATTGGCTTTTATAAGTAACGGCTTCTCTACGAAAATAATCTAAGCTAAAATACAAATTAGTTGCATATCCTTTACAGTATGTCGCAGTCAACCCCATCATTTTTTCGCTGTTTTTGGATTTCTCGGCAAGTTTACGTTCAGTAGTTTGCACTTATTTTCTGAGTGACCGGTACTCATAGTGCACTACTTCCTAGTGACGACCATAACCTGTGTCATTTTACAATTTAATTCTAACCCCAGTTGCTCACTGTGTACAACAACCGCATCTACTAATTGTTGCAGATCCTGCGCATTGTCTGCAATCAATACTGTATCATCTGCATATCTAATGTTATTGATGTTTCGTGCTCCAATGCTGACTCCATTTATATCTTCTAAATTTCTGAAAATATTTTCACTGAACAGAGAAAAAAGATCTGGAGACATTACACATCCCTGCTTAACACCTCTCTTAATATAATATATTATATTATGTTTCTGTGTATATATAGATCTGTAAGCAACTGAGCTTGAGATCTGAACTGTGAGGTGAGTATAAACATTTTTTTTTCAATTCTCATTTTCTCTTCATTACTTTCATTTTTTCATCCTTTTGTTCTTCTCGTCCTGTCGCCACCTTCTGATGTAGTCACAGGAGATCTCCTTGACTGTATGTTGTGTTTGTGAATGTGTTTGTTTGCTGATGAAGGCTAATCGCCGCAACGTCCTGTATGTGTCTTAATTCTGTTATGTAAAGCTGCACTACTTTATGTCATTTTATATTGTTTACACTTTCACAGCTTTACCGCAGTTTCACCAAATTTTATTCATATTTTTCCAATGTGATATACACTGTCTAAAGCTACATAGTGTAGGCCCCCCCCCCTCCCTCTCTTTCTCTCTCTCTCTCTCTCTCTCTCTCTCTCTCTCTCTCTCTCTCTCTCACACTTACACACAACTGGAGGGCACAGAAGCGTGGCCATGAAAGAACATTAAACGGATACCCTAGACATGTGTGATGAATACACTAGAGCAAGTCGTATTCCCTCGATACATGCGAACAAATTCAGAATATCTCTAACAGCTGGCAATGACAGGAAAGTCTATATCAGAAATAAGACAGAGACAAGTCAAAGATTTTGTGCACATTACAAGACATGGGGCTGAGTTTATGAACACGACATTGGAGGGGATGGTCAATGGCAGGAGAAATTATGGCAGGCAGCGCTACAAGTGACAACATAACATCTAATTTTGCAGGACTAATTTGTCTGTCAGAATGTACAATTAGGGCCCAAAACATTACGCCATGAAAATCTACCGTAGCCACCGAACATTGAGAAGATGACCCTTGATTGATTGTTGATTGATTGTTACATTAGACGTGTGTTCATTTGTCTTATAGTAATTACACTATGTTCTGATTGATTGATTGATTGATTGATTGATTGATTGATTTACGGATTGATTAAATGATTGATCGAATCCAAATTCTGCATATCACCTGTTGATTTTTCCCCAACGGTCCTCTAACTTTCTGCTCACTGTCTGCAGTCCACTGTGTCAACACTTTAATGCATAAAAAAGTTACCAGAACTACAAGTGTGTATGTAACACTGTAGGCACATATCGCCGTTGGTGAGTGGAATATCGTTTATAACAGCATTTCCGAGCTGCTAAAAAAAACATCAATAAAAACTGAAATGAGCAAACACACTAGGTATGCCGAAATAATGGTCTCTAATGCTGGAATTTGCCGAAGGCTGTTCTCACTAGCAGATTTCCAACCAGGGTATTAAGTGAGGATTGGGCTTATGTCTCCGGCGGCTGTCGGTCACCAGGCTTTAATACATGGTAATTTTCTGTAGTTTTAGCCTGTTTTGGAGCTTGTATGTTCGGTTGGTTCCTGTGTGATGAAATTGTTAGATTTCTCTTACAGCCATTACACTGTGTTCTATTGTTGAAGATTTCTCTCTCTCTCTCTCTCTCTCTCTCTCTCTCTCTCTCTCTCTCTCTCTCTCTCTCTCTCTCTCTCTCTCTCTCTCTCTCTCTCTCTCTCTCTCTAAATTAATGACGCAGGGGACAATTTAAAACATTAATTCTTGGCTAAAAGTAGATTTTGTTGAGCTTGAAAACTCGATACAGACATTCACCGAATCTACACAGCTCGCAACTACAGCTGTAGACAGCACACCAGCTAACAACGTTCGTCAACTGACTCATCCAACGAGTGTACATAACAACACCAACACGGGGCCTGACAACCCATTCAGTGCACTTGGACATTGAATACCCAATGGAGCACATTCAAAACAACATAGAACCCAACGTGGACATTGTTGAAGAAGTACCTGCCTCACATAACAATAGCATCTTGACTATCAATGGACATTCGTACGACTGTAAACAGCGCATTGAGGAACTAGAACAATCACTAAAGGCTCTCATTGTCACTGTTTCAACTAACATCGAAGCAAACAGCAAGATAAGCAGTGATTACTATGCTCTCAAGACAGAAGTCGCACTCCTGCGAGATGAAAATTTGCTGCTGTTTTTCTCAACCCTACAGAATGCGTCCTCTACCGACCAAACCGAAGAAGCATGTAATTCCCAAGCAATCGCTTCATCCTTGGGAAATCTTGGGGAAGCTCAGTCCTACCCAGAACAGACAACTACTATGAAAACACCTCAATGCACAGAGGAAGATAAACAACAACAAGCAGTCTACCCCACTGACGTCAAAATAAGCAATAGGTTCGAAGTGTTTCAAGAAAAAGCACCAGAAAATGTACAGTGCTTTAAGATGCTGCCAACGGGCAACACATGCCTACAAGATACTCCGGGAGAACCACATGGAGACATAAAGACTGCTGATAATCGGAAATGGATGAAACAACGGGCGAGACGTGCTGACAACCTGACTGTACAGACATTATACAGGCGATTCTTTAATGAAAGGTTTATACAGCGACCGGATGGCCAATTCAGACAAAGACATTGTTTCCATAATCCCATTGCCTGTGGCTGGTGTTGACCGGCTAACAGACAAGATAAGCAGGTTGGCTGTCAATCATAACGTTAAAAAGGGAAGCGCACATATTGGTATTAATGACACCATGAACAAAAAACAAATCACAAGGTCTCAACTGCTGGCACTCTTGAACAGATTGTGCCACACTTTTCCTAACTCGTCCATTTTCTTCTCCTCCATAATATCACCGAGTTATGGACTCCAGAGCCGTCTAGCTGACATAAATAAAAACATTTTGCAGAAGTTCTGTTCTCAAAACAAGATACAGTTTATCAACAACACACCATCATTCACTTCACAGGCTGATGCACCCCAAAAAAAGTCTTTAAAAGGATCAATTACATTTGTCTACATTGGGCACCAGCTTTCTCGCCAAAAATATCAAATATCCGGAACGGACACACCATACATCCAATACAGGATCGCGTCTGACACTTTTAGCTACTCCACCTGAAACACAAGCCAGACGACATACTCCCGTCACATCAAGTACCAATAGACCAGAAGTGCGCAGACCACTCATAACCACTGCACCTGAAATCAAAGCCAGACGGGACACTTCCACCACACCAAGTCCGTACAATACGTCGTCTTTCGCACAGGAGGGTAATAATTATGAAGATATATTTCTTATTCTCCCCAGAAAGGAACCAACTTTCAGCAACAACGACTTGCCACTACAATCTCCTCTTAGCCACCAACCAGAGGCTGTAGTTGGTAGTCATTACATACCCATGAGACATCAACAGTACCCGCTTTATTGTAATTCAGAATGGTTGCACCTCACACGTTATAGCCCAGCTACACTTCGTCAAGCACTTATAATGTCGCTGTACCAACAGCCAACAGAACCTAGTATTTACTAGCAACTTAGCACAAAGCTGCACCGGATCTCGGTACAAGAAAGAGCCTCTCCTAAAATGTTTATCTGCATATTTGGGTACTACTTGATCTAGTAACGTATTAGGCTATATGTAACTACAAACATTGACTTGTTTTGACTTTATATTAATTGATAGTACTTAACTGTATATCTTTTAGAATACATTTAATTGCGTTTTTACTTTGAGTGAGGGGTTCTTCACTGCTTTGCCTTACGGATTTGTACGTATTTTTATATATTGACAGAACTATTACTGTTTCTCTGTACTTTAGAGTATGTTTTGTTATAAGGGACGTTAGTTGTATTCATTTTGTGTGTGTGCTTTTTTTTTTTTTTTTTGGTTTTTAAACTTATGATTACGCATTGTTGAAATGTCTAATAAGTACGAACATTGGCTCAGTAACAATGGGCTCAGAATCAGGCATTTAAACATCTGCCATCTATTAAGGAAGCTGCCATAACTATCACTTATACTTAATCAAAATTTTCACATGTTCGGCGTTAGCGAAAGTCGATTAAATGGTAACATCTCAGATGATGACATCGCTATTAGAGGTTTTAAGACCATTAGAAGAGATCCCTATCAGAAACAAGAGACGGGTATTGCAGTTTATATTTCTAACTCGCTTAACGCCCACCGCAGACTAGATTTTGAAACCTGCGAGATTGAGTGTGTATGGCTTGAGGTTAAACATCAATATCGCATACACCTAGTAGTTGGCTATCTTTATCGAAACCCCAGTGCAGGAAATAGCTGGTATGAAAAATTCACCACTACTATGGATGTAGTCTTTAGTCATGCGAGAGAAATTATACTGCTTGGTGACTTCAACATAGACACTAACAAATCAAACAAAACATGGGAAAACATAATAGAGTCATATAGCTTCCAACAGTTAGTCAAACAAGCCACTAGAATAACAAAATCATCTGCAACACTTATAGATCATATTTATACTACGTGTGATGACAACATCACATAATGTACTGTACCTATTAATGCAATGAGCGATCACTACCCAGTATGTTGCACGTGGTCGAAAAGAGGTACCTAAACTCCAAAACACAAACATATAAGTATATAATATTGAAATTACAAAAATTACAATCAAGACGTCATTTTACAAGACTTGCTCAAGCTCATCTCTGGACTATGTTTACCAGCTTCCTGACCAAGACGATGTTCTGGACCACTGGCTGAAGACCTTTCTAAGTATATTTGATAAGCTTGTTCCATTTAAGGAAGTTCGTGTTAAACATCACACTAAGCCCCGTGGTTCACACAGGAGTTAGCTAAACTTATGGGTGACCGGGACAGGGCACATAAAAATAGAGATCTAACTTTGTACAGTAGTCTGAGAAACAAAGTTCAATATGTTATTGGAAAGGAGAAGAAAAACTATTTTTAGAACTTAATAATAAATAAAACCAACACTAAAGATATATGGAAAGCAATTAATACCTTGACAAACAAACACAAATCATCACAATCATTACCATCAAATCAGGTTACATGTGATCAATTCAGTAGATTATTTCAGTCCGACATAAACCAACTGAAGGCTGCAATTCCAGATGCGCCTCATGACATATCTTTATTATCATCATTCTGTGAAAACAAATGCTATGGAGACATTCTCTCCAACATACCGCTAATGACGACCACTGAAGTATTTACGCATCTCAGTAACCTAAAATACAATAACTCATCAGGACTAGATGGAATCAGTAATCGGATCCTTCGCTATGCTGCACCGGCGATCTGCGAGTCACTAACTTTTATATATAATCATGTCTCACCAAAGGTCACTTTCCATCAGACTTTAAAATCGCTAAAATGTATCCTCACTTAAAAGCTGGTTCTCTAGACGATCGTCTCATGAGTAATTATAGGCCAATTTCCATATTATCCTCACTATCCAAACTGCTAGAAACGCAAATCCACAAAACAACACTAGAGCACTTAGTTCGCCACAAACTAATAGTTGACAGTCAGTCAGGATTTCGGCCAAAATATTCTTGTCATACGGCTCTAACAAACATGATAAAAAACTGGCATCAAAATATTAACAACAATACTCTATGTGGAGTGGTGTTTATAGATTTTAGAAAAAGCATTCAATATGATAGACCATAATATTCTAACTAAAAAACTAGAACCAATGAAAGTAAGCTTTAATATAGTGACATTAATAAAATCATTTTTATTACACAGAAAACAAGTAGTATTACACAATAAATCTTTATCTCAAGCCATTGCCATTAATATTGGAGTACTTCAGGAGTCTATTCTTGGCCCTCTGTTATTTGCCATTTATATAAATGACCTTCCCTTATATCTGTCGTCGTCCTGCGATCTATTTGCAGATGACTGCAAATATATATATATATATATATATATATATATATATATATATATATATATATATATATATATATATATATATATACAAACGCTTTTGATCGTAATGTGCTAGAATTATCCTTGCAACAGGAAATAAATAGTGTAGTTAACTGGAGTCATGCAAACAGCATGCAAATTAACATTTCTTAAACAATCTATGTTAATAGGAACCAGGATCAAAATCTAACCTTTAACTCACATGTTCATGCTATTGTTAAACAAATAGCCAAAAAAAAGTATACCGGCTTGCCAAAATTAAACATTTCCTTGACGAAAACACAAGAAAGATATTCTATACTTCCCATATACAAACACATATTGATTATTGCTCCACAATCAGGGATGGATGCTCCAAATCAATAACAAAACGCCTATATTCACTCCAGAAAAGGGCAGTGCGTTTAATTAATGGTGAAAAGCTTACCGACAATTCTAACATACATAAACGTCTTCGGTTACTGCCATTCCACAAACGACTACTTTTTAATAAGGCCAGGCTAATTCACAAAATCCTATTTCAAAATGCTCCAAGCTACCTTTGGCCACTGTTTAAATATAACGCAAGACAAAGCGAACGACTACATATACTTCATGTCTCTAAACCTAGGATAGAATTATATACACAAGCTTAGCATACTTTGCCGCTCAGTTGTGGAACAATCTTCCAAAAGAAATCAAAGACACCACCAATCATTATACATACATTCGCAACCTGTTTGATAACGACCTCAGTACAGACTACATTCCCCAATAAACCAAAATAACAAACAAAAAACAATAACAATGGTAAATTATCTCAAACGACAACTAGTCAAAAAACATTCCCATGTGCATGGCACGTTACACCTTCCTTAGGTATATATAATGCTATTGTGCTTTTGATGTCAAAAATTTGCTTCATTAGTGATGTTGAATGAAAGGATGTATGAGAGGAAATTGAAAAGAAGGGGCAAAAATTATTAACCCTTTGAAAATAAAGATTTTCGTTCTTTCGTTCGTTCTCTCTGTTTGCTTTGTTCATTTGCCTTATAGTCATTACATTAGGTTCTATTGTCGAAGACCTGTGTCTATGTGTTTACTGTGTTCATTTGTCCTATAGTCATTACACTATGTTCTGTTGTTGAAGACTGGTGTCTGTGTGTTTGCTTTGTTCATTTGTCATATAGTCGTTACACTAGGTTCTATGTTGAAGACCTGTGTCTCTGTGTTTACTTTGTTCATTTATCTTATAGTCATTACACTATGTTATGTTGTTAAAGACTGGTGTTTGCTTTGTTCATTTGTCTTATAGTAATTACACTATGTCTGTTGTTGAAGACTGGTGTCTGTGTGTTTGCTTTGTTCATTTGTCTTATAGTCATTCCATCCATCCATCATGTGACATGCGGATAAGCGTGGGCGGTAATGTTTTTCCATCTCACTCGATCACCAGAGTCCTGGATCAGCTAAGTGTTTCTATTTCGACCATGCCACGTGGCCAAGCCATCTAGGTATTTACTTCTTGGGGCTTCCCCTTGGTCTCTTCCCTTCGATCTTGCCAGGTGTCACCAAGTTCTCCAACTCATTTCTTCTCATAACATGCCCAAAATATTTTTTGACTATCTACGTCTAATGTCTCTAATCAGTTTACGATCTTCATTTGTTTCTTGTTGGACTTGATCATAACCTTGTCTGTCCATGGTATTCTTTGCATTTTCCTCAGAAACCACATTTGCACAGCCATCAGATGTTTTCTCAGTTTGTCTGCTCAATGTCCACGCTTCACATCTATATAAAAGTACAGGTTCTATGTGGCACTTAAACACTCTTTTTCTCGTTTTAATTGATATATTTTTTATTGGTCAGTATGCTTTTCATCTTGACAAAGGCTACCTTCGCGATGGCAATTCTAGTTCTAATCTCTTCAAGGCATCTCCCATCAGATCTTATGACTGTTCCGAGATAGCTGTACCAATTCACTTGTTTTGAGAATATGCCCATTTACTTGTATAATACATTGTGGTATTTTTTCCTTCCTAGTGACGACCATAATCTGTGTCTTTAACAATTCAATTCTAACCCTAGTTGTTCACTGTGTGCAACAACCGCATCTACTAAATGTTGCAGTTCCTGTTCATTGTCTGCAATCAAGACTGTATCATCTAAATTTCTAATGTTATTGATGCATCGTTTCCCCCCCCCCCCCCCCCCCCCCCCCCCCCCCCCCCGCCCCCCCACCCCCCCCCCCCCCCCCAATGTTGATTCCTTCCATATCTTCTATTTTCTGAAAATATTTCACTGTACAGGGAAAAAAGATATGAAGACATTACATATCCCTGTCTCACACCTCTCTTAATAGGCTGATATTGACCTATTTCAGTATCAATTCGTATGGCATCTTGTTGTTTCCAATATATGTTTTTTTACAAGTCTAAGGTTTTTTCCATCTATTTCTAGATCTTCAAGCATCCTTATCATGTCGACATGACTCACTTTATCAAAAGCCTTTGTGTAGTCAATAAAGCAAAGGTGTAGATCTTTGTTTACTTCTATAGAACGTTCATTAACTGTTCTCAGTATATATACACAGTATAGTCTAGTAACTTTATCTATTCCGTATTCTTCTAAAGCATTAATCATTTCTGTTGTGATGCTGTCTGAACCGGGAGTCTTGCCAGTTTTCATATGGTTAAGAGCATTCAGAACCTTCATCTTCAAAATTGATAGTCTTTCATTATTATTTTGAATATCATACTGTTCTTCTCTGTTATCATCATAAAGGTGTTTTTTTTTTTTACATAATCTGACCATACATGTAAAATCTGATCTTTTTCTATTATGATTTTTCCATATGTTGTCTTTAGGCAGCCTGCTGATGTATGTGTTCTTTGATTAGTAAGTTCCTGAATTCTTTTGTGCATTCATCATCATCATCATCATCATCATCATCATCATCATCTTCCGCTTCTGCCGTCAAGAGTCGTGGGGAGGAATAATTTGCGTGCCAGCGCCCGGTGGGCGGCACTGGATAGTGTCATTCCGTGTGGTTGTACAACGTCTTTGATGTCGTCAATCCATTTTCTTCTTGGAGTCCTCGTTGTCTCGTCGCGATGATCTTTGATGTAAGGCCAGTGATGGTAGTTGCTGGTGTTGCATTCTAACGACATGGCCAAACCACTTGATCTTCTGTCTTTCGAAAAATGTGGCACAAGGTGTTGATCCCACAGTCTGTCTGATAATAACATTTCTTACTCGGTCTCGGATTGTTAAGTTGGCAGCTCTCCTCAGGCATCTCATTTCGCAGGTGTTGATTTTGCGAAGGTGTAATATGGATACAGTTTTGTGCATTAGTTTGGTATTTTTACTGTTGTGTTGTTTTTCAATTTCTATGCAATATATCTCGCGCCATGCTTCTTTTGCCTGCTTACATAATGTTCTGCTTTTCTGTGAATTTCTTTATATTTAGCAGGATTGTTTGTGTTCTGTCTCCTTGTTTCCATTGGCTGTAAAATTTCTTAAGTCATCCATGTCTGACGACCCACTTTCTTTAATTTTGTAATAGTTTTTTCTGCAGCTAAACTGATTGAATTCTACAACATTTCCCATTCATCATCCACATCTTGATATAGGATCTCAAGATCAGACAATATATTAAATTTGTTCTTTACTTCTATGTTAAAATTATCTTGTATTTCTTTGTCAGTTTTCAATTTGTACAAATCATATTTAGTGTTTCGGGTTGCATACTTGACTTTCTGTAACTTTACCTCAGTCATTACACTAGGTTATATTGTTGGAGACTGGTGTCTGTGTCTTTGCTTTGTTCATTACACTAGGTTCTATTCTTGAAGACTGGTGACTGTGTTTACCTTGTTCATTATACTAGGTTATATTGTTCAAGACTGGTGTGCTTTGTTCATTACATTATGTTCTATTGTTGAGGACTGGTATCTGTGTCTTTGCTTTGTTCATTTGTCTTATATTCATTACACTATGTTCTGTTGTTGAAGACTGGCGTCTGTGCGTTTGCTTTGTTCATTTGTCTTATAGTCATTACACTAGGTTCTATTGTTGAAGATCTGTGTCTGTGACAATTGATGCCATTGTCCAATTATCCGCTTCTGGGTGGATGGATTAATGGATGAATGAATGGATGGATGGATGGATGAATGAATGGAGGGAGAGAGGGATGGATGATGAGAGGGAGGGATGTATTGAGGGATGGATGTATGGATGGATGTATGGATGGATGGATGGATGGATAATGGACGGACGGACAGACACAACCATATATACGGCTGATGTGTGGATTGATGGAAAGACAAACAAACAGACAGATAGTTAGACAGAGAGACAGACAGATAGATACACCGACAGACAAGCAAAGAGACAGTTAAACAGACAAGTATAAACAGGCAAACAGACAGACATGCATACAGAGAGTTACATAGACAGACAGACAAACAGCTAAATAAACAGACAGACTACTCAGACAAGTCTCCAGAATGTCCTATCGGAGCACAGTGCCCGAGTATGGAACAGTCTCCTCAACACTAACATTCAATTCATTTATCCGCTACAAGGTCCATTTGACCGTCAGAGTCTAGGCTAGTTCGTGTACAACAATGGTCCGTGGCAGTGGCAAATCAACACTGACAAATGACCTCGCCCAAGAAGCAACGCAGCTTTTGGCACCCGGGATGGTCCGGCCACTTGTTAGTTCACTACCTGCGAATGCGCTTCCAGGGCAAATTCTGTCGTTCTTACAGTCTTCCATTTTATACGTGTATCTAAACAAAATGCCTAGTTTATTCGGTTACAATGAAAACTAAAAGCAAACAGATAAATGTTTTCAATATTTCAAGAATATCCTCCTCCTCCTCCTCCTTCTCCTCCTCCTCCTCCTCTTCCTCCTCCTCCTTCTTCTTCTTCTTCTTCTTCTTCTTCTTCTTCTTCTTCTTCTTCTTCTTCTTCTTCTTCTTCTTCTTCTTCTTCTTCTTCTTCTTCTTCTTCTTCTTCTTCTCTCTCTCTCTCTCTCTCTCTCTCTCTCTCTCTCTCTCTCTCTCTCTCTCTCTCTCGTTAATCATACCATACCACATCTGTCGTTGGACACCTATGATGGATGTAAAACCAGGAGTTTCTACTCAAGATCTGCGCGGGTGCTACGGAGTTCGTGCATCGAGCGAAGCCATCCTTGAGTGAATTTTCAGCAGCGTGTGTGGTTATCAGCAGTCTGTGTTTACGTTTTTTCAACATGGCGGAAGAACGTCTTCTTTCCGAGCGATCAACAGTCAACATAACGAAGCGGCGTGGTAGCCGCGCAGGGACAAAGAAGCAAGGTAAGCGCGGGGGTTTGAGACGTTTTAGACTCAAGTGTCACCGTCTAGGACTCAGGAACATCCGTATTCTATATTGGAACTGTGCCAGTGTAAAACAACGGGGCTCTATTTTAGAAACCCTAGTTTACAGGAACGACATTGTAGCACTCCAGGAGACGAGACTGGGCGATCAGCTACTCCGAATTGCCGGCTTCAAATGTTTCTACAACAGACGACATCTGGGAACGGCGATTCTCGTTCGCGACAGCATGGTGGCTGTCAGAGCTAGACATGTCCAGTTGGGACAGTGACGATATACAAATACAGGCGTTGAGAGTTCATTCCAGTATACTATTCGTGTTGGTTAATGTTTATGCCCGCAATGCGAGTGTGGACGCCCAGAAGTGGCAGTGCTTAAGTGGCATATTAGGCCACGAGAGAAATGTTATTTTCTGTGGTGACTTCAACGCTAAAGGCAGATCATGGGGAAACACTTCCTCCAATACACAAGGGGAGGAGCTCGAGACTGCACTGGAAACCATCGACCTGGTTTGTATCAACAGTGGCTGTGTCACCAGGACAGCAAGCCGTCCAGGCGATGAGGACAGTGCTATTGATCTGGCGCTAGTTTCACCTTCACTCACTACAGTGTGTAGATGGGGTGTCCTAGGACACCATGGCAGCGACCACCACCCTTGCAGCATATTGGTGGAGAAAGGCAGAACCAGGCAGCACAAGCTAAAGGTAAAGACGTTCCAGTATGACAGTACAGGGCAAGATGTGGTGAGCAAAATAAGACGTGACAAGCGCAGAACGTTTCAGGGCAGGAGAAAAAGCTGGGAGCAGCCACCGTGGTGGAGTTTCGAGGTGGAGAAGGCTTGGGTGGATAAGCGTAGTGCTGTAAGGAGATGGCAAAATGCCAAGAAGAACAGAGCTGGTCATCCTAGTCCCTGCTTGCACTTAGAAAGAGAGATGCACACAAAAGTAAGCTATTTCAAAATACTGGTCAAGGTGGTTAAAAGCGAAAAATGGGCAGAGGTGTGTCAAAGAGTAAGCACAGACAAGTCACTGAAATTGTTCTGGCGACTACATAAAAGCATGAGTGGTGTAGTCAAGAATAAGAGCATTTCTGACTTCCAAGGTGCTGACCTCATCTGGCAGAGGACTGACTGAGGACAAGGGCAAAGCCCTCTTTGAACGCTACCTTGAGCAGAGCAACCAGACAGACATGGGAGGCCGGAATCTGGCCAAGGAGGTCACCTCAGACAGATGCAAGGCCCAGAACACTTCGGATGAAGACACAGTGACAGTGAAAGAAATCAAGGCTGTGCTTCGACGATCAAAAAACAGTGCTCCAGGTCCTGATGGCATAAGATACGACGACATAAATAGGTGTACCGACAATGAGCTAGAGAAACTAGCAGACATGTACAACAACAGTATAGGGAGTGCTAGCATCAAGGAGGAATGGTTACATAGCTATCTGATTCCCTTGCCGAAGCCTGACAAAGACCACAAAAAAATTCAGGGATATCGAATTATAACCATGCAGAATACAGTAGGCAAGCTGCTGGAGAAGGTAATTGCCAGGAAAATATCAAGCCAACTAGAGAGGCAAGGTGTTTTCCCACCTACCCTGGGTGGGTACCGTCCAAAAAGAGAAACCTGGACCAATGCAGCAGTCTTTGCCCATGATGTCTATGAAGGTTTCCACTCAGGCACTGAAACTGTTGCTGCAGCGATTGATCTTGAGGACGCATACAACAGAGTACCACTGGATTTTTTAATGTTTCAGCTTCTTGAACTAAACGTAAGTCCATTCCTCCTTAGTTGGATCGCTGCAGCCCTCTTCCAACGGAAAGTAGTTTTTAGATGTGGCAGTTGGACTTCGGAACCAACAACAATATATCCTGGCCTACCACAGGGATCACCATTATCTCCGGTACTGTTCAACGCCTACACAGTGAGAATCACCAGTGAGCAGATCACTGGACCTGGCAGGACATTGTCATATGCCGATGATGTTTTAGTGTATCGTCAGGGTAAGGATAGAGAGGAGGTTGCTGTGGAACTACAAACCGAACTCAATCGCATAAGTACTTGGTGTGATGAAGCTGGGGCAATGGTCAACCCAACAAAGGCAACAGTGACTTGGTTCTCGTTGAATAATCATATTGTCAACAATCCAACACCAACTGTAATGCTGTGTTCAGAGACGGTGGAAAGAACGCAGGCAATGAATTACCTGGGGATACGGTTTGATCGAAGCCTTGCTTATAATGTGCACATAGACCAGGTGATAACAAAGGCCAAGCGGGGCTTGGCAGCGATGCGGGTGATGGCGGCAGCAAACTGTGAGCAGCGCCATCTATGTCTTCTGTACGAGGGGCTGGTCATGTCTGTTTTGGAGTATGCAATGGCAATCCTGACTCTCAGCCATAAGCAGATAGAAAGGATGGAAAGGATACAGAATGAAGCTATGCGCATTATTCTTGGATGTACAAGAGATACAGCATGCAGGGCGATGCGCTACCTTCTTGATTTTCCAACCATTGAAGAGAGAATGCAAGTTTGCAGGGCACGCGCCTACCTCAGAATTAACGCAAACACACAGCATCCACTGCATAGTGAAATTAGGAAGGTGAAGGGCAGCAGGTTAAAAAGAGGACGGTCGTGGATGGGTCAAGCCGAAGACATTCTTCAACAGGTGTGTTCACTTGAGGACTTAGAACCTGGCGAGGAGTGGGTGCAAGTGCCAACAGACTTCTGCACATCCTTTTCAGTTTGCATCCAACTAGATAGAAAATGCAGACAAGAAAATCCGGCTGCTGTGGAGGCTGAAGTACAAGCGTTGATTTTCGAGAATTCGCTAGACAGTGACGCGGTCATCTACACAGATGGGTCGGTCGTCCGACATGTGAGAAGCTCATGGGCCTTTACAGCTCGGGCCGGAGGGAGAATTGTGAAGGAGGACTCTGGTGCTTTCACTGAAACCACAAGTAGCCTGACCATGGAAGTCATGGCAGTAAGTAAAGCAATAACATGGCTCGAGACACAGACATTCACTAGGGCTTGTTTCCTTAGCGACTCAATGAACATGATCAAGAGGATAGAGGAGGGGTCGATCCGAAGAGAATGGTTGCTGCCTCTGGAGCGGTCTCGGCTGGCAAAGATTAGTTTCATCTTCGTGCCAGGTCATGCGGGAGTACAAGGAAATGAGCGGGCTGACAAGCTCGCAGGTGAGGCTACTGTGGAGGGCGGACGCGCCATGGACCAGGCTGACATTCTGAATGCTCTACGAGAAGTGAGACTTTTGCAAGAACCAAGTGATGACTGTGAATCTACAACAATGGCCAGACTGCGAGAGCAGCAAATTAAAAGAGGGGTGGCCAAACAAGAACACTACGCAGGAAGCCAAAGAAGATTGATAAACCAACACAGAACTGGCGTCGTTAGCCGCTACACGCTGCGGGATTTGCTGAGGAGGGGATCCGAGCACTTATGGACTGAATGGTCCGATGTGCAACGAGGATGATCTGTCGACTAACTAACTAACTAACCTATGATAATATCAAAACACACCTGTCATTACAAGAGAACCGTGGTAGTGGTCAGTCGCCCGTCTACCGGACCGCTGGGTCTGGGTTCTAATCCGCATAACACCGACCTGAGTTCACAGGCCGACCCAATTTGGAAAGGTACCAGAAAGTGAATGGGAAATGAGGCGGACGGCATGCTCCTGACCGCATCAGCCATTGGGGCAGTGTGGTCTAAACAGGTCTAGTATGCGCTTCAGGTGTGTTAAAAGGTTGTCCCTGCATGTTTTATGTTTACTGTAACTACCTGACCTCGATACCTTTGGTAATATCAGACCACACCTGTCAACCTGAAATAATTCATGTGATACTGTGACACGAGGCAAGATGGGGAAGCTACAAACTCAAGAGTTAATCTTATAGAGAGCAAGATGAGACGGCCAACTTACTTAAAGAGTTAAAATAATAGGTTAAGGTGGGACAGCAGCAGACTGGCGGACTTCAAATAATATCAAGAAACAAATAGGACAGCAACAGACAGAAGGAGTTAACATAAACAGGATAAACATGAGACAGTTACAGACAGAAGGAGTTAAAATAATGGGGTCAAAAATGGGACAGTAACTGACTGGGATAGTTTATCTAATAGAAGGAGATCCCTGGAGACAGACAGACAGACAGACAGACAGACAGACAGACAGACAGACAGACAGACAGACAGAATGAACGAACGAACGAACGAACGAACTTTATTTTAAAAGGGTTAAGAATTGGGCACGTAGGCCCGTCTTACATTCTGCCCTTCTATCATTCACTTTCATACATTATTTCATTCATACATCTTTCAAGGCTAACAGAGAGCAGCAACAATGTAAATGGCATGCATTATACAGGCATGGGCAAAATGCGAACATCAATACTACACGATTCAGTAATATTAGATAATAGTGTGACACTTGTTATTATAGTATGTCCACATTTGTTTGCCGCAATATAAACATCAATATCTCAGTAACCAACTGAGGGAAAATTATGAAATTTAGTATATAACCTTATCATTATGTCCACCCAACAAAAAAATTTTTGTTCTGGAGATTTTACAGCAGATTTCAAAGTTTGCTTATATGAAATATATATTTTACGGGTCTGACATGAAATTCATAATTTTAAATGTATTACAGCGTAGCCAGACAATCAGGGCTCAATTTTGAATATTGTACGTGTTTTCACAGGATTGGCCTTTTGCCAACCCCCCGCGTTGTTCATACTAAGACTGTTCAGAGGTGTCTCAAAATGTGGGTTATTTCATGAAACCTGATTAATATGTTTTTTTAAATCTAATCACTTATCGCTAACATTGAAATGTGTGAATATTTTTCAATGGGCTTTAATGCGAAATTGTACACTTCAAAGAATCACTATGAAGTTGTACACATATATTTGTCAAGAAGCTGATCGCAAGAAACTGTTTTATACTATTTACAAATTCCGAAAAAAGAACAATGCATGCATGGGCTTGAGTAAACGGGCATTTTGTCAAAGGGTGCAAGAATCTGGAATTAAACCACCACGCAATAACCAAACGGTAGGTAGAAAGATTATTGTAGACAGTTTTGACAAAGATGTCATAAGGCCAGCTATTATAAAAATGCTTTAAAAAGTCGCTTGATATACGACAGGATCGACTTCATTGCACCGGGTTCTATCCCATATGGTTCGGTCTCTTTCCGCAGCACGGAAAGCATCGCACAAAGCACGAACTCCGCAGCTCTAGAAAACGACCCACAGAAGTCTCCGAAAAATTTAACTCGTTAACTGGAATCGAACCCAGGACGTTTGGAGCCCGAGTCAAAAGGCTTGACCACTTCGCCACAGAGACTCCTAAAATTATAAAAATTTTGGATTATATTCAGGATTATCCAGCATTATAAAATGCTGGATGCCAAAGAAACAGTAACTGTAAGAAAACTTAGGGTTTGGTTCAGAAAGAACAATAAACTAGAGCTATCCAAAACAACTTTGTGGAAAATTATAAGGACATTATCTTCACTATTTGAATGTACAAGGGCGGTAGAAATAATCTTTGCGAGCAACCGCATTTAGGAGCCATGAGAAGCAGATACCTACGTGAAATAAGGGAAATGCGAAAAGAAAATTATGGCATAGTGTGTTTGGATGAAATGTGGATCAAATGCGCACGACAAAAGTGATAAGGAATGGCAACCAGTAGATGGACAGATAAAGCGATATGTGCCCATTAGTATAAGACAGCTTTTGGTCATGGCCCATGCTGGTAATACGCATAATGGCTTACAACAGAATGCTGGGCTCGTGTTCGTATCAAAGCATACAGACAAAAGGGATTATCATAATAAGATTAATGGTAATGTATTTAGAGATTGGCCCGAGACTGTCTGTCTGTCTGTCTGTCTGTCTGTCTGTCTCTCTGTCTGTCTGTCTGTCTGTCTGTCTGTCACGAAGACTCACAGCGGGTCTGTCACCCATGTGTACGTGTGAACAAACTACACAGACAGCTGATCAATTCAGTAGATTATTCAGTCCGACATAAACCAACTGAAGGCTGCAATTCCAGATGCGCCTCATGACATATATTTATTATCATCATTCTTGAAAACAAATGCTAGGGAGACATTCTCTCCAACATACGCTAATGACGACCACTGAAGTATTTACGCATCTCAGTAACCTAAAATAACAATAACTCATCAGGACTAGATGGAATCAGTAATCGATCCTTCGCCCATGCTGCTACCGGCGATCATGCGAGTCCCTAAACTTTATATATATCATGTCTCACCAAGGTCCCTTCTCATCCAGCCTTAAAATCGCTAAAAGTGTAATCCTCACTTAAAAGCTGGTCTCTAGACGATCGTCTCATGAGTAATTATAAAACCAAATTTCCATATTATCCTCACCTATTCAAAACCTGCTAGAAAGCAAATCCATCAAAAACACACTAGAGCACTTAGTTCGCCACAAACTAATAGTTGCAAGTCAGTCAGATTTCGGCCAAATATTCTTGTCATACGGCCCTAACAAAACATGATAAAAAACTGGCATCAAAATATTAAAACAATACTCTATGTGGAGTGGTGTTTATGATTTAGAAAAGCATTCAATATGATAGACCATAATATTCTAACTAAAAAAACTAGAACCATGAAAGTAAGCTATTAATATAGTGACATTAATAAAATCATTTTTATTATACAGAAAACAATAGTATTACACAATAAATCTTATCTCAAACCAATTGCCATTAATATTGGAGTACTTCAGGAGTCTATTCTTGGCCCTCTGTTATTTGCCATTTATATAAATGATCTTCCCTTATATCTGTCGTCGTCCTGCGATCTATTGCAGATGACTGCAAATATATATAATATATATAATATATATATATATATATATATATATATATATATATATATATATATATATATATATATATATATATATATATATATATACAAACGCTTTTGAACGTATATGTGCTAGAATTATCCTTGCAACAGGAAATAAATAGTGTAGTTAACTGGAGTCATGCAAACAGCATGCAAATTAACATTTCTTAAACAATCTATGTTAATAGGAACCAGGATCAAAATCTAACCTTTAACTCACATGTTCATGCTATTGTTAAACAAATAGCCAAAAAAAAAGTATTACCGGCCTGCCAAAATTAAACATTTCCTTGACGAAACACAAGAAAGATATTCTATACTTACCCATATACAAAACATATTGATTATTGCTCCACAATCAGGGATGGATGCTCCAAATCAATAACAAAACGCCTATATTCACTCCAGAAAAGGGCAGTGCGTTTAATTAATGGTGAAAAGCTTACCGACAATTCTAACATACATAAACGTCTTCGGTTACTGCCATTCCACAAACGACTACTTTTAATAAGGCCAGGCTAATTCACAAAATCCTATTTCAAAATGCTCCAAGCTACCTTGGCCACTGTTTAAATATAACGCAAGACAAAGCGAACGACTAAATATACTTCATGTCTCCTAAACCTAGGATAGAATTATATAAACAAGCTTAGCATACTTTGCCGCTCAGTTGTGGAACAATCTTCCAAAAGAAATCAAAGACACCACCAATCATTATACATACATTCGCAACCTGTTTGATAACGACCTCAGTACAGACTACATTCCCCAATAAACCAAAATAAACAAACAAAAAACAATAACAATGGTAAATTATCTCAAACGACAACTAGTCAAAAAACATTCCCATGCATGGCACGTTACACCTTCCTTAGGTATATATAATGCTATTGTGCTTTTGATGTCAAAAATTGCTTCATGAGTGATGTTGAATGAAAGGATGTATGAGAGGAAATTGAAAAGAAGGGGCAAAAATTATTAACCCTTTGAAAATAAAGATTTTCGTTCTTTCGTTCGTTCTCTCTGTTTGCTTTGTTCATTGCCTTATAGTCATTACATTAGGTTCTATTGTCGAAGACTGTGTCTATGTGTTTACTGTTCATTTGTCCTATAGTCATTACACTATGTTCTGTGTGAAGACTGGTGTCTGTGTGTTTGCTTTGTTCATTTGTCATATAGTCGTTACACTAGGTTCTATGTGAAGACCTGTGTCTCTGTGTTTACTTTGTTCATTTATCTTATAGTCATTACACTATGTTATGTTGTTAAAGACTGGTGTTTGCTTTGTTCATTGTCTTATAGTAATTACACTATGTCTGTTGTGAAGACTGGTGTCTGTGTGTTTGCTTTGTTCATTGTCTTATAGTCATTCATCCATCCATCATGTGACATGCGGATAAGAGTGGGCGGTAATGTTTTTCCATCTCACTCGATCACCAGAGTCCTGGATCAGCTAAGTGTTTCTATTTCGACCATGCCACGTGGCCAAGCCATCTAGGTATTTACTTCTTGGGGTTCCCCTGGTCTCTTCCCTTCGATCTTGCCAGGTGTCACCAAGTTCTCCAACTCATTTCTTTTCATAACATGCCAAAAATATTTTTGACTATCTACGTCTAATGTCTCTAATCAGTTTACGATCTTCATTTGTTTCTGTTGGACTTGATCATAACCTGTCTGTCATGGTATTCTTTGCATTCCTCAGAAACCACATTTGCACAGCCATCAGATGTTTTCAGTTTGTCTGCTCAATGTCCACGCTCACATCTATATAAAAGTACAGGTTCTATGTGGCACTTAAACACTCTTTTCTCGTTTAATGATATATTTTTTATTGGTCAGTATGCTTTTCATCTTGACAAAGGCTACCTTCGCGATGGCAATTCTAGTTTAATCTCTTCAAGGCATTTCTCCATCAGATCTTATGACTGTTCCGAGATAGCTGTACCAATTCACTTGTTTGAGAATATGCCCATTTACTTGTATAATACATTGTGGTATTTTTTCCTTCCTAGTGACGACCATAATCTGTGTCCTTTAACAATTCAATTCTAAACCCTAGTTGTTCACTGTGTGCAACCAACCGCATCTACTAAATGTGCAGTTCCTGTTCATTGTCTGCAATCAAGACTGTATCATCTAAATTTCTAATGTTATGATGCATCGTTCTTCCCCCCACCTCCCCCCCCCCCCCCTCCCCCCACCCCACCCACCACCCCCCCCTCCACCCCCCCCCCCCCCCCCCCCCCCCCCCCCCCCCCCCCCCCACCCCCCCCCCCCCTCCCCCCCAATGTTGATTCCTTCCATATCTTCTATTTTCTGAAAATATTTCACTGTACAGGGAAAAAAGATATGAAGACATTACATATCCCTGTCTCACACCTCTCTTAATAGGCTGATATTGACCTATTTCAGTATCAATTCGTATGGCATCTTGTTGTTTCCAATATATGTTTTTTTACAAGTCTAAGGTTTTTTTCCATCTATTTCTAGATCTTCAAGCATCCTTATCATGTCGACATGTCTCACTTTATCAAAGCCTTTGTGTAGTCAATAAAGCAAAGGTGTAGATCTTTGTTTACTTCTATAGAACGTTCATTTACTGTTCTCAGTATATATACACAGTATAGTCTAGTAACTTTATCTATTCCGTATTCTTCTAAGCAATTAATCATTTCTGTTGTGATGCTGTCTGAACCGGGAGTCTTGCCAGTTTTCATATGGTTAAGAGCATTCAGAACCTTCATCTTCAAAATTGATAGTCTTTCATTATTATTTTGAATATCATACTGTTCTTCTCTGTTATCATCATAAAGGTGTTTTTTTTTTTTTACATAATCTGACCATACATGTAAAATCTGATCTTTTTCTATTATGATTTTTCCATCTTTTGTCTTTAGGCAGCCTGCTGATGTATGTGTTCTTTGATTAGTAAGTTCCTGAATTCTTTTGTGCATTCATCATCATCATCATCATCATCATCATCTTCCACTTCTGCCTTCAAGCGTCGTGGGGAGGAATAATTTGCGTGCTAGCGCCCGGTGGGCGGCACTGGATAGTGTCATTCCGTGTGGTTGTACAACGTCTTTGATGTCGTCAATCCATTTTCTTCTTGGAGTCCTCGTTGTCTCGTCGCAGATGATCTTTGATGTAAGGCCAGTGATGGTAGTTGCTGGTGTTGCATTCTAACGACATGGCCAAACCACTTGATCTTCTGTCTTTCAAAAAATGTGGCACAAGGTGTTGATCCCACAGTCTGTCTGATAATAACATTTCTTACTCGGTCTCGGATTGTTAAGTTGGCAGCTCTCCTCAGGCATCTCATTTCGCAGGTGTTGATTTTGCGAAGGTGTAATATGGATACAGTTTTGTGCATTAGTTTGGTATTTTTACTGTTGTGTTGTTTTTCAATTTCTATGCAATATATCTCGCGCCATGCTTCTTTTGCCTGCTTACATAATGTTCTGCTTTTCTGTGAATTTCTTTATATTTAGCAGGATTGTTTGTGTTCTGTCTCCTTGTTTCCATTGGCTGTAAAATTTCTTAAGTCATCCATGTCTGACGACCCACTTTCTTTAATTTTGTAATAGTTTTTTCTGCAGCTTAACTGATTGAATTCTACAACATTTCCCATTCATCATCCACATCTTTATATAGGATCTCAAGATCAGACAATATATTAAATTTGTTCTTTACTTCTATGTTAAAATTATCTTGTATTTCTTTGTCAGTTTTCAATTTGTACAAATCATATTTAGTGTTTCTGGTTGCATACTTGACTTTCTGTAACTTTACCTCAGTCATTACACTAGGTTATATTGTTGGAGACTGGTGTCTGTGTCTTTGCTTTGTTCATTACACTAGGTTCTATTCTTGAAGACTGGTGACTGTGTTTACCTTGTTCATTATACTAGGTTATATTGTTCAAGACTGGTGTGCTTTGTTCATTACATTATGTTCTATTGTTGAGGACTGGTATCTGTGTCTTTGCTTTGTTCATTTGTCTTATATTCATTACACTATGTTCTGTTGTTGAAGACTGGCGTCTGTGCGTATGCTTTGTTCATTTGTCTTATAGTCATTACACTAGGTTCTATTGTTGGAGATCTGTGTCTGTGACAATTGATGCCATTGTCCAATTATCCGCTTCTGGGTGGATGGATTAATGGATGAATGAATGGATGGATGGATGGATGAATGAATGGAGGGAGAGAGGGATGGATGATGAGAGGGAGGGATGTATTGAGGGATGGATGTATGGATGGATGTATGGATGGATGGATGGATAATGGACGGACGGACAGACACAACCATATATACGGCTGATGTGTGGATTGATGGAAAGACAAACAAACAGACAGATAGTTAGACAGAGAGACAGACAGATAGATACACCGACAGACAAGCAAAGAGACAGTTAAACAGACAAGTATAAACAGGCAAACAGACAGACATGCATACAGATAGTTACATAGACAGACATACAAACAGCTAAATAAACAGACAGACAGACTACTCAGACAAGTCTCCAGAATGTCCTATCGGAGCACAGTGCCCGAGTATCGAACAGTCTCCTCGACACTAACATTCAATTCATTTATCCGCTACAGGGTCCATTTGGCCGCCAGAGTCTAGGCTAGTTCGTGTACAACAATGGTCCGTGGCAGTGGCAAATCAACACTGACAAATGACCTCGCCCAAGAAGCAACGCAGCTTTTGGCACCCGGGATGGTCCGGCCACTTGTTAGTTCACTACCTGCGAATGCGCTTCCAGGGCAAATTCTGTCGTTCTTACAGTCTTCCATTTTATACGTGTATCTAAACAAAATGCCTAGTTTATTCGGTTACAATGAAAACTAAAAGCAAACAGATAAATGTTTTCAATATTTCAAGAATATCCTCCTCCTCCTCCTCCTCCTCCTCTTCTTCTTCTTCTTCTTCTTCTTCTTCTTCTCTCTCTCTCTCTCTCTCTCTCTCTCTCTCTCTCTCTCTCTCTCTCTCTCTCTCTCTCTCTCTCGTTAATCATACCATACCACACCTGTCGTTGGACACCTATGATAATATCAAAACACACCTGTCATTACACGAGAACCGTGGTAGTGGTCAGTCGCCCGTCTACCGGACCGCTGGGTCTGGGTTCTAATCCGCATAACACCGACCTGAGTTCCCAGGCCGACCCAATTTGGAAAGGTGCCAGAAAGTGAATTGGGAAATGAGGCGGACGGCATGCTCCTGACCGCATCAGCCATTGGGGCAGTGTGGTCTAAACAGGTCTAGTATGCGCTTCAGGTGTGTAAAAGGTGTCCCTGAATGTTTTATGTTTACTGTAACTACCTGACCTTCGATACCTTTGGTAATATCAGACCACACCTGTCAACCTGAAATAATTCATGTGATACTGTGACAAGAGGCAAGATGGGGAAGCTACAAACTCAAGAGTTAATCTTATAGAGAGCAAGATGAGACGGCAACTTACTTAAAGAGTTAAAATAATAGGTTAAGGTGGGACAGCAGCAGACTGGCGGACTTCAAATAATATCAAGAACAAATAGGACAGCAACAGACAGAAGGAGTTAAAATAACAGGATAAACATGAGACAGTTACAGACAGAAGGAGTTAAAATAATGGGGTCAAAAATGGGACAGTAACTGACTGGGATAGTTTATCTAATAGAAGGAGATCCCTGGAGACAGACAGACAGACAGACAGACAGACAGACAGACAGACAGACAGACAGACAGACAGAATGAACGAACGAACGAACTTTATTTTAAAAGGGTTAAGAATTGGGCACGTAGGCCTGTCTTACATTCTGCCCTTCTATCATTCACTTTCATACATTATTTCATTCATACATCTTTCAAGGCTAACAGAGAGCAGCAACAGTATAAATGGCATGCATTATACAGGCATGGGCAAAATGCGAACATCAATACTACACGATTCAGTAATATTAGATAATAGTGTGACACTTGTTATTATAGTATGTCCACATTTGTTTGCCGCAATATAAACATCAATATCTCAGTAACCAACTGAGGGAAAATTATGAAATTTAGTATATAACCTTATCATTATGTCCACCCAACAAAAAAATTTTTGTTCTGGAGATTTTACACCAGATTTCAAAGTTTGCTTATATGAAATATATATTTTACGGGTCTGACATGAAATTCATAATTTTAAATGTATTACAGCGTAGCCAGACAATCAGGGCTCAATTTTGAATATTGTACGTGTTTTCACAGGATTGGCCTTTTGCCAACCCCCCGCGTTGTTCAAACTAAGACTGTTCAGAGGTGTCTCAAAATGTGGGTTATTTCATGAAACCTGATTAATATGTTTTTTTAAAATCTAATCACTTATCGCTAACATAGAAATGTGTGAATATTTTTCAATGGGCTTTAATGCGAAATTGTACACTTCAAAGAATCACTATGAAGTTGTACACATATTTTTGTCAAGAAGCTGATCGCAAGAAACTGTTTTATACTATTACAAATTCCGAAAAAAGAACAATGCATGCATTGGGCTTGAGTAAACGGGCATTTTGTCAAAGGGTGCAAGAATCTGGAATTAAACCACCACGCAATAACCAAACGGTAGGTAGAAAGATTATTGTAGACAGTTTTGACAAAGATGTCATAAGGCCAGCTATTATAAAAATGCTTTAAAAAGTCGCTTGATATACGACAGGATCGACTTCATTGCACCGGGTTCTATCCCATATGGTTCGGTCTCTTTCCGCAGCGCGGAAAGCATCGCACAAAGCACGAACTCCGCAGCTCTAGAAAACGCTCCGAAAAATTTAACTCGTGAACTGGAATCGAACCCAGGACGTTTGGAGCCCGAGTCAAAAGGCTTGACCACTTCGCCACAGAGACTCCTAAAATTATAAAAATTTCGGATTTTATATTCAGGATTATCCAGCATTATAAAAATGCTGGATGCCAAAGAAACAGTGACTGTAAGAAAACTTAAGGTTTGGTTCAGAAAGAACAATAACATAGAGCTATCCAAAATAACTTTGTGGAAAATTATAAGGACATTATCTTCACTATTTGAAAGTACAAGGGCGGTAGAAATAATCTTTGCGAGCAACCGCATTTAGGAGCCATGAGAAGCAGATACCTACGTGAAATAAGGGAAATGCGCAAAGAAAATTATGGCATAGTGTGTTTGGATGAAATGTGGATCAATGCGCACGACAAAAGTGATAAGGAATGGCAACCAGTGGATGGACAGATAAAGCGATATGTGCCCATTAGTATAAGACAGCTTTTGGTCATGGCCCATGCTGGTAATACGCATAATGGCTTACAACAGAATGCTGGGCTCGTGTTCGTATCAAAGCATACAGACAAAAGGGATTATCATAATAAGATTAATGGTAATGTATTTAGAGATTGGCCCGAGAATACTATATAATAATATATGTCTGTCTGTCTGTCTGTCTGTCTGTCTGTCTGTCTGTCACGAAGACTCACAGCGGGTCTGTCACCCATGTGTACGTGTGAGCAAACTACACAGACAGCTGAACAGATCCTTAAAAATGGAAACATGATGACTAAATTGCGGTATCATTTCTGGTCACTCCATAAGCACATTAACGCACAACTATTTGGAAGCTTTCACGAGCTCAATATAAAAAGCTAAATGCATCCTAGTAACATGAATACTTGTGTACAATTATTAACCAGCAGCTGAAGAAACAAGAAGGAAATGAAAAATAAGGTAAGAAATATATTCCTGCTACTTTCCTGTCAATTTACACATTATTTACCCCATACCTCTGTACATTCTCTGTCTTTATTAATATTACACATTGCACCCCTCTCGGGAATCTCCGTGGTGAAGTGGTCAAGCCGTCTGACTCGGGCTCCGAGGGTTGTATGTTCGATTCCTTCATTTCACGAGTGCATTTTTTCGGAGACTCCAGAGAGTCGTCGCTGGAGATACGGAGTTCGTGCTTTGTGCCACGATTTCCGCCCTGCGGAAAGAGACTGAGCCATATGGGATAAAAACCCGGTGCAATGCTACTTTAATCTACATTTTTATTGCAATACTCCCATACAAACCTGGCTACGCCTTGTACTTGTGTCTTTACCAGAAATAACGTGGTTTACTGTAAGACTAGTTTGTTAGCGTGAATTCACTACATTTCCCCCAAAACATCAAAGAAATGTTGCCGCTTTCAATGATTTAAGTTGCGTTTGGACCTATCAAAGACATATTCCTTGGGTGGGGGTAAATATAAGACGGCTGGAAAAATTTTATAACGATGCAACAGACAGTTTTCAAAATAATTGATCGTGAATGAAGGCATTCTTTGTGGGACATACTATAGCTATGTGGAATATACCGGTCTACCAAAATGGGACTGGCTGTTATACTAGGGTTTTGTTATTATTATTATTTCTATTATTAAGGGGGAAGGTAATCCGTACTGAGATAGTGTTTGAATAATTTGCGATTATATGTATAGGGATTGGTAATGTCTTTGATTTCTTGTGGAAGATTGTTCCACAGCTGAGCTGCAGAGTACGTTACGCTAGTTTTGTATAAGTCAATCCTAGGTTTCGGAATGTGTAATATATTTAATCGTTTACTGTGTCTAGCATTATATTTAAACAATGGCCAAAGGTAATTTGGGGCATTCCGATGTAGGATTTTGTAATTAGTTTGGCCTTATTGAAAAGCAGGCGTTTGCGGAGTGGTAGTAACTGAAGGCGCTTATGCAGGCTAGGATTGTCAGATAAGTGTTTGCTATAAATTAAACTCATGGCCCGTTTCTGGAGTGAGTAAAGTCGCTTGGTGCTTGAATTAGAACAACCGTCCCAGATTGTAGAGCAGTAGTCAAAATGTGTCTGTATGTGAGAAGTATAGAATATTTTCCTTGTGTCCTCATCAAGGAAATTTTTAATTTTGGCGAGTTGGTAGACTTTTTTCGCTGTTTGTTTAATGAGTGCTTGAACGTGGGAATTAAAGGTTAGGTTTCTATCAATGATTAGGCCTAATGTTTTGTGCTCAATTACACTTTCTACTGGCATGTTATCGATGTGAAGTGAAGTTGAAGTGATGTGTGTGAATTTAGAGTTTGAAGTCTTTGTCTGGTTGTTAATAACATTGATTTTGTTTTAGTGATGTTAATTTGCATACGGTTTGCATAGCTCCATCTAACTACATTGTTTAATTCTTGTTGCAAAGACGACTCCAGCAAATTACAGTTTTCAGCGTTTGTATACACTGTACAGTCGTCTGCAAATAGATCGCAGGACGACGAAAGATGCAAAGGTAGATCGTTAATATATATGGCAAATAATAGAGGGCCAAGAATAGAGCCTTGTGGTACTCCAATATTGAAGGTAGTGGTTTGAGACAGAGATTTATTGTGTGATACTACTTGCTTTCTGTTTGATAGAAAAGATGTTATTAGAGTGACTACATTAGGGCCAATTTTCATTGTCTCTAGTTTTTTAATTAAAATAACATGGTCTATCATATCAAATGCTTTCCTGAAATCAATAAACACAGTTCCACATAGACTGTTGTTGTTTATATTCTGGTGCCAATTTTCTATCATGTTTGTTAGGGCCGTATGGCAAGAATATTTTGGTCGAAATCCTGATTGACTGTCAACAATAAGCTTGTTGCGAACTAAATACTGTAATGTTACTTTATGGATGTGTTTTTCTAGTGGTTTAGATAGTGATGATAGTAAGGAAATGGGTCTGTAATTGTTCGGGAGACCATTGTCCAATGAACCAGATTTAAGAAGAGGGTACACTTTAGCGATTTTGAGAGCTGATGGAAAGTGGCCTTTGGTGAGACACTGATTATATACATAGGTTAGTGATATACAGATCACTGGCGCAGCACAACGGAGAATCCGGTTGCTGATTCCATCTAACCAGATGAGGTTGTGTTTTTTTTAGGTTACTGAGGTAAGTGAATACTTCAGTGATTGTCATTAGCGGTATGTCGGAAAGAATATCCCGGGAGCATCTATTCTCGCAAAACGATGACAATAAGGATAAGTTGCAAGGAGAATTTGGAATTGAAGCCTTCAACTGGTCTATGTCAGTTTGAAAAAAATTACTGAATTGGTCGCATGTAATATGATTTGATGGTAAAGAATTTGGGAAGTTATACTTGTTTGTCAATGTGTCCTTCCATATATCCTTACTATTTGTTTTATCCATTACTAAGTTCTTAAAGTAATTTTTCTTTTCCCTTCGTATGGTATATTGAACTTTGTTTCTAAGAGTACGGTATGTGCTTAGATCTCGCTTTTTATGTGCTTTATCTCTGTCTCTCATAATTTCAAGTATTTCCATGGTGATCCAAGGTGGTTTGACGTGATGTTTTACTCGAACTTCCTTGATTGGCACATGTCTATCAAACACATCAATAAAGGTCTTCATCCAGAATTCCAGAGCATCATCCGGGTCAGGAAGTTGATAAACATTGTCTAGAGGTGAACTGAGCAAGTCCTGTAAAAATGCGTTTTGGTTGAAATTTTGTAACTTCTATATTTTACACTTATGTGTTTATGTTTTGGAGTTTTAATTCCTTTTTAGACCACGTGCAGCATATTGGGTAGTGATCGCTCATTGCACAATTGGGCACGGTGCTTTCTATGATGTTGTCTGAGCAAGTTACATAAATGTGATCTATGAGTGTTGAAGATGATTTTGTTACTCTAGTAGCTTGTTGTACTATTTGTTGGAAATTGTATGATGCAATTATATTTCCCCATATTATGTTGGATTTGTTGGTGTCAATGTTAAAGTCTCCGAGTAGTATAATTTCCTTCCAGGAAGCGAAAACCACATCCATCATGGTAGTGAAGTTTTCGTACCAGTCGTGACCAGCGCTGGGATTTCGATAGAGGTAGCCAATTATCAGAGGTGTGCGGTTTTGAAGTTTTAGTTCTACCCAAATACATTCTATTTCGCAAGTTTCAAAGTCTAGCCTACGGTGAACATTTAGTAAATTAGAAGCATAGGCTGCTATGCCTGTCTCTTGTTTCCTACAGGGATCTCTTCTAAACACTTTATACCCTTTGATAGAGATGTCCTCATCTGAAATGTTTTCGTTTAATCTACTTTCACTAAGGCCGAATAAATGAAAATTTTGATTAAGAATAAAAGATAACTCTGGCAGTTTATTAATTAGGTGGCATATGTTTAAGTGTCCAATACGTATTCCCGACTTACTGAGCCAGTGTTGCCATTTCTCAGACATTTCACTCATAGAGTGAGTGTAAATTAGTCAAATTTAAGCAAAAATGCAAGATCATTAAAAAAATTTACAATTACATTAAGTTACAAAATCCCAGTAATATAAATCGATATGCAAATGACAATATTATAACGATTCAACTAATGAGACCAAAAAAAGATAATGCAAACACAGAACAAAACGAATTAAAACGTATGAACATACAACAACTAATTAACTTGAAAGAACTACTTCACAAGCTAAGTAACCAGCTGTTATCCAAAAGAATGAATAAATGACTATACAAGTCAATGTTTCTGTTTAAAATTGGGTATCCCACACGGGAAATAAACGTTAAACAGTAAGCAATTAAAGTTCAAGGAGGAAGCTCTGTTGCTGGTATCAATGCATATAGGGTTCAGTTTTTAATACATATCCTATCTCACAGGTCTGTATTGTAGGGACATCATAAGGGCTTGATTCAGTGCGGCAGGACTAAATTGCATCAAGTATAGAAGTTCTGGACTCCAATGATGCGGAACCTGTTGTTGGCTGCTAGGTGGCGCATTGTTTGCGTGAACTTGGTGATGCGGAGCCTCTTGTTGTCTGCTATGTTCCCATTGCTGTCTTGAGCTTGGTGTGCCAAAGTGGTATTACCGCCTTGCGTGTGTGTCGCTGTTTGCAGCGAGGGTTCCTTGCAAGTGGAGGGATGGAAATTGTCCTGGTAATTATTTTCTTCACGTGTGAGGGTGGGGGTAGGAAGGGGAGGTTGATTTATTTTTGGTAGCATGTGTGCACGTTGAATGGCAGGAGTTCGGGGGTAGACGCCCAGCAGACGTTTATCTTGGGTGATGGCGGTATTTCGCATGGCCTGGGAGACTCGTTCTTCAGTAATCAATGTCCGTCATGTGTGAGTGTTGGTCGTGTGTTGTGCCCTTTCTTGGTATTTTATATATTTAGCCAGAAAACTACTACCTAATGTGCATGTGTGGATTTGGTCTCTGTACAGTTTTTTCTTTGGCGCGCCTGTCTGCGACGTAAAGAATGGTGTGTTGTTGATGTAGTTTACTTTATACTGATTACAGAATTTCTCTAGGGTGTTGTTTATGTCGGCTAGTCGACGCTGGGAGCCATAACTTTGTGGTATGATGGAAGAGAAGAAAACTTTAGAATTGGGAAAATTAATGCGTAATAAGTCTAATAGTTTTCGTAGCTGACAAATGGTGATATTTTGGTTTCTCATAGTGTCATTTATTGCTATGTGAATTGTAATCTCTTAACGTTTGCGTTAATTTCCATTCTACGTATACTGTCTGTTAGCCTGTCCACCCTGCACCTGGAAGCGGATTTGTTGTAGCTATATCGATGTGTGATGAGGGCATACGATCACTGTATATGCCTTTAATCAAAGCCAATTATCATGTGGGTGCAGTCAGTTGGGGGTCTCTATATGTACTGGCTTCTGGCACGTTTTGCACGTTCTTTCTGCCATTCATAATTATCCGGCTGTGCACTGTCTTCTTGTAGGTTACCATCTGTTTCTTGAATACGCCGGTTGTCAGTCAGCAATGTCTCGTCGTACTGGCTGTCTTTTACCAATTGCTCTTTTGGTACTTCAATCGATTGCTGACTTTTATTTCGATGGGATGCTGTTGAATGACGTTGTCTATTTGTTGATGTGTATTCGTTGGCTGTAAAGATGGCGCTCCTAGGGATGGCTGTGTTGTTTCGAAGCTGTCAGTCTGTGCTGCCTCATCAATAGTGGCCGCGCATTGTAAAGTCTCAATGGTGTGTTTCAGTATACCATTTTCCTCTCTCAGGAGAGCGACCTCTGACTTGAGGTTGATATAGTCGCTAATGATCTTGGCGATCTTGTCTGTATTTTCAGAGGCGGCGTCTAGAAGTACCTTCAAACCTGTCTCTAACTTTTCAATGTGCAGCTTACAACCGCACGAGTGTTGATTTGTAGCTGGGCTCTCGTCTAGTACCGATGGTGCAACCTCTATTTGGTTTGAATTGATTTCATTTGGTTGTTTACTGTCCCCTAGGCGCCCCATCGGGTATTCAATGGCTAACAACACTGGTCGGTTAGAAGAAGTTGCGTTGGAGTTGCTGCTGGTTTGAATCGTGGGATGTTCGAGTGTCTTTTTACTATCGCCTGATGCTGTGACGACTGCCGCTGCAGGCTGTGTTGATTCTATTGTTCCGCCAGACAATAGTGTGACTGCTGTAGGCTGTGTTGGTTTTATGGCAGACACTAGCGTGCTGAGATCGGCAGGTGTGTTTAGCGAGTCACGTGTCAGTTTCAGTGCTGTCTGTTGAATTTCGACGATTGTGTCGCGAGCCACACAGACATGACGGCAGATGTGTCCTGAGCTAAAATTTTATTCTGTGTGTTGTACAAATGTAACGTGTGTAGGGGAGACGATATTTTGACTTCCATCTCCAATCCTTTTTGGTCTTTTCTATAGTCGAGTTTGGCCTCATGGTAATAATTGATCAGACATTTTCGAAATGCGTCGTAATGTATTGTATTATTAAATGTAATAGAGATGCATTTACTGTCGTTCATACATTTAACAGACAGTGATGGAGAGCTACAACAGCTCTTTAGTTTGCTTCTCACTGCCCGCTCTTTATTGAGAATGTAGTTCCTTGTTACTGCAGATCGTAATCCACTTCGACCCTCAGATCTACTTCGGCCCTTTTCTCCCGCTAACTCCAGCTCAGAATTTTCCTCCTCGACAGGCATGATTACATGATATTACGTTTGCACAACCACGGAAACATTGTAGCGCCACACACGGTTTAAATTCAAGTGATGTGATTGGCTAGTTCAAGCTATAACTGACGCACCGCTGATCCATGAATACTTTATCCATAGTGTCAATGAATATTACACAATATTATTAGCATTTATATCTAACACTGCACATATTAGAACTGTAAAACAAATTCAATAGTTGAACGAGCGTCATTGTGATCACAACCATATAAAATCCATTGCGTACGAATGTAGGTAAACAGGAAAAATAATCCAAAAAGGAAGAGAACACACAAACGCGTCCTTCCTCGCTGACAACAGACAGACAGACAGACAGACAGACAGACAGACAGACAGACAGACAGACAGACAGACAGGCAGGCAGGCAGGCAGGCAGGCAGGTAGGTAGGTAGGTATTAGATAGATAGATAGATAGATAGATAGATAGATAGATAGATAGATCTATAGATAGCTCTATAAAGCTAGATAGATAGATCGATAGATACTAGATCGATAGATAAGATTAGATAGGCTAGATAGATAGATAGATAGATAGATAGGTAGGTTAGGTAGGTAGGTAGGTAGGTTATGTAGATAGGTTAGATACGATAGATAGATTAGATACCATAGAGTAGATAAGATAGATAGATAGATAGATAGATATATAGATAGATAGATAGATAAGATAGATAGATAGATAGATAGATAGATAGATAGATAGATAGATAGATAGATAGATAGATAGATAGATAGATAGATAGATAGATAGATCACGTAACTAGTGTTTGCTTACTGCTTCTTTGCAATGTCATCTGTGTCTGGGTTTAGTCGTTTTACAGCAGCAACAGACCCTTAAACACACACTAGTTAGTTGCGTATCCTATAAAGAACGTAGCAGTCAACCCCAGAATTTTTGGCTGTTCTTGATTTCTTTGTAAGTCTACTTTCAGTATTTTGCCATTGCTTTCTGAACGACCGGCACCAATATCATTTCATTAAAAAACATAAAAACGACGTAAGGCGGTCTGCTGCCAAATCGTCCACAGTGTATTTCGAACGCAGTATGCGAGATTACGAACTGCGTCCGCAACACAATCGCCCTGGATCCGTATTATATACAGTACACACATTAACTTGGAAGAAACATAACTTGGGGTTAGGATTATAGAAAAGGAAGAAATAGCAGCCAACAGTCAGAAACAGCTGAAGCAAACGATTTATTTGTAATACTTGGGGGACATATTATCATCTGATGGGAGAGTGGAAGCAGACCTTGATCACACATCATCATCATCATCATACGCCATGCCGATAAGCTTAGGCGGTCATGTTTCGCCATCTCACTCGATCTTCTCGTCTCTGCCAATCAAGGACATTTACTCAGCAGATGTAGATAGGGACAAACAACGTAAAGTCATGTAACAGACTCAGGATTTATAACGAGTCCTGCCCACAACGGAATCATATCCTGAACTCAGCATGGTGGACTAGCTAATCCGGAGGTGAATTACTCTTTCGGTAACGTAATGAGACAGATTATGGCAATGATCTCATTGTTTTGTCTCGTCTATTTGATAGCCACTAACAAAATCTATTTTCTGACTATATGTTTTTAAAGATCTCTAAAAGGACTGGAGAGATTTTGGTCATAGACCATGGCTTTAGGAAGGGAAAATCCCAACTGCACCTCCACGTGGTAGAGGATGGAAACACACCTCGGTGTGGCTAACACAGCTCTGGGGACCGAGTATCCACCGGAATAAGTGGACAACTCTGCAGATGAGCAGAGCAGGGCACTCACTTGTCCTGACAGTCGGAAATGGCTGTCAAAGGCAGAGTTAAAAGACCACCATGTGAATGTGGAAAGCAAGGGGAACCCACCACATTATCTTCCCAATATTTCATGGCGACACACATTTCAGAAATAGTGAACGACGTTAATGGCTGTCTTAGGACATCCTCGTCCGGTAGGGACAGTCATGAGCCACATGTGACACCAGACCGTCATCCAGCAAAACTAAAACTATAAACTAAATAAATTTAGAGTAGGAACATGGAATGTTAGGACATTAAATGAGCTAGGAAAGTTAAACAATGTTCTAAGAAAAATGGAAAACATGAAAATGAGTGTACTAGGCATAAGTGAGATGAGATGGAAGGGATCTAGCAAAATTATAACCGACAAACACACAATAATTTATTCTGGAGGGGACACACATGAAAAGGTGTAGGAATAATATTTGATGAAAAAACAGCCAAATCAATGAATGGATACTGGTGTATTTCAGATAAAGTTATAATGGTCAAAATCAAAGGCAAACCAACAGATATCAATATTATACAAGTATATGCACCAACAACAAGCAGTAGTGATGAAGAAATACAACACTTTTAAGATGAAATAGAAATGGCAATAGCTCAAATTGGATCACAAGAAATAAAAATAATACTGGGGGATTTTAATGCAAAAGTAGGGAAGAGAAAAATAGAGGATATAGTGGGGCATTACGGTTTAGGTACAAGAAGTGAACGAGGAGAGAGATTATAGAATGGGCAAATATTAATGATATGATAATTGGAAACACATGGTTTAAACACCATAAAATACGACTATACACATGGAAAAGCCCTGATATGAAAATACGCAACCAAATTGACCACATAGAAATGCATTAATTAATGTAAAGACAATGCCTGGTGCTGACGGTAATAGTGATCATGTACCACTATGTGGACAAATAAAAGTAAGATTAAAGAGAGGGGGAAAATGGTTAAGAACTTGAGACTTAATAAAGAGGTTCTGAAAGTAGATAAAGAAATTCGAGAACAATACAGAGTAACTGTGAAAAATAGGTACAATGCAATAGCTAAAATACAGAGTATAAATGAACAATGGGAAATGTTAAGGGACTCCATTCATCAAACTAGCAAAGAAATATTACCGGAGAGAAGCCAAAAAGCTAAGAAAAAATGGATGAATGAAGAAATCTTAATGCTGATGGACAAAAGGAAACATAATAAAAATGACAAACAAGAGTATGCTAAGATAAATAAAGAAATAAGAGATAAATGTGTGAAGGCAAAAGAAAGTTGGTTAAACGAGGAATGCAAATAAATTGAATTAAATTCTATTAAAAATCAAAAAAGTATGTACGATCAAATCAGTGAGCTCACAGGAAGAAAATAAGAATAAATGCAGTGTGTTTGAAATCAAAAACAGGAAAGATATTATTGGAGGAAGGTGCTATAATGAAGAGGTGGAATTAGTATATAAGAGAATTATATAATGGAGAAAGGGAAGAATTAACAGAAGAAAGTAACTTAGAAGACCCACCTATTCTAAAAGAAGAGGTCGCTGACGCTATGAAACATATAAGGAAAGGAAAAACAGCTGGGCTAGATGAAATCACAATAGAAGAATTAGAAGTATTGGGAGAATTTGGGGTAGATACATTAACCAAAATGCTGAATGATATTTACAACAGTATATATTTACCGAGCGATATGCTAAAATCTGTATTTATAGCAATACCAAAGAGACCAGGAGCAATTGAATGTGAAAATTATCGTACAATTAACCTCATAAACCATGTCACTAAGCTTCTACTCAGAATTATAATGAGAAGAACAAGAAAGAAGATAAATATGGAAATAAGTGAAGAATAGTATGGTTTTATGGAAGGAAAGGTACGAACAATGCAATATATATATTACGAACACTAATAGAAAGGTCAATAGAGAAACAGAGAGACGTATATTTATGCTTCATAGATTATACTAAGGCATCTGATAAAGTAAAACATGATGAGCTGATTAAAATGTTGGAAGATATCAACATTGATGGGAAAGATTTAAGAATAATAAAGCATATATACTGGAACCAAGTAGCAGCAAATAAAATGGGAAATAAAGAGGGTAGTTACGAACAGATATAGCTAGGAGTACGACAGGAGTGTGTTTTGTCACCCGATCTCTTCTCCCTATATAGCGAAGTAATAATGAGAGAGATCAAAGAGAAGCCAGGAATACTAATGGGAGGATATAATATAAACTAGCTGACCCGGCCCGGCTTCGCCCAGGCCCTGGCGGGGATCTATCTATCTATCTATCTATCTATCTATCTATCTATCTATCTGTCTGTCTGTCTGCTTGTTTGTCTATCTATCTATGTATCTATCTATCTATCTATCTATCTATCTGTCTATCTATCTGTCTATCTATCTATCTATCTATCTATCTATCTATCTATCTATATATCTATTTATAGCCAGGGGACTTAACCTAAGATATAGCAATGCTACTAAATGTTATGTCCCTTTATATAAATTTTCTTATGTTAAGTCAGGTAATTACAAAATTAAATTTTAGTAAGTAAATATCTGATTGTACAGTACCAAACTATGACAGTTGGCTGCACGAGAATGAAAGAAAACATGTAGACAATTTCATCTCAATCGGATGGACCGTTATCGAACGCATCAAATACATCCCCATCCACCCACCCACATACATACATACATTCTGTTTTATATATATATATATAAATATATATAATATATATATATATATATAAAACAGAATGTATGTATGTATGTGGGTGGGTGGATGGGGATGTATTTGATGCGTTCGATAACGGTCCATCCGATTGAGATGAAATTGTCTACATGTTTTCTTTTCATTCTCGTGCAGCCAACTGTCATAGTTTGGTACTGTACAATCAGATATTTACTTACTAAAATTTAATTTTGTAATTACCTGACTTAACATAAGAAAATTTATATAAAGGGACATAACATTTAGTAGCATTGCTATATCTTAGACACAGTATTGGTGGCGGATACTGCAACAGACCTACAACAATTATTGGACATTGTAGTATCAAAGAGTGCACAGAAAGGACTCTCCTTGAATATCAAGAAAACAGTAACAATGGTGATATCAAAGAAAATGGGGACACCAAAATGTGACATAGAAATAGAAGGGGAAATTCTCGCCCAAGTGGATAATTTTAAATACCTAGGGGCATTTATAACATCAGATGGAAGATGTACAACAGAGATTAAGAGCAGAATAGGGCAGGCAAAAGCCGCATTTCAGAAAATGAAGAGTATCTTATGCAATAAGTCGCTATCAATGAATGTAAGAAAGAGAGTGCTAAAATGCTATATAGAACCAGTTTTGCTGTATGGCAGCGAATCTTGGAATGTAAATGAACAAATTAGGAAGAACTTAGAAGCAACAGAGATGTGATTTTTAAGACGAATGTTGCGAATTCCTTGGACTGCCAGAGTAACTAACAACGACTGCCTGAAAGAGGCTAATGAAACTAGAACACTATATACAACAATAAGAAAGAGACAAACAGCTTTCTTTGGTCATGTGATGAGAAGAGAGGCATTGGAGAACATCGTGACAACTGGAAAGATCGAGGGGAAGAGAGGCAGAGACAGACCAAGAGAAATGATGCTGGACGGACTGAGACGGTGGCATGGAGGAATATCATCAGCGGGATTGATCCAGCACACCAAAGACCGAGATCTGTGGAGAACCATGAACGCCTACGCCAGCCGTCACGGCACTTGATGATGATGATATTTTAAAGAATAGCGTTTGTGGAACTATTCCTTTTATACACACATACACGTACACACGAATGCACGCGTGCAACACACACAAATTTGCGCGCTCTGTAGGTCGCGTATTTGTATTGGACTCCGTGGTTCAGTTGATGAATGCATTGTTGTTGTTGTTGTTGTTGTTGTTTTCAGAGACTTCTGGTGACCGCTAGAGCGTAGTGTTCGTAATCTGTGTGGTGCTGTCGGCAGGCCACTCTGCGAAAAGAGACCGAGCCATTTGGGATAAATCCGGTACAATGAAGTCAACCATCTTACCTTTAACACTCTTTAAACACACACACGCGCGCGCGCACACACACACACACACACACACACAGACACTCACCGATGACATATGGGGCTCTCCTGGTGAGAGAATCTGTCTAGTACCCAGAACCTGTAGTTTGTCAATTATATGACTCCTTGGCTAACAGGAACTGCTGGTCCCCATAGCTCTCAAGTGCCAGTAGTCTGTAAATATTTGAGCTATTCCTCTCTCTTCCCTTGGGTGTAGAGACCTATAAGAGAGACTCCTAAACATCTGTATAACAGGTTTCAGTGCTCTTCTTTTATGCAATTTTGCCTTTCTTGTTGTACCAGCATCTGTCTATTCACTTGCGCACGCCTTGATGACGTCGACCTCACCATATCGCGTTAAACGAATTAAGATCATTGGCACCGTGCCGTCTTGGCAGACGATAGTTTGTTACATTGTGCTTCAAAAAAGCATAATAACTACAAGCCATGGCGGTAGCCGATGTGACTGATCAGACCAATTCATGCCTTGCATGTTCGAATTAAGATAGTAACCCGTTAACTCACAACATGCTGGGTTATACTTTACTGGACACGTCATTCATGCAGGCACAGTCAGTCAGTTGCTAGCTGACCACTTTACTTACCTTAATGCCATTGGCCATATGGTGCTACAGCCATATTTTTGTTTGAACCCATCGACGCTCGGTCGGTCATGTGATAAGTGTCACGCCTGCCGCCTTCACTTTCCAAGACATTTCTTGGTACACATTTTAGGCTTAGGTCGACCGGGGAACACAGGTCCATTTTAACATGAGGATCGAAGTCATGACCACTGGGTGCCAGGGGTCTAATGCAAGCATGGGCGATAGTATTTGATTCTCTTCTCCTCTTCCTCATCATCCTCCTCCTCCCCTCACTCTCCTTGTAACCCATACCATCATCTTTCATTCATGGGGCTAGAAGATATGCCATGTTGGTGTGTTGGTGTTGGAAATTATGCCCTATTTCCTGTCTTCACAATATGTCTAGTTGTAGCAGCGTTTCTGCAAAGGCAAAACAGGTACTGTGACAACTAGCGCCGCTTCTGACGCAAAGTAAAATACCTAGACATCGAAAATAAATGCTCAGTAGAACTTTTTGGCCGATATTATGCTACCAATGTCAAAACTAATGCTCCAACTAATAAGCACAAATTTAAATAAAGGGAGAGATGACATGCCTTAGACGAGCTGCCGGGGTTAAATGTGAAAGAAAGAATTATGAATGAATAAAAAATAGAGGAAGACTAGGTCTTTAATCAGTCATTCAATTGATTACAGAACAACAGGTTAAATGGTATAACCACATCATAACAATGTCCTCGTACCATCTAGCACAAAGAGTCAACAGTATATGACTGATACAGAGCAAGAGCAATACCACGAATAAAATGAGGAAGGACGAGGAGGGAAGGGGGATATGTGGATGATACAGTATTGATTGCAGACAATGAACAGGAACTGCAACATTTAGTAGATGCGGTTGTTGCACACAGTGAACAATTTGGGTTAGAATTGAATTGTAAGAAGACACAGATTATGGTCGTCACTAGGAAGAACGAAATACCACAATGTAATTAATATACAAGTAAATGGGAACATTCATAAACAAGTGAATCTGTACAAATATCTCGGAACGGTTATAAAATCTGATGCGAGATTCCTTGAAGAGTTTAGAACAAGAATTGTCATGCCGTAGGTAACCTTTTGCCAGATGAAAAACATACTTACCAATAAAAAGATGTCAGTTGCAACGAGAAAAAGAGTGTTGAGGTGCTACATAGAACCTGTGCTTTTGTATGGATGTGAAGGGTGGACAATGAACAGACAAGCTGAAAAACATCTGAGGCTGTGGAAATGTGGTTTCTTAGGAAAATGCAAAGAATACTATGGACAGACAGAAAAACCAATGACCAAGTTCTACAAGAAACAAACGAAAACCGTAAACTGATTAGAGAAATTAGACGTAGACAGCCACTATTTTTTGGACAAGTTATAAGAAGAAATAAATTGGAGAACTTGGCGACAACTGGCAAGACTGGAGGGAAAAGAACAAGGGGAAGGCAGAGAAGTAAATACCTGGATGACTTGGCCACCTTGTATGATCGAGGCAAGAACATGGAGCTGACCAACGACTCTGGTGATCGTGTGAGATGGCGAAACATGACCGCCCACTTTATCCACATGGAACATGGTGATGATGGTATAAAGAACAAATTGGACAGCGCGCACAAAAGATCTTTACATCTTTCCCCAACACTTCAGTGCGGAAAATGGAAGAAGAAGAAAGGAGGAGGAGGAGGCCACCGCCGCTACTTTCTCCGCTGCCACCGCCGCCGCAGCAACAGCAGCAGCAGAAGAAGGAGAAGAAGGAGAAGAAGATGTAATTCATATCCTAAAACATGATAATATCAGTTCAGTGGCGAGTAAAAATACTCTGGTGTAATCTCAGTATTATACCTGACAATATAATTTCAAGTCTTTCTTCAGAGTAATTCTTCCGCTAAGCTGCGCCAACGTAATGTGATGAACACAATTTTTACTCCCTCGCGCATAAATTTTTTGCCATGTGCACAAATAGATGATCATCATCACTTTATACCATTCCAGGCTGTGCAGGCAATCACATTTCTGGGCAAACATATGTGTTTTGTGTTCTTCACACATCGACTGCTGACCATCGTCAACGCTTCCAAGACGCTAGGACAATCATCTCACCTGTCAAAGAATTCCCAATCATCTCTGTTGTCCTACAATTCTGCAGACAATCATCTCAGTTGTCCTAGAGTTCTCCAGACAATCATCTCAATTGTCCTAGAGTTCTCCAGACAATTATCTCAATTATCCAAGCATTATTCAGATCCTGCCTTCTCACACTGTGACTATTTGCCTCTAATAACCTCTTTCATCTCAGTAGTCCAAGCGCTCTCCAATCCTCTCTTTCGATAGAGCGGACCGTCTGAGACCTTTGTCTAAGTTCTGTCCAGATCCTGCATACTCACAATGTGACCATCTGTCTATGACAATTTCGGTCGTTTCAGTAATGACAAAGTTCACGAGACCCTATCTCCCACAAAACGACCATAGAGTGGTGATTGTCTTGTCCAGGTGTGGATAACTCTTTGTCGCTGCCAATGTGTCTTTGTCAATCTGCCTTTGTCAATCTGTCTTTGCCAATTTCATATTTCACCCGATCTGTTATCATTGACCCTATAAAGTTAGATCTCTTTACTTTCACAGTCCTACTCCATGACGACATGCCGACAAAACTTACGCACTTGCCAAATGTAGACTCGCTCAGGTGTAAGTCTCGACCCACTTTTCACGTCTTATGGCTATTGTATAAGGAGTGTTTATTTGAAATCCGTTCGTGCCGCACCGCGCGCAATTGCGTACGTTGAACATGATCAAGTCACAGTCATGTGATAAGTACTGACCAATGAATAAAAGAGCACGTGCTTATCGTCCCATGATGCATAGGTTCTGTTTCTGACCGTTGAGGAAATGGCCGGGTTAATCAAAGAAGCTCGAAGAGCGGTGATTCAGTTTCTTTCTTTCAAGGATGTCGACCAGTAGACATTCATCGAAGAATGCAGGCAGCGTACGGTTACAAATGTGTGTCAAAGATAACAGTGACAGATTGGGCACGAATGTTTCGGAAAGGACGTCAGTTCACGACAGATCTTCGACGGTCAGGTCAAGCGCATATTGTTGCAACAGACAAAACACTCGCCAAAATTGATGCAGCAATACAGACGAACCGTTGTCGAAGCATACGTTCGCTAGCGAAAGAATTTGATGTGTCAATTGTGACAATTCAAAAGGTCGTTCGTAAGAAACTGCAATATCAGAAGATGTGTTCACAGTGGGTACCACAGATGTTGACAGACCACCAAAAAAGGAACGCAAGGGATGGTGTTTGAACCACTTGATGCGTTACAGAGTGGAGGGTGATGCATTTCTCTTCCGCATAGAGGCAGGCGATGAATCATGGTGTCACCATTTCGAGCCGGGCAGCAAAAGAGAGAAAGAGCATGCAATGGAAGCATGCTGGATCACCAAAAGCCAAAAAATTCAAGTTACTGATTTCCGCTGGTAAGGTTATGCTGAGCGCATTTTTTTTAACATGAAGGGCTATTGTTGGCCGACTTTAAAGAACCTAGTGTCAACATCAACTCTACCCACTACTTGCAAACACGAGACAAGCTGCAAAAAGCCATCAAGAATAAACGACCCGGCATGCTTTCTCGCGGTGTGATTTTGTTGCACGATAATGCTCGTCCGCATGTTGCAAAGATTGTGCAGGAAGCATTAGCAAGGAAGAAGTGGGAAATTCATCCAGCCTATAGTCCTGATTTGTCACCACGTGATTTTCAGTTGTTCGGACCACTAAAAAAGCTCACTAGGGGCAACAATTTCACACAGATGCAGACGTAATGAACGCGGTAAACACTTGGTTCAGTGAGCAACCACAATCCTTTTTTGCGGGCCGCATTCGCCGCCTACCTAAGCAATGGGATGCTTGACTGAATGCCTACGGCGACTTCTTCTGACCAACCCATGGTGCATAATTAATTCAAAATGAATGCTTTGTTTAATTCTACCACACCTTTTAATGTTTCTTTCATGCTTTTGTAATAAAGCCATTGGAATGGGTTTCAAATGAAATATACATATGTGCTAGACCCATATTTTAGACCAAGCGGCACTCGGTGGATGACGTCATCAGTGTCACGTCTTCTGTTTTTATTTCCCAAGACATTTCCTGGTACACATTTTAGGTTGGGTCATTTTTCTTTTTAAATTCGCCTCGATGCAGATTCGAACCACAGTGCCAGCAGTCGAGCCGACTCGTTCATTGCTCGAATGTCAGTTCGTGCTCAATGCGAGGTGTTTGGCAGTCTCGCTTACGGAAACAGACCGAGTCTGTTGGGACAGAACATGGTGCAATGTAGTCGGTCATCTTGCCTTTTACTCCTTTATGCTAGTAGCTTTTTTTTTTTTGGTGCATATCCTATTTACAGGACATCGCTGTCAACACCAGCATTTTACTGTCGTTGTTGATGTCTTGGCAAGTTTACGTTCAGTAGTTTGCAAATACTTTCTGAACGACCGGTTCCCATACCAATATGTTAAGACCCAGCGCAACGCGGTCTGCTGCAAAATCAGTCGCAGCTGTGTTTCGATGGCAAGTAAGAGTGTTCGCGAATCGCGTCCGCAAGTCCTTAGACACGGAGACCGATGCTAGTAGCTTAAGACGTTTAATAACCGTTGCTTATAACTGTCCACAACTTAAAGGAAGCATTACAGGTTCAGTAACTCGTAAACTACAATACCGAGGTATCCCAGGAAATGGTATATACCCAAGTTGTGTGCACCATAGGGAGAGTCGTAATTGGGTATTCTTATTTATGTCCCGGACAAGGTTGTTTAGGAGCAGAAAGGAGAAGATACGACGAAGGAGACAATGCTGTTAGACTTTGAAGTGCTCAGCTGGAACTCACCTGACGAGCTATTCGACTTTGAAGTGCTCAGCTGAAACTCACCTGACGAGCTGTACGACTTTGAAGTGCTCAGCTGGAACTCATTTCACAGTAGCAATCATATCGTTTGATTCTCAGTATTACATCGTATTAATAATCAACCATAGTGACGCTTAGCATCAACTTGTTCCTGTAAAGGAGAACTTTCCACCATCATGGTAGTTTGTCTTCTCCTGCGCCCTCCCCCCCCCCCTTTTTTTTTAAAAATAGAAACCATTTCCGAACCACTTCCCCATTTCTGTGGCAACATGTTTTATTTGTTGCAGACACCAGAAAACATTCAAATATGATCTCCGTAAAACACAAACTCGCTTAATCAGCTCACGCACTCAAGCATGCACCACTAGCAAACGATGGGATATTTGCACAGGCTCAGACTTCAAGTAATGCCAAACAGAGCCAATCGATATGGAAACCTGAAGCCGTGGAAACCCACAACCCAGCTAAATAGAAATTACAGACTCCTATCATCATTATCATCATCGCCCAGGCGTGTGTTCCTGCCAACAGCTCAGGTTGAAAGTCCTTCTCGGCTGTTGTGTGCTTATTAACTTGCGCAACTCGGCGATTAATCAGCGTCTGCTCCTCTGACATGCGCGTAGCCTTTGAGAACGCCTCCAGTACTGTTCTTTTGCTTCATGTTCGCCCCGACAAGTTATCGCTATTATCTGTCGGATGTTTTTTGATGTTCAAATGTCCACACAGGGATCGATTTGTTTATCTAGCTGCACCCATCTCCGCCTGACGTCTGTTCAACTGCCGCGTTATCTCCACTACATGACCCACTTGCTGTTTTGTTTTTTAAAATTCTTTAACGCTTTAGCTCTTAAACTTCGTTATGCTGAGCATACAGTGCAACATAAAATTTAGTAGATGTGCGGTTGTTGCGCACGGTGAACAATTTGGGTTAGAATTGAATTGTAAAAGAAGACACGATTATGGTCCGTCACTAGGAAGAACGGAAATACCACAATGGTAATTAAGGTATACAAGTAAATGGGGAACATTCATAAACAAGTGGAATCTGTACAAATATCTCGGAAACGGTTATAAAATCTGGAATGCGAGATATCCTTGAAGAGTTAGAACAAGAATTGTCATGCCAGAGTCAAGCCTTTTGCCAGATGAAAAAACATACTTACCAATAAAAAGATGTCAGTTGCACGAGAAAAAAGAGTGTTGAGGTGCTTACATAGAACCTGTGCTTTTGTATGGATGTGAAGGGTGGACAATGAACAGACAAGCTGAAAAACATCTGAGGCTGTGGAAATGTGGTTTCTTAGGAAAATGCAAAGAATACTATGGACAGACAGAAAAAACCATGACCAAGTTCTACAAGAAACAAACGAAAACCGTAAACCTGATTAGAGAAAATTAGACGTAGACAGCCACTATTTTTTGGACAAGTTATAGAGAGAAATAAATTGGAGAACTTGGCGACATCTGGCAAGACTGGAGGGGAAAAGAACAAGGGGAAGGCAGGAGAAGTAAATACTGGATGCCTTGGCCCCTGTATGATCGAGGCAAGAACATGGAGCTGACACAACGACTCTGTGATCGTGTGAGATGGCGAAACATGACCGCCCACTTTATCCACATGGAACATGGTGATGATGGTATAAAGAACAAATGGACAGCGCGCACAAAAGATCTTTAATCCTTGGTCCCAACACTTCAGTGCGGAAAATGGAAGAAGAAAGAAAAGGAGGAGGAGGAGGCCAGCCGCCGCTACTTTCTCGCTGCCACCTGCCGCCGCAGCAACAGCAGCAGCACAGAAGAAGGAGAAGAAAGGAGAAGAAGATGTAATTCATATCCTAAAACATGATAATATCAGTTCAGTGGCGAGTAAAAATACTCTGGTGTAATCTCAGTATTATACCTGACAATATAATTTCAAGTCTTTCTTCAGAGTAATTCTTCCGCTAAGCTGCGCCAACGTAATGTGGATGAACACAATTTTTACTCCCTCGCGCATAAATTTTTTGCCATGTGCACAAATAGATGATCATCATCACTTTATACCATTCCAGGCTGTGCAGGCAATCACATTTCTGGGCAAAACATATGTGTTTTGTGTTCTTCACACATTCGACTGCGTGACCATCGTCAACGCTTCCAAGACGCTAGGACAATCATCTCACCTGTCAAAGAATTCCCAATTCATCTCTGTTGTCCTACAATTCTGCAGACAATCATCTCAGTTGTCCTAGAGTTCTCCAGACAATCATCTCAATTGTCCTAGAGTTCTCCAACAATTATCTCAATTATCCAAGCATTATTCAGATCCTGCCTTCTCACACTGTGACTATTTGCCTCTAATAACTCTCTTTCATCTCAGTAGTCCAAGCGCTCTCCAATCCTCTCTTTCGATAGAGCGGGACCGTCTGAGACCTTTGTCTAAGTTCTGTCCAGATCCTGCATACTCACAATGTGACCATCTGTCTATGACAATTTCGGTCGTTTCAGTAATGACAAAGTTCACGAGACCCTATCTCCCACAAAACGACCATAGAGTGGTGATTGTCTTGTCCAGGGTGTGGATAACTCTTTGTCGCTGCCAATGTGTCTTTGTCAATCTGCCTTTGTCAATCTGTCTTTGCCAATTTCATATTTCACCCGATCTGTTATCATTGGACCCTAATAAAGTAGATCTCTTTAACTTTCACAGTCCTACTCCATGACGACATGCCGACAAAACTTATCGGCACTTGCCAAATGTAGACTCGCTCAGGTGTAGTCTCGACCACTTTTCACGTCTTATGGCTATTGTATAAGGAGTGTTTATTTGAAATCCGTTCGTGCCGCACCGCGCGCAATTGCGTACGTTGAACATGATCAAGTCACAGTCATGTGATAAAGTACTGGACCAATGAATAAAAGAGCACGTGCTTATCGTCCCATGATGCATAGGTTCTGTTTCTGACCGTTGAGGAAATGGCCGGGTTAATCAAAGAAGCTCGAAGAGCGGTGATTCAGTTTCTTTCTTTCAAGGATGTCGACCAGTAGTAGCATTCATCGAAGAATGCAGGCAGCGTACGGTTACAAATGTGTGTCAAAGATAACAGTGACAGATTGGGCACGAATGTTTCGGAAAGGACGTCAGTTCACGACAGATCTTCGACGGTCAGGTCAAGCGCATATTGTTGCAACAGACAAAAACACTCGCCAAAATTGATGCAGCAGTACAGACTGAACCGTTGTCGAAGCATACGTTCGCTAGCGAAAGAATTTGATGTGTCAATTGGGACAATTCAAAAGGTCGTTCGTAAGAAACTGCAATATCGGAAGGTGTGTTCACAGTGGGTACCACGGATGTTGACCGACCACCAAAAGAGGAACGCATAGGGATGGTGTTTGAACCACTTGCTGCGTTACAGAGTGGAGGGTGATGCATTTCTCTTCCGCATAGTGGCAGGCGATGAATCATGGTGTCACCACTTTGAGCCGAGCAGCAAAAGAGAGAGCATGCAATGGAAGCATGCTGGATCACCAAAAGCCAAATAAAATTCAAGTTACAGGTTTCCGCTGGTAAGGTTATGCTGAGCGCATTTTTTTAACCATGAAGGGCTATTGTTGGTGGACTTTGAAGAACCTAGTGTCAACATCAACTCTACCCACTACTTGCAAACACTAGACAAGCTGCAAAAAAGCCATCAAGAATAAACGACCCGGCATGCTTTCTCGCGGTGTGATTTTGTTGCACGATAATGCTCGTCTGCATGTTGCAAAGATTGTGCAGGAAGCATTAGCAAGGAAGAAGTGGGAAATTCAATCCAGCCTATAGTCCTGATTTGTCACCATGTGATTTTCAGTTGTTCGGACCATCTAAAAAAGCTCCTCAAGGGGCAACAATTTCACACAGATGCAGACGTAATGAACGCGGTAAACACTTGGTTCAGTGAGCAACCACAATCCTTTTTGCGGGACGCATTCGCCGCCTACCTAAGCAATGGGATGCTTGCCTGAATGCCTACGGCGACTTCTTCTGACCAACCCATGGTGCATAATTAATTCAAAATGAATGCTTTGTTTAATTCTACCACACCTTTTAATGTTTCTTTCATGCTTTTGTAATAAAGCCATTGGAATGGGTTTCAAATGAAATATACATATATGTGCTAGACCCATATTTTAGACCAAGCGGCACTCGGTGGATGACGTCATCAGTGTCACGTCTTCTGTTTTTATTTCCCAAGACATTTCCTGGTACACATTTTAGGTTGGGTCATTTTTCTTTTTAAATTCGCCTCGATGCAGATTCGAACCACAGTGCCAGCAGTCGAGCCGACTCGTTCATTGCTCGAATGTCAGTTCGTGCTCAATGCGAGGTGTTTGGCAGTCTCGCTTACGGAAACAGACCGAGTCTGTTGGGACAGAACATGGTGCAATGTAGTCGGTCATCTTGCCTTTTACTCCTTTATGCTAGTAGCTTTTTTTTTTTTTGGTGCATATCCTATTTACAGGACATCGCTGTCAACACCAGCATTTTACTGTCGTTGTTGATGTCTTGGCAAGTTTACGTTCAGTAGTTTGCAAATACTTTCTGAACGACCGGTTCCCATACCAATATGTTAAGACCCAGCGCAACGCGGTCTGCTGCAAAATCAGTCGCAGCTGTGTTTCGATGGCAAGTAAGAGTGTTCGCGAATCGCGTCCGCAAGTCCTTAGACACGGAGACCGATGCTAGTAGCTTAAGACGTTTAATAACCGTTGCTTATAACTGTCCACAACTTAAAGGAAGCATTACAGGTTCAGTAACTCGTAAACTACAATACCGAGGTATCCCAGGAAATGGTATATACCCAAGTTGTGTGCACCATAGGGAGAGTCGTAATTGGGTATTCTTATTTATGTCCCGGACAAGGTTGTTTAGGAGCAGAAAGGAGAAGATACGACGAAGGAGACAATGCTGTTAGACTTTGAAGTGCTCAGCTGGAACTCACCTGACGAGCTATACGACTTTGAAGTGCTCAGCTGAAACTCACCTGACGAGCTGTACGACTTTGAAGTGCTCAGCTGGAACTCATTTCACAGTAGCAATCATATCGTTTGATTCTCAGTATTACATCGTATTAATAATCAACCATAGTGACGCTTAGCATCAACTTGTTCCTGTAAAGGTCCTAGAGAACTTTCCACCATCATGGTAGTTTGTCTTCTCCTGCGCCCTCCCCCCCCCCCCCCCCCCCTTTTTTTTTAAAAATAGAAACCATTTCCGAACCACTTCCCCATTTCTGTGGCAACATGTTTTATTTGTTGCAGACACCAGAAAACATTCAAATATGATCTCCGTAAAACACAAACTCGCTTAATCAGCTCACGCACTCAAGCATGCACCACTAGCAAACGATGGGATATTTGCACAGGCTCAGACTTCAAGTAATGCCAAACAGAGCCAATCGATATGGAAACCTGAAGCCGTGGAAACCCACAACCCAGCTAAATAGAAATTACAGACTCCTATCATCATTATCATCATCGCCCAGGCGTGTGTGTTCCTGCCAACAGCTCAGGTTGAAAGTCCTTCTCGGCTGTTGTGTGCTTATTAACTTGCGCAACTCGGCGATTAATCAGCGTCTGCTCCTCTGACATGCGCGTAGCCTTTGAGAACGCCTCCAGTACTGTTCTTTTGCTTCATGTTCGCCCCGACAAGTTATCGCTATTATCTGTCGGATGTTTTTTGATGTTCAAATGTCCACACAGGGATCGATTTGTTTATCTAGCTGCACCCATCTCCGCCTGACGTCTGTTCAACTGCCGCGTTATCTCCACTACATGACCCACTTGCTGTTTTGTTTTTTAAAATTCTTTAACGCTTTAGCTCTTAAACTTCGTTATGCTGATGATACGGTAGTGGATTCTTTTCCTACAAGCATCAGCCTGGACTTGAACGTTGCCATTTCGTTCAGAAAGCAATGGCAAACTGCTGAATGTAAAATTGCCCAGAAAATCAGCCTACGGTTGAGGTTGATCGCAACGCCACACAAGAGACATGCGATTTTGTTAATGCTTGTATAGAGTTGTGTATTGTACAGTTGATGATTGTATAGAGTTGTGTATTGTACAGTTGATGATTGTATAGAGCTATGAATTGTATAGTTGATGATTGTATAGAGTTGTATATTGTACAGTTGATGATTGTATAAAGTTGTGTATTGTACAGCAGATGAGTGTATAGAGTTATGTATTGTACAGTTGATGATTGTATAGTGTTGTGTATTGTACAGTTGATGATTGTAAAGAGTTGTGTATTGTACAGTTGATGATTGTATAGAGCTGTGTATTGTACAGTTGATGATTGTATAGAGTTGTGTATTGTACAGTTGATGATTGTATGAGTTGTGTATTGTACAGTTTATGCTTGCATAGAGTTGTGTATTGTACAGCTGATGATTGTATAGAGCTGTATATTGTACAGTTGATAATTGTATAGAGTTGTGTATTGTACAGCTGACGATTAATAGAGTTGTCTATTGTACAGTTGATGATTGTTTAGAGCTGTGTATTGTAAAGTTGATGATGGTATCGAGTTGTGTGTTGTACAGTTGATGATTGCATAGAGTTATGTATTGTACGGTTGACGATTGTATAGAGTTGTGCTTCCTTGCTTGCTTGCGTTCGCTGTCTGTGAACTCCAGCGTGAAGTCCTGTATGTCGGATGAAGACATCCTGTTGTCCAACATCAGTGTGATATCATACTGGTCTGAGGTTTGCGTGAGTATCCGTTGTCCCATGTCTGGCTTATTGATGTGCAGGGTGGTTGTTCCTCGCCATGCAGGCAGATACTCTCCGACTTCGGAAGAATCAGGGATCCTACTACGTTAGCCATTACCCCTAAGGGACCTATTGCCCATGCGCACGACTAGGACGTGTTAGTAGGTCTTGGCCAGTATAAAATCTGACCCTAGTGCCTTGGAAACACCTCTGCGTCCCGTATAGACTTGTGTATTGTAGAGTTGATGATTGTATAGAGGTGTGTATTGTATAGTTGATGATCGTATCGAGTTTTGTGTTGTACGCTTGATGATTGTATAGAGTTATCTATTGTACAGTTGATTGGGTTGAGTGAGAGAGGTGTGTGTTGTGCGGTTGATGATTGGACTGAGTGAGAGAGAGGTGTGTATTGTACAGTTGATGATTGGGTTAAGTGAGAGAGAGAGTTGTGTGTTGTACAGTTGATGATTGGGTTGAGTGAGAGAGAAATTTGTGTGTTGTACAATTGATGATTGGGTTGAGTGAGAGAGAGTTGAGTGTTGGAAACTTGATGATTCAGTTGAGTGATAGACCCGGACATTAAGGAATGACGTTATCAGGCAGACAGTGGGGTTAACATCTTAGCCCTATATATTCAAAGACAGAAGATTAATTGGCTCGGCCATCTCGTAAGAATGCAACACCATCAACTACCAGCACTGGTACTAGACCAAAGAAAATTTGACATAAGAACAAGGGACGCCCCAGAAGAAAATGGATTGAAGACATCAAAGACATTGTACAGTCACAAGGAATGACACTATGCAGTACCACCCATTGAGCGCTGGTACGTCAGCTATTCCTCCTTCGCGACGCTTAGCGGCAGACGTGGAAGATAAATAATGATGATAGTTCGTTAGTTACTTAGTTAGTTTGTTAGTTAGTTAGTTAGTTTGTTAGTTAGTTAGTTAGTTAGTTAGTTAGTTAGTTAGTTAGTTAGTTAGTTATTTAGTTAGTCTTTCCTCTTGAGCCTAAGTCGGCGCATAGGGCAGAAGTCATGGCTCTCCGTGTCTGGCGGTTCGATGCAAATTGGCCGTTGAATGAGCCTTCTCTTATTATGGTTCTACGCAGGGTCTCTCTTGGTCTTCCCCGATTTTTTTCCCTTCTGGTGACCTTATGAGGGCTTGGTAGTGGAGTCTTGTCTTGCCCATTCTATGTACATGAATAATGATGATGGTGGGGGTAATAACTGCTGTTGATAAGTCTCTAGGGATGAAGCTGTTTATGTCTCTAAGGATGTGCTCAGCAGTGTATACATCATTTATCATATGTGTAATGTTATCTTATGATGTCAGATCTTAGTCAGATATGACTGAGCTACCGTATGACAGTAGAGGGTACTACCTGCTTCTGTTAGCGCCGAATGTTGGGCGACGCTTACCAAACCCGACACCCACATTGTGCCAACGGCTTCGAGCGGAAGAGCGCAATTGGGAGGGCACAAGCCTTATACTGGTGTGAGGAAATGAAACCTAAAGACTAAATGTCATGGCAAGGCAGACAAGGCCCTAAGCCTTGGTTGGTAACTGGTCTAGGATCGAAGCTCTGACAGGCGGACGGATAGAGCATTTCTTTGCTGATCCGGCAGTTTCTGCAGCTTGTCTTGTTCCAGACGTATGTGTGTCACCTTTCCTCTGGAGTAAACTAGACATGCCGAGAGAGGGATCATGCTGCATGGGCAACACATGGTCTCTAAATTCAGCCCAGGCTTTGTGTTATGGAGAGATAACCCCATTTTACAAACTATCGTCTGTCAAGACGGCAAGGTGCCAGTCAATCAGTCAATAATATCTTGACCAGATTCCCTGAGCGTATCCAATTCTTCTATAGGTGCCTTACCTGGTCCTGGCATGTGTCTTTATGTTCATATTTTTTAAAGTAAGTTACATATCCTTTACATGACGTCGCGGTCAACCCCAGCATTTTTGCCTGCTTGTAGTTTCTGGGCAAGTTTACGTTCAGCAGTTTGTCATTGCTTTATGGATGACCGGCGCTCATCGATCAATCACTCAGGTGCCGTCTCCACAATGAAGGTTGGCTGCAATGGATGTTCAACGCTGTCTGTTTCTCGCCCTGACTGTACATTCTGTCAGACGGATGTTCGTCCATCTCTTGATGTTATCTTCTCACTTGTATCGTTGTCTGCCTATTGATCATCTGCCCTAAACCTTGCCCTCCAGTATGGTTTTTATAGGAGTATTATTGCTTTTAACGTGGCCGAAATATTTCATTTGCCTCCTGCTTATTTCTTTCATCAACTCTTTTTTTTTCATTCCCAGTTTTTCTAGAACAGCTTTACTTGATTGTTTTTGTTTCCAGGAAAAACGACATATTCCTCTGTATATCCACATCTCCAAGGGCTTCTATGCGACTTTCTAGTTGCTTGTTCAATGTCCAGGCTTCCGCGCCATACAGTAGCATTGGATATACTTAGCATTTGACAATTCTCATTTTTAATGCGCTATTAATCTCTCTAGATGTTAATACTGATTTCATGGTGTTAAGAGTATTAATGGCCATTCCTATTCTCTGTTTTATGTTTACCTCTTCTGCCATCCTCTGTTAGTAGGCCTACATGTCCAAGACAGGAGAAACGTGTCACTTGTTCTAATATCTCCCTGTTTACTGTGATGTTCATTGATGACCTTTCCTTTCCACTGCTACCATTTTACAAAAGCCAACTCAAGGCGGTCTACTGCCAAATCTCGCGCAGCTATGTGGGATTACGACCTGCGTCCGCAACCACTTCGCCACGGAGCAGGCTATTGTAAATGATGAATGATGTAAGGGTTTGTTGGTGTTACTTCTGCCTGTGCTGGGTCTGCATTGCTTGCTGGTCTAGTGGTGCATGGTCAGGTACAGGGGGTCACGGCCCTGTGGGATTGTGTGTATAGTGTAGAAGAACAGACATCCCATCATTGCCCGGAGCGAATCGTGCAGCAGGGAGTGACCAGTGGATATGGCCGACGCTCAGTACTCAGAGGATCGGCTAGACGCCGACGCTCAGTACTCAGAGGATCGGCTAGACGGACAATAAATCGTACTGCAACTGGTACGATAATCATGGGACTCTTCGCTGGTTGTTGAAGATGAGGGGTGTCACGGAAAAACTGCAGTTTAGTGATTCCTTGATAACTTACATATCAAAATGCAATGAAGGAGGAGGGTTAACAATTGTGTACTTCATTCTGAGAGGAGGAATAAATTAAAGATCATTGACCTCCGAATATAAAAATAGGATACAGGTGTTCGCAGAGTTCATTGCCTGACAATCGGATCGTACGGACACGAGAACCGGGGAAATCGCGTGGAGGAAAAATTAACGGAGAATGCTTTGAAGTGCGACGAGCGATGAACGGAGGAACAGCGTAACAACGGAGGAAACGAGCAAATAGTCACTACGTGATTTTACCGCCTTTTGATGGGCAGGATACGGCAAATTTGATTGTAGATCAAACAATCAACGGAGGATTGGACACTCAATATAAATACGAGCAACTGGGTTTTCTGGTTAGTGTGTGTTCCAAACTTGGGCTGAAGGATCTATGCATCTTGAGTGGGGAAAGAAATACATGTCCCTAATGGTTGAAAGAATATGGGATATTAGTGTGTTATTCGCTAGTGTATTTCGATTCCGGGATGATAAGTGCATATATATAAGGTAGTATAACTTTAGAGTAATAGTTTAGCATAGGAAAATAGATGTGTGTGCATAGTGTTTACCATTGCTTTCTATTAGTGAATAGTTTAGACTTTGGTGAATTCATATGTCTTATGTTGGTGTTTACTTCGGAAGCCTTGTCATTGCGGCTGGAGAAGGACACTTGCATAAGTAGTATTAAGTGGCAGACGCTTATCACTTGATATGTTATACTTCTCACAGGTTTAAACTCCCATCTGGATATATCAGAGAAGATAGACACATACTTCTTGTGTGCAGGAAAAGCTTTGTGGATAAACTCAAGGCATTTCATTTGTGGGGAGAGCAAATACCTCAATAAACCAAGGAATAACTTAGGCAGGGTAAAATACGAAATAAACTATACTTTTAAAGGAACTTTGAAAAAGAAGAATAGAAGATCCAGATAACCAAAGTAATAATGGAAAAAGAAAGATAAGTTTGCAGAAAGCAAAACAAAATAAAACTACATACGTCTTGTATGCATAGTGAAGAAACAATAGACAAGTCAAAACATTGCTAGTAATTAGAGACAATATGCAGAACTGTGGTGATGTGGTTTTTCCGGTGTTGGATAAGTACTTTCATGAAACAGACTCGGGCGAAGTCATAAACTTACTGGAATATTACTAATTTACGGTGATCCAGTGGTGAACAGTTTTGTTTCGTTCAATAACGGATTTACCTTCACTCAAGCATACGGATCATCCAGGGTGAGACCTGTCCTGTTTGATGTGCTGTCCTGTGGTTTTGCAGAGTGATTGGGCGAGATGTGATACCGCTGCTAGACATTACGAGTTCAGTCTTGCACCAACAATAGAATACACTATCAACTACGCTTACACAGTCCATACATACACCAGACATAGTTTTTATTAATAAATATTTTATTAATCGTTGAAAGAAACTGTTGTCGGAGTATGTGTTGAGGGAATAATAGAGAGAGAGAAAGGAATAGATATATGGAAGGGAAGACAGAAGGGAGGAGTGTAGACAGAAGTCAGTCAATAATCCCAAAAGATAATAAGTTTGAAGATGTGCTTGTTGATTCCACTTTCCTCCCGGGAAAATAAGCGACATAATTGGTGGAGCAGCGGAGTACTAAGTAATACCCACATGAACTGGAGGCATAACAGGGCATATGCATAGAGGGGTACCTGCATATTGGCACAGGCATAGCGGAGTACCTGCATGTTGGGACATACTGATTGGAATAAATCAAAGTATACATTGATGACTTTTAATGGAAGGACGTTCATTGGATATATGGTGCCATTACATTTATGGTAGAAACTTTTCATTAATGCTGGTGACTTTACAGTGAGAAAGTCCAGACAGAGTGAATGTGGATAGGTGGTAAGACACATTACATACCTAGTCACACGGTCACACGTCTACATAAGTCTTTATCCTATATCTCCTCTTGTGGATGAAAGAGTGGTTGTGATGTACTGTGTGGTGTCGTAGATTAATAATATTGGATAGACATAGATAAATGATATAGGTTCTAGGTAGAATATAATTCTATAGTTAGTATTGCTTTACTGCCTTGAAGTGTCTGTACTCTATTTGCTGACTTACCTTCTTTAATATGGCCACTCCTAAACTAACAACAGCAGAACTTAGGGCCAACGGGGAAGAAATAGGGTTATCTGGTTCGGCCCTAACGGATTACGTAAGGAGAGAGAGAGGGGAATTCGTCAAGCGGAACGAGAAGATCGGAAGGCCGAGTTGGAATTGAGAAGAATAGAGGTGGAGACCAAGCGACTGGAAATGGAACAGGAGGCCAAGCGAATGGAAAAGGACCAGGAGACCAAGAAATTGGAAATGGAACAGACTGCCAGGAAGACAAGAAATGGAACATGAATACCGCATGAAAGAGTTAGAACTCAAGACACAAACTAAGGGTGAAATAGATGCAGCAGAAGGAAGTTCATCTTCACCTGGGGCAACCAACATGATTGGACAAGGTTACCATGCCATGAAGTTTCCCTTGGCGGTCTTTGATGAAAGTAAAGAGAAGATATACCAGTTTTTGGATCGGTTCGAGGCTATGGCAGTCGCTATGGGACTGGATAGAAGCCGATGGGCTCTTAAATTATCCCAGGCTTTACGTGGTTCGGGGTACGAGGTCTACACACGCCTACCACCAGGACATGAAAATCAGTACGAGGAATTAAAAGCCGCTTTGATGAAGCATTATGAAGTCACAGCACAAACGTATCGGAAGAAGTTTAGATCGTCTAGACGAGAGCCGGGAGAGCTATTCGCCGCCTACAGTCTGAGGCTGAAATCCTATCTCCAGAAATGGATGGACTTGGCAGAATTCAAGAGGGATTATGAGAGTCTCGAAGAGATGATGGTGGTCGACCAGATGCGAAAGCAAATGTCGAAACCTCTCAGAACCTTCTTGGGAGAACAGGGGCGGAACGGATTGATGTTGTGAATAAGCTGGCGGAACGATTCGTAGAGGTACATGGGGAGACTGAGGAACTAAGTACACAAACCAAAGGTCAGGAGAAACAAGAGAAAAAGAAACCTAAAAACTGGGAAGGAGAAAAAGTGGAACCTTATATAAAGGCGTCAATGGAGAGTTCAGAGAAGGTGAAGGAAGGAAACCAGAGCACCTCGAATTCTTCAGCGAAACGACCGTGGTCCGAGAAGTGGTGTTCATTCTGCAAGGTGCCCTCTCATAACACGAAGGACTGCAGATCGAAACCTAAAAGTTCTTACTTCGCAGCATGCAAAGTGATTCCTACGACGGTGATCACAGACAAGGCTGAGGTCGGCGAAGGAGCTAGGAACAAAAAGGACACACGAAAACCTAGGAAGGGAACATGGTGTACACACTGCCGGTCAAAAACACATAATACTGTGGACTGCAGATGCAAGGCAGAAGACGCCAATTGCATAACCAACCTCGAGGAATCAAAAGAGGAAGGCAAGGAAACGGTCAAGGAGATGGAAGACACTCCGGACCAAGAGAGGCCACCTGTGGTCGAACTGATTGAAGTCAATGGCCAGCAGGTTGTTTGTCTCTACGATACCGGTTTGGATGGGGAAGCGGTGGTGGACGCCAGCTTGGTAAGCCCAGACCAACTTACAGGGGAGACCATAGAGATACAGCCGGCAATGAGGAGTGCTGTTACCATGACGCTGCCAATCGCCAAGGTGGAGATTAAATCCAGGTACGTCACGGGCATTATTACAGCTGCTGTATTATCTGACTCCTTATTTCCCATGATCATTGGCACGAAATATGTCTTTTTGGGGATGCCCAAACAGCCAGCCCACAAGGGAACAGTCGTCAGTGGATCTCAAGGGAAGGAAAAAGAGGCGGAGACACTGTGCGACAACTCAGGGATAGGAGAATTGCATACTGCCCAGAGGAAGGATACTACGTTGCGTCCTTGTTACAGGAAGCTGCAAAGAAGTGCTGAGCCACCAGAACGGGGACAGTATTTTCTGAAGAATCGGCTACTCTATCGGAGAGCTGGGAGGGGAGACAATCTGCACGAGCAGTGGGTGGTTCCAGAGACCCACCGTCCTCACATTCTCCAGAGTTGACACATCATAGGCGTGAATCGACATATGGGTGTCAGAGAAACATTGCAACAGATTTCCGGCCATTATTGCTGGCCAGGAATGACCGGAGATGTACGCCGGTGGTTGAAGTCTTGTTCGGAGTGCCAGAACGCACCACCCAACAAGCGGACTAAGAGTAACATAGCTCTTAAAGTGGAAGACAAAGTGGAAGTGTGGGGTCCAGCAGAGACCAATATACTCCAAGTAGGATGGAAAGGACCTTATCCTGTGGAAAAGGTTGTGTCCAAGAACATCTACAAAATACGGATCGGGGAAGAGCAGAAAAATCTCCCTAGACATCTCATTAGGAAATATGAGGAGAGATCCGAGAGTAAAGCTTCGCACTTTATGGTGATGGCAGCCATTGGGACAAAGGTTACCAGTCCAGACGAAGACCAGAGATCGCCAGTACAACATAGGAGGACCTATGGGGACAGTACGGGATAGGTCAGATTTACCCAACGAAAGGAGGAGGGAAATCGCACGTCAGGGAAAGGACAAGAGGGAACCTTTCCCCAGTAACCAAGTTCAGAAGGGGTGGGTAACGTCGGGAAAGACGCGGGATACACAGAACTCCAACCGAAGATTGGCTGACCCGATACAATATCGCCCAAGATGGTCCTGGAAGCAAAAGTCCAGGAGGTTTGGGAAAGACGACTCGGTCCAACGAGGACGAGGTGGAACATCCCCAGAGGCAAAGCCGGGGGAAACCAAGAGGACATGGAAGCAGTGTTACAATCAGGATGGGACAATCCGTCTGTATTGTGAGCCGTCGCTGACGCAAGTCGAGAGAAGGTCGACCGGACGTACAGGAGCGATGAGCCAACACTAATTTCAGTCATGAGTAGTATGGTAGGGAGTCTATGAGGTCGCCTACTGGATGAGGTGTTGATCCATGTGAGGATCCAATCAATCATCAACACGTGATGTTCATAGCTACTTCAGAGAAGCTCAACGCACGGTGGATGTGATGGACGTTGTTGCTGCTAGAGGACTTCACAGTGGAATACATCCCTGGTAAGGAGAATGTAGGAGCGGATTTCTTATCTAGACATCCAACTCCAGAGGAAGAGGAATAAGTTGGATGATCATAGGAATCAAAACTAACAGTGATGAAGAGTCGACGCGGTCAACTCTCTTAAGAGGGGGCCTATGTCACGGAAAAACTGCAGTTTAGTGATTCCTTGATAACTTACATATCAAAATGCAATGAAGGAGGAGGGTTAACAATTGTGTACTTCATTCTGAGAGGAGGAATAAATTACAGATCATTGACCTCCGAATATAAAAATAGGATACAGGTGTTCGCAGAGTTCATTGCCTGACAATCGGATCGTACGGACACGAGAACCGGGGAAATCGCGTGGAGGAAAAATTAACGGAGAATGCTTTGAAGTGCGACGAGCGATGAACGGAGGAACAGCGTAACAACGGAGGAAACGAGCAAATAGTCACTACGTGATTTTACCGCCTTTTGATGGGCAGGATACGGCAAATTTGATTGTAGATCAAACAATCAACGGAGGATTGGACACTCAATATAAATACGAGCAACTGGGTTTTCTGGTTAGTGTGTGTTCCAAACTGGGCTGAAGGATCTATGCATCTTGAGTGGGGAAAGAAATACACGTCCCTAATGGTTGAAAGAATATGGGATATTAGTGTGTTATTCGCTAGTGTATTTCGATTCCGGGATGATAAGTGCATATATATAAGGTAGTATAACTTTAGAGTAATAGTTTAGCATAGGAAAATAGATGTGTGTGCATAGTGTTTACCATTGCTTTCTATTAGTGAATAGTTTAGACTTTGGTGAATTCATATGTCTTATGTTGGTGTTTACTTCGGAAGCCTTGTCATTGCGGCTGGAGAAGGACACTTGCATAAGTAGTATTAAGTGGCAGACGCTTATCACTTGATATGTTATACTTCTCACAGGTTCAAACTCCCATCTGGATATATCAGTGAAGATAGACACATACTTCTTGTGTGCAGGAAAAGCTTTGTGGATAAACTCAAGGCATTTCATTTGTGGGGAGAGCAAATACCTCAATAAACCAAGGAATAACTTAGGCAGGGTAAGATACGAAATAAACTATACTTTTAAAGGAACTTTGAAAAAGAAGAATAGAAGATCCAGATAACCAAAGTAATAATGGAAAAAGAAAGATAAGTTTGCAGAAAGCAAAACAAAATAAAACTACATACGTCTTGTATGCATAGTGAAGAAACAATAGACAAGTCAAAACATTGCTAGTAATTAGAGACAATATGCAGAACTGTGGTGATGTGGTTTTTCCGGTGTTGGATAAGTACTTTCATGAAACAGACTCGGGCGAAGTCATAAACTTACTGGAATATTACTAATTTACGGTGATCCAGTGGTGAACAGTTTTGTTTCGTTCAATAACGGATTTACCTTCACTCAAGCATACGGATCATCCAGGGTGAGACCTGTCCTGTTTGATGTGCTGTCCTGTGGTTTTGCAGAGTGATTGGGCGAGATGTGATACCGCTGCTAGACATTACGAGTTCAGTCTTGCACCAACAATAGAATACACTATCAACTACGCTTACACAGTCCATACATACACCAGACATAGTTTTTATTAATAAATATTTTATTAATCGTTGAAAGGAACTGTTGTCGGAGTATGTGTTGAGGGAATAATAGAGAGAGAGAAAGGAATAGATATATGGAAGGGAAGACAGAAGGGAGGAGTGTAGACAGAAGTCAGTCAATAATCCCAAAAGATAATAAGTTTGAAGATGTGCTTGTTGATTCCACTTTCCTCCCGGGAAAATAAGCGACAAGGAGGAACAAGTGTATGTCCCGAGTGTTGTGATGTCGCTTCTTAACTCAACTTCTGCCTCCAAAATAGATAGACCTTCTCCATTATGCCTGAAGTAGACCTTCTGTTCTATCATCATTGTAAAGTTAACTAAAATATATTCTTTCCATCCTGTATTTCTTTTCGTTTATTCCCATTAATATTTTCCCTCGTTTGATCCCAGATACCCGGTAGTTGTATGTCTCGTTGACCCAGTAACCTGACTGATCTCTTTATGCATTTTTCTCGTGTTATGTTACTATTCTTGTCACTTCCCCCACGTTATTTCTATTACACATTTATCTTTGGCAAAGTTATGCTAGGGTGTTATGTCTCTGTTAATATTGTTACATAAGATTCGCTCTGGGGGTCTCCGTTGCGAAGCAGTCAAACCGTCTGACTCGGGCTGCGAAGGTTGTGAATTTGATTCCTTGCCGCTTCCTTCGGTTCACGAGTGCATTTTTTGGAGACTCCTGAGGGTCGTCGCTGAAGCTACGGAGTTAGTGCTTTGTGTGATGCTTTCCGCGGTGCTGAAAACGACTGAGCCATATGGGATAAAAACCCGCTGCAATAAAGTCGACCATGTCGATTTTTAGGCGACGTTTTATTTTTAGATTCGCTCAATTTTTACATTTTCTCTCTTTCCCTCTCTCTCTCTCTCTCTCTCTCTCTCTCTCTCTCTCTCTCTCTCTCTCTCTCTCTCTCTCTCTCTCTCTCTCTCTCTCACACACACACACACACACATGTTAAAACATACCGGAGCCTATTGCAGGCCTGACATGCCCAAGGATCATATCTTCATAGGCCAGCTAGGGGATGTTGACATCGACCGCCTTTACTGGCCATGACATGTCCAGGTGCCCGTGATAGACCGGATCAACCCAGGAGGTCAGGTCAATTGTAACTCTCCTCCCCGGTGGGGGATTTGAACTCATGAGCACCGGGTCATATGTACCACAGGCGATGATGCTCTAACTCGTGGGCATCTAAGTTTCATGGGAAATTCTTCTTTTTGAGTGCCATAGGAGACATGGCTCTATGATTATGAACAATGGGCTGTCTGTAGGCCTGGACAAATACGCTTCGAGCCCTTGTGTAGCTTCATTATACCTAGTAAGTATTGGTCTACAAAGGTCAGACCACAGGATTGTTTTATCAGTTAGCACCACAACTACGAACTTCAATCACAACAGGAGACTGGCGTATTTCATTTCTATAATTTCAATGTTGCGCACACAATGAGTTTACATTATGATATGCGCAATCACAGTTATACACTTTTATACAGCTATTCTGAAATACCTAAAATAGCAGGCGGAACAATCACTGACCATTGCCGTCTTCACAGTGCGATGTGTCCACACCAGACCACAACCACGACTTGAATGATATCTTCTTCTTCTTTCATTCGCTTGAAATATGTCTATAACTGCAATGTTGTATCTTATATGAATTTAACTGTCATTTTTAGTTCACACAGCGGTCCATAGGGTTTATCTTCCACTGTCGTCTCTCTAGATCAGAAGGTTTGCCTAGATATGTTATATTTTGGGCAGTCTTGGAGTATGTGCTCTGCTGTCTGCGACGCCAATCCACATGTGCACATGGCTGTTTCACCAATCTTGAATTTTGTATACATGTGGTTGCGTAATCTATTGTGTCCTGTTCTGAGGCGCAGAATAATGACTTGTTCTGGTCTGTCCATAACGTGGTAGTCATCTTGAGCAGGTTTTGGTGGCTTTCTGACTGATTTGATCATTCTTTTCTTTTGGTGGTATGTAACGGGCACATCAGGCTGTTCTTCTTTGGCTCCTTCCTTAGCCAATTGATCAGCTCTGTCGTTTCCGGGTACTCCACAGTGGGATGGTATCCACTGTATGGTGACCTTATGCTGACTGCTAAGTTCAGAAAGTAGTGTCCTTAGTACTGGCAATTTCCCAGACAGGAGCGCATCGAGTACTGATTTTGCATCTGTCAATAGCACCACAGGTTGTGTACCATTGCTGGTATTTAGTAATTTCTCTGTTGCTATCTTGATTGCCTCAATTTCAGCATCATAGTTATGGCAGTACTTTCCTGTCGGTACTCTGGCTGTGTCCCTAGTATTATTTGGGTATTCTATGTAACTCCCGCTCCTCCATTTCGAACAGCATTTTGTGCTGACCCATCTGTGTAGACTCGGATCCAGAGGTCCTGTGGGTATTCTTCATCAAGGAAGCTGAGAGTGGCTGTTCTGCGCTGCAAACTGTTCTGTTCTTCCTTGTCAAATATTCCTTTCACTTTTGTCTGGATTTGTAATGATAGTCTATGTTCATCTTTCCATGGAGTTCGCTCTGGAATAGTTGTTATGGGGATACCAACTGTGGGCAGATCGGTGGTTTCTCTGCAGAGTCGTTTGGCCTGGTGGATAAAACTACTTCTTTTCAACCGCCCCATAGCTAGGTTTTCAAATCTGTATTCTTCATAGGGTGGCCTGGCAAGCTGAGGAACTTTCTGCTTGTATTAGCGTTTTCGTATACTCTGCGCTCTCTCAGTGCATGTGTCCTCCCCATCTTCTCCATTTCCACTATAGGGGTTGATCTCATCCCTCCTGTGGTGACTCTAAGTGCTTGATTTTGCACCTTGTCCAGCTCTTGTAGTGTGGTTTTTTATGCCGAACACCACGCAGTTGATCCATATTCCTGGTGTGGTCGTATGCTCTGTTGATAAACTTTTGCTAAGTATTTTCCCACTGGCTCCCCATGTGGTTCCACTTAGCTTTCTCAGGATGGCTATTTTCCTTCTGGCTTTTGCTACTGCTTTGTTGATGTGCTTTCTCCATGTCAGCCTGCCATCAAATGTTACTCCAAGGTATGTTGGTTCTTTATCTTCTCTTAGGGGTGTTCCATTTATCTGGATGATCCCTGCCTTTTGTTTTGGAGAGAGGGTAAACTAGGGTGGTGCTGCACTTGTCAGTGTTTATGCTGACACACCTATCTATTTGCCCATGCAACAAATGTATCTACAGCTCTTTGTAGGAATCTTGTGGCCACTGATGCATGTTCATTTGTGCTCCATAGGAACCAGGTCATCGGCGTACATTGCCGCTTTAATTCTATGCGGTAGATTAGCAACTAAGATCATTGATGAAGATTAGAAAAAGTGTGGGGGACAAGACTCCGCCCTGGGGAACACCGTGACGCAGTAGTACTTTCTTGCTTCTTGAGTCCGTCTATCTGTACTCTGGCTCTTGTATTGTGCAAGTATGCTTTCACCCATTTGTACATTCTTCCATTGACTTTGCAGTTTCTCAGTTTCTACATCAGACCTTCTTTCCAGACTTTGTCAAAGGCTTTCTTCAGATCTATCCATGCCAGCAAGCACCAGCTTCTTCTCTTGGAATGCATCCTCAATTTCTTGAGAGAGGTAGGTTGTCTGATCTTCCGTAGAGTAGCACTGCCTAAAGCCAGCCTAGCTGTGGCACAAGGATGTTTTTACTTTCAATTACCACTGCAGTCTGTGATTGATGATGCACTCCAATGTTTAGCAGAGACAGCTGGCTGAGGCTAACTGGTCTGTAGCTAGAGGCAATGGAACTATCTTTCCCTGATTTTAGGAGAGGTATCATGATTGCTTCTCTCCAGGCTTGTGGAACACTGCCTAAGGTCCAACTGTTATTGAAGATCTGCAACAGCTTTGCTTTGGCCTCTGTTCCTAGGTTCCTGATCATTTCATTGGAGATACCATCAGCTCCTGGTGACTTTCTCATTTTCAGTTTTGATATGGCTAGCTCCAGTTCGCTGATTGTGATGGGTGCCTCCAGAACCTCATGTACCATTTCCTTCTGTCCTGTATGTTGCAATTTCTCTCGAATCTCTTGTTGTTTCTCTGGATTAATTTTGATATTGTTATCTTGTGCGAATGAGTCCGCAAAATGGTCAGCTGCTTGCTTTCTTGTTAAGATGTTTCCTATCTTTATGTAGTGCAATTTTTGAGTTTCTCACTGTGATCTCATCGTTAAGTTGTTTTAATAGCTTCCACAATATCCTTGTGTCTCTTTCAAAGTTCAGAGACTCCAGTTTTCTCCTGCCAGCTTTTCCGTCTAGCCTGCAGCTTGGCCCTTTGAAATTTGGCTTTTGCATGCTGGAATTTATTGTGGTGCTCTTGGCTGGGTGTGGCTTCTGCTTGCTTTCTACACACTTCCACATCGTTATGCAACTAATCCAGTTCGCTACTCCAGTAGGGTTTATATTGTTTACGGGCTCCTCTTAGGTACTGTTTCTCGCGCTGCCTGTAGTATGCATTTCCCAAACTCTTCAACTACTTTATTTATGTCTTTCTCAGAGTTCAGGTTTCTAATCAGTACGCTGGTGCAATTCTTGTACATTACCCAGTCTGCTTTCTTGTAGTTCCACCTCGAGAGAGTGCTGCTTTCACTTACAAGCTCATTTTCTACAGTTAGAAAGACTGGCCGATGGTCACTGCCACCAATTTGTTTCCTAACAATTCGTGTAATGTTCCACTCCAGGTCTGGTGAATGAAAAGCCAGGTCAGGTGTAGTTGTTGTGTGCCATGATCTCGAGTAGAAAGTATGTGGGTCGGATGGCTTGTTAATCAAGATGAATCTATTCTCATACTGCCAGTCTTCCAGTCTCTCTCCTCGCTGGTCCGTGTGATCGCCACAAACAATCATTTCTTATCTTTTAATGGTCGTGTGTCCAGTGCCTGTGGACGGTCACTTGGACAGTCACTTGGACAGTAGTAATTGATCAGATGTACGTCTTTATTGCCTATCTTAAGTTTAAGTGTCTGATACTCAGCCTCTTCCATGTAGACTTCGATTTGAGAAGCAGTGATGTTATATTTTACAAGGGTCAGTATCCCACCTTTTCGCCTGTCCTTTCGCTCAGATCGGTAACACTGGTAGCCTCCGATTTTGAAGGCTATATTTTCGTTGAGGTGTGTTTCTTGCAAGCAACATACGCTTACTTTTTCTTGGTCCAGGTTGGTTTCTAATTCTGTTTTTCTTTTTTTTTTTTGCTGACTCCCTCCGCATTCCAGTGCATTATTTTAAGTCTTCGTTTAGTATGGCCAGCCGTTCTATTCTCATGTCCCTTGGCTCCACAGGACATCTGAGAAGGACCTCCAGTAGTTGGGGTTGAACCATTTCGAGACATAGGGCCCGGCACTGCACCTGCATGGGGGTCCAGAGTAGGGAGAACACCATAACATTTAAAAGTAATCGACATATTCCATTTTGCGTAATGCGTGGCATCCTGATTTCTGTGGTGCGCCTCATGGCTGGTTGCCTCCGTCTTCAGCACCTTTCCTTAGCTAGAGAAGACTGTGATCTCACTCGAGTTTAGATGTGTACGCGTGCACACACGTGTCTGCGCATGCATGTACGTCCATACACATCTAGAGCATACTGGTTATTTTTCGGCGCCAGAAACTCGCCGTCGCCCCTTCTCCTGTTAGTAAAAACAGTTCCGCCACATGAAGGCCAGGAGTTGGACTTTTGCTGCAGAGGTTATGTATTCACGAGCCATTGGGGTATTTAAGCAATGTAGGCGCTCACCCCAACACTGCGCCACGGCTACATACAGCTTTTCGCTTCGGTGACTACTCGGCGCGCCTGCGTACATTATGATCCACGTATTTCACTCGTCCAAGCCTGGCTGCGTTTAAACATGCCATGACTACCAACTTAACTACGAAACAGAGTCATGGCAAACACACACAACCTGTGTGTGCTGTTTATGGCACTTTTGCAGTCTATAGAAGCAGTTAGTCGCTAGGCGCAGAGAGTTTTGGTTTCTGCATGTGGTGATGTAGAACTGGCTGATAAGCCGCGCTCTGGACGTCTTGCCACACGTGTCCTGCCGGATCATGTTGTGGCCCATCCACCTTACAATCCAAACCTGGCACCATTTTATTTCCCATCTTTTCGGTCCCTTTAAGAATGCTATCTGTAGGACAATGTTTGAAGACAACGAGGGGATGATTATTGCAGTGAAGAAATTACTATGAGAACAGGATAAACTGTGGTGCAGATTTGGGATACATGCTCTTATTTCAAGATGGTAAAGCCGTTAAGTTTGATGGAGATTATGTTGAGAAGTAGAAATGTTTGCTACACATGTGCATGAACATTGTGACTAAATTTCATTTGTATGTTATTAACGGTTAAAGAGATAATAATTGTGATGTATAGCTTTCTGACCTACCCTCGTACTTAGTGGTCTTGCAATGTAATTGAAATTGGCATTCGATTAGTTGTGACTCATCTGAACTCAATCACCGTCCAGATTCGAATAACAGCTCCAAAATGTTTCAATGAAGCTCGAGGTACAAGGAAATGCTGCTGGAGTTCTGAAATAAATGGCGGTATTTGCTCATGTGTCAGTGCAATCTTAGGAATGCACGAGATTAATTAGCTTGATGCCCTCGTGCTTTCAAAATAAATTACTATGATGGCAGCAAAACACAAATATCTCAGTGCGGGTGGTGGGATCTGTGGCGAAGCAGGCAATTCGCTGGCGCACGCACGCGCGCGCGCACACACACACACACACATACACACACACACACGAGCGAGTTTTGTTGACGTACATATACACGTCTTATTGGCATAGACAAGGCTTGTTGGCACGCTCACGTCATTGTTGGCATATACACACACGTCTTGTTGGCATATACACACACGTCTTATTGGAATATACACACACGTCTTGATGGCATATACACACACGTCTTGTTGGCATATACATACACACACGTCTTGTTGGCATACATATACATACACGTCTTGTTGGCATATATACACACACGCGTCTTGTTGGCACATACATACACACACGTCTTGTTGGCATATACACACACGTCTTGTTGGCATATACATACACACACGTCTTGTTGGCATATACATACACACACGTCTTGTTGGCATATACATACACACACGTCTTGTTGGCATATACATACACACACGTCTTGTTGGCATACATATACATACACGTCTTGTTGGCATATACACACACAACACGTCTTGTTGGCATACATATACATACACGTCTTGTTGGCATATACACACTCACACGTCTTGTTGGCATACATATACATACACGTCTTGTTGACATACATATAAATACACGTCTTGTTGGTATGCACATAAATACACGTCTTGTTGGCATACATATACATACACGTCTTGTTGGTATACACATACATACACTTCTTGTTGGTATACACATACATACACGTCTTGTTGGCATACATATACATACACGTCTTGTTGGCATACATATAAATACACGTCTTGTTGGCATATACACACACACACACGTCTTGTTGGCATACATATACATACACGTCTTGTTGGCATACATATAAATACACGTCTTGTTGGTATACACATACATACACGTCTTGTTGGCATACATATACATACACGTCTTGTTGGCATACATATAAATACACGTCTTGTTGGCATACATATACATACGCGTCTTGTTGGTATACATATAAATACACGTCTTGTTGGTATACACATAAATACACGTCTTGTTGGCATACATATACATACACGTCTTGTTGGCATATATACACACACACACGTCTTGTTGGCATACATATACATACACGTCTTGTTGGCATATACACACACACACGTCTTGTTGGTATACACATACATACACGTCTTGTTGGCATACATATACATACACGTCTTGTTGGCATACATATAAATACACGTCTTGTTGGCATATATACACACACACGTCTTGTTGGCATACATATACATACACGTCTTGTTGGCATACATATACATACACGTCTTGTTGGCATACATATAAATACACGTCTTGTTGGTATACACATAAATACACGTCTTGTTGGCATACATATACATACACGTCTTGTTGGTATACACATAAATACACGTCTTGTTGGCATACATATACATACGCGTCTTGTTGGTATACATATAAATACACGTCTTGTTGGTATACACATAAATACACGTCTTGATGGCATACATATACATACACGTCTTGTTGGCATATACACACACACGTCTTGTTGGCATACATATACATACACGTCTTGTTGACATACACACTTACGCCTTGTTGACATATACATACACACACGACTTGTTGACATACAAACACACGTTTTGCTGGCATACAAAAATACATCTTGTTGGCATATATACACACGTCTCTTTGTTATACATACACACTCCCTGCTAGTATACACACACGTCTAGCTCGCACATACATACGTCGTGCTGGCATACACACACGTCATACTGGTATACACACACGTCATGCTGGCATACACACGTCTTGTTGGGATACACACATGTCCTGTTGGCATATACGCGTCTTGTTTTCATACACATACGTCTAGCTGGTATACACACACGTCTAACTGGCACACACATACGTTATGCTGGTATACACACACGTCATGCTGGTATACACGCACGTCGTTCTGTCATACATACGCAAGTCTTGCTAGTATACACATATTCGAATAGCCTGGCATATACACATGTCTTGCTGGCATACATACATACGTCATGCTGACATATACACACGTCTCGCTGGCATATACGCGTCTTGTTGGCATACACATACGTCATGCTGGTATACACACACGTCATGCTGGTATACAAATACGTCATGCTCGCATACACACACGTTTAGCTGGCACAGACATACGTCATGCTGGTATACACACACGTCATGCTGGTATACACACACGTCATGGTGGTATACACATACGTCATGGTGGTATACACACACGTCATGGTGGTATACACACACGTAATGCTGGTATACACACACGTCATGCTGGTATACACACACGTCATACTGGTATACACACACGTCATGCTGGTATACACACACGTCGTTTTGACATATATACGCAAGTTCTGCTAGTATACACACATACGACTAGCTGGAACATATACACACGTCTTGCTGGCATACATACATATGTCATGCTGGCATAGTCACACGTCTTGCTGGCATATACGCGTCTGGTCGGCACACATACACACGTCTCGCTGGCGTACACACGTGAAGTGGGCTACTGTTGCATATGGTCATGTTAACAAATCACAGGAACATTTGTGAGAACATGCACCTGCTCCTATGACAACACACCGATGTGGGGCGTGGATCATGTCCCAAGCACTAAACAAATTCAGAACTTTTGAACTGACGTCACATACACATTCTTAAAATATAACAGTTCTCATCTGTGGCTTAGGGGTGGTGTACGCAGTTTCGCAAGCACGACATATCGGGTTCGAAGTCAGCGGTAGACGAATTATGGGCTGATCGCTTTGCGTTGATCTTCACAATGGTATGAGATGAGCGTCTGCCGTTCAGAAAGCAAAGGCAAACTGTCGAACGTAAAATTCTCTAGAATATCACACACAGCCAATAAATGCTGGTGTTGATAGCGACGCGCTGTAATGGGGGGAAAAAAACAACCAGGACGAGAAATTCTGACATTCTACAAGTGCCCATCATCAGAGAACACCTGCTCATAATAGCATCATGTGGAGGAAACCGTGGTCACTGGAACCATCACACTGGCAGTCAAACAGCCACGGACGGTATCACAGTGTGTCTGTTTGTGTGCGTATTCCCGCTCAAGCTAGCGAGTCGCACTAATCTTTCTTCCATACCATTTGTAATGTGGCATGTTGGTAACTATTGCTTCTTCTTGTTCTTTCGTTCGCTTGAAATATGTCTATAACTGCAATGTTGTTTCTTGTATGAATCTAACAGTCTTTTTTAGTTCACTCAGCGGTTCATAGAGTTCCACTGTTGTCTCTCTAGGCCAGAAGGTTCGCCTGGATATGTTGTAGTTTGGGCAATCCTGAGTATGTGCTCTGCTGTCTGCGACGCCAAACCACATGTGCACATGGCTGAGTCACGAATGCCCAAATAACTCACTTGTCCTGTGATCTTATGAGCTTGCCTTTCTTCTGTTAAATCACAAACAGTTATAAATTGATGGGGTTGCTGCCACGGCCTGTAAACGATGTGCAATTAATTTTCTTCTCTGTACAACTTTAGACGCCAATCTGAATATATTTAAATCCACATTTCGTATTCTGTATTCTACAAACATGATAAAGATGCTTGCAGATCTACAAATTGATGGGAAAGACCTTAAACTTGTAAATTTAAAAAAAACATATATTGGAAACAACAAGCTGCCATAAGAATTGATAAAGAAATGCCTCTAGATCTTTTTTCCCTGTATACTGAAACTATTTTCAGAAATGCAGAAGATGTGAAGCTTGGACAATGAGTACTCAAGCTGAAAAACATCTTATAGCTGTGGAAATGTGGTTTCTGAGGAGAATGCAAAGAATACCATGGACCGAAAGAAAAGCCAATGACTAAGTGCTACAAGAAACAAATAAAAATCGTAAACTGATTAGAGAAATTAGACGTAGACAGTCAAAATGTTTTGGGCATGTTATGAGAAGAAATAAATTAGAGAACTTGGTGACAACAGGAAATATCGAGATGGGAAAGAACAAGGTGAAGACAGACAAGTTCGAGACAACAACACTGAGCTGATCCACAACTCTGGTGATCGAGTGAAATTGCGAATCATGACCGCCCACGCTTATCGGCATGGTACGTGATGGATGGATGGATTCTACAAACAATGATCAAGTGCTCAAATATATCGAAGTGTTATATATTAGTCGCTTCCAGTCGTTACTATGTACACAGAAGGACTTCCTGCTAAGTGTTAGACTACCGTGGATATAACGTTCTACACAATCGCGCAAGTATCATTCATGTTTCAGTTAACAAGATATATGCTTCTGTAGTATGCACCTGCTAATATGCAGCGAAATATGCCCGGCCAGAAATCCTGCAATATTTTATTTATGGTCTCTGTGTTTACAATAACTTCGTCATCATAACTCCTGCTGCGTGCTCTGTGACGTCAAACCTGTGGTCCGGTGCATCCGACTCACCTGGCATTTTCTCCTCTTGATTTCCACAGCCTGTAACTTTCCCCAATTTACCTACAAGACAGCATTGTTTGTGTCTCAAGCTGTTTGTTTTTTTTTTTTTTTTGCGATCTCTTGCTTTGTACTCTATCTTAGTCCATATTAGGGCTATAGTCCGTTCGCATTTGTTTGCCACCATATAAAGATCCTTATCTCAGTAGCCAATTGAGAGGAAATTAATAGATTTAGCATATAACCTTATCATTATGTCGACCCTATAAAAAAATTTTGGTTCTCTAGATTGTACAGCAGAGCTCAGTGTTTGTTTATATGCGGTATATAATTTATGGGTAAAAGATGAAGTGCATATTATGAATTGTAAAGTAATACATCTTCAAACGGAAACAACAGCGTTCAATATTGAATTTTCAAGTGCTGCACGGGAATATCCTTATGACAAGAACGTCACGTAGTAGAACAGAAGTGTTCAGAGGTGTCGTCAATAGTGGGTGACTTTCGTGAAACGTGACTATTTTATAAATCTTACCATTTATCGCTAACATCTGAATGTGTGAATATTGTTTAATGGGATCGAATGGGAGATTTTGCACACTTCAAAGCATCGCTAAGAAGTTGTACACATATAAATGTGAAGAAGCTGATCGCAGGAAACTTTTTCATACTATTGAAAATTCCGATAAAAGAATAGTGGGTTTAAGTAAACGGTAATTTCGTTGATGGGTGTAAGAAGCTGGAATGAAACCACCACGCAATAAGCAAACGGTGGGTAGAAAGGTAATTGTAGACAGCTTTGTCAAGGATGTCATAAAGCGAGTTATTATAAAAATGCTGGATTCCAAAGAAACAGTAACTGTAAGACAATTTAGGGTTTGGTTGAGAAAGAACAATGACATAGAGCTATCCAAAACAAATTTGTGGAAAATTATAAGGACATCAAGCTTCACATTTAGAAAGTACAAGGAAGGTAGAACTATCATTTGCGAGCAACCGCATTTAGGAGCCATGAGAAGCAAATATCCACGTGAAATAAAGAAAATGCGCAAAACAAAATTATGGCATAGTGTATTTAGTTGATACCTGGATCAATGCACACCACACAGATGAAAAGGAATGGGCAATCAGTGGATGGAAAGATAAAGCGACATGTGCCCAGTAGTAACGGACAGCGTTTGGTCATAGTCCATGCTGTTAGTACGCATAATGGCTTACAACAGAATGCTGGACTCGTGTTCGTATCAAAGCATACATGACTATAGGTATTATCATAATGAGATGAATGGTAATGTATTTAGAGATTGGCTCGAGAATACAGTGCTTCCATCCCTAGATAAACCGTCTTGTCTAATTATGGACAACGCATCATATCACAAGGTTGTTGCCCAAGAAGACAAAATACCCTCGACATCGATCACAAAGGAAGCAATAAAGATATGGCCCTGAAGGGAAAAACACCTTTTCCAGAAATGTATTTCAAGCTAGAATTGTTGTCCCTTGTAAAACTGACGCACGAAAGCAAGAAATACCAAATCGACAAATTGATTGAAGAGCATGGGTCATAGGCGCTTGTGACACCGCCGTACATCTCATTTAAACCTATAGAACGTGTGGGGTAAAATTAAAGGGGGGCCCCCCC
>JACEFZ010019402.1:0-70255 GCA_014155875.1 Cepaea nemoralis
AAAAAAAATCAGAAACTGTACATATCGAAACGGAAAAAAATCCGACGAAAATGCGTGAAGTTTGACAAATCGGCTTTTATTTTGCCGTAGTCGTGCAACATCGGTAAACATTATGATGCTAGCAGCTACTACCAACGTACTTTCTACACGACAAGACAACCATTCGAAGGGCTATTTCAGAGCACAGTGGGTAGGTGATGCCTTCCTTTTTAGCTATATGGTAATTCCGCAGAATCCTTAACTTGAACAGAATTATTAATACGGGTACTGTTTAAACAAGGCATTACTATCATATTTAGCACCAACATCCAGTGCCTTGTCGTGTATGTGTGTGCGCGGTGTGTGTGTGTGGGGGGGGGCGAGTGTGTGTGGGCGTGTGTGTTTGTGCGTGTGTGTGTGTGGGCGCGCGAGCGTGCGCGCGTTTGTGCGTTTGCGTCCGTGCGTGCGCTCGCATGCGTGTGAGCGTAGCAAACTTAACATTTCTTTCACCTGAGATATGTCTATAACTGCAAGGCTGTCTCTTGCGCGTGTGTATGCGCGCGTGCGTATGTGTGTGCGTGTGTGCGCGCGCACGCGTGTGCGCGTAGAAAATTGTAAATATTTCTTTCACCTGAAATATGTATGTCAACAAATATTATCGGAAATTGTACATATCAAAACGATTTTTATAAGTTTGGTTGAAATTTTGCCAAATTTCTCACCTTTTTTAAACAAATTTTCCTCCTTTTCATGTTTGACTGAGACTTTTATAAGGTTGGTTGAAATGTGGCTATTTTTTTCACTTTGGTTAACAAATTTTCCTACTTTTCATAAGTGTGGTTGAAATTTGGCCAAACTTTTCACATTTGGTTAACAAATTTTCCTACTTTTCATAAGTTTGGTTGAAATTTGGCCAAAATTTTCACATTTGGTTAACACCGTGTCCTACGTTTTATAAGTTTGACTGAGATTTTCATGAGTTTGGTTGAAATGTGGTCAAAATTTTCACATTTGGTTAACAAAGTTTCCTATTTTATAAGTTTGACTGAGATTTTTATAAGTTTGGTTGAAATGTGGCCAAACATTTCACATTTGTTTAACAAATGTTCCTATTTTTTATAAGTTTGGTTGAAGTTTTTCACATTTGGTTAACACATGTCCCTACTTTTCATTAGTTAGGTTGAGATGTTTATAAATTTGGTTGACATGTGACTAAACTTTTCAGAGCTGGTTAACAAATTTTCCTACTTTTCATAAGTTTAGTTGAAATTTGAATTAAAACCTTTTGAAAAATAAAGTCACCGAAGGTGCAGTTTGTTGACGTCAGAGCGTAGGTGATAGACTCTTCATATAGTAAAATATGACGTCACTACAAAGGTGCTGCACCTGAAATACTAATCCATTACCACATAACATACAACTACAGAAGCTATCACGCTTTTCTGTCGTCCCAGTGGCCATATCCTCGAAACCCTTCTGAGACCGATATTTTATTTTAAGACTATCCTGGGTATCCAGATCAATGCAACCTAAAGTGAATACTAGCAAATGCTTTTTAATGTTCGCTTTGAACTCAAGCGTAGCCCATAGACATGCTACCACGTCTTGTGCACTGTACTGATTATTGTGTGTGCATTAGCTTTCCCTGTTACGAGTGTCCCTTCACCATCAGGCGAACCCACCCCGACTTCTGAGATACTTGTAAATGACGTCCCCAAGCTAAGGACGAGAAGTCCAACTGACCGTAAGTTAAGTTGACAGGCGTGATACTGACCACATCGTTATAAACGGAGTGCAAACTGGTCAATGAAAACAATGGGACTAACAAAATAAACCCGGTATCTGCCGATGCGTGGACACTGGTCATTTCGGTCGTTTATCCATGACCCTTACCCAGTTCAACCTCATAAGAGAAGTTATAATTAGGGCCCATTCCAGCCTCGAAGTAATAATTCTGCGACCAAATCAGACACATTTCTGAAATTAATTTATAAGAGGTAGTGGCTATTGCTAACTATTACTAGGTCATACTACGCCCGTGTGTTGCCGGGGCCCATACGGGGGAGCAAAGAATAGTAACACTGTTGCCTACCATGCATGTCGTAAGAGGCGACTAAGGAGGCTATGGTTCCGTCGCCCTGCTACTGAGTGAGTACTTGGCGCGACACTGTGAGCTGTGAATTTCGCGTGGAATGCTTTTACATCTGTCCGCGATTGTTTTTCGTGTGAACTGCGTGTTCGGAACGATGACGGCCGGCTGTTGCTGGATTGACTGGTTTGCCTTTTCGGTTCACGAGTGCATTTTTCAGGAGACTCCTGGGAGCCCTCGCTGTAGCTATGAGTTTGTGCTTTGTGTGGCGCTTTCGGTGGGTCGCCCTGCAGAAAGAAACCAAACATATGGGATAAAACCCCAGGTCAATGAAGTCTTTCTGGTGACTGCCGTTTTCATCGACGATGAACTGTATTTTTCGTGGACTTTTGTGTTGGCATTCTGGCGGCGGCATTATGCAGTGTACCTGTGCGGGCTTTTGGCTTGCCGACACTCCTGTCTATTCCATTGTTCACATGGGGCAGTGAGGAGCATTTTGTGATATTCTCTGGCACAGGAACGGAGCAATATGGGGACGACCCGTTGCCGTAAAGTTGGAACCGCGACTAACTGACTCACTAACTAACTAGGTCATTTGCTAATATTTCTTTACTAATAGTTCTTTGACACAGTATGATTCATGGGCCTGCTTTAAAACTTGGGTGTTAGACAGCTCTTTCTGCTTCCCCAATCAATACCCGTTTATCTCTGAAAAGTCCTATCAGAGGTGGAAACACCCTGCAGCATTCGCGGACATGTTGACACAGTGATAACAATATTGGCTTTTCTCAGCACACCCACATAAGTTTTGGGGCTAGAGAATCGAAGCACTGAGCTAGCTGACAGTCCCCAGCTACGGGTACTTTGTACTTCTTATCTCATACCCCAGATATGAAAAGCAATAGAGTAGTGGAAGGCACGCTGGTTAACAGCCCTTCAATCGTGTGTTCGAGTCCTTTCGAGGATGATATTTTTACAAATAATTACCTTGGCTCCCAAGTCGAATCAATCTAAATTGGGTATGAGAAGATGTTATGGGAAGTAAAGTCGACCAGAGTGATATGGTGTATATCACTTATCGAATGTATTTTATCTATAAAACTATGAGGCTTTCCCCATATACCCAATACTCCATAAGATTTAGAAATGTGTGCTTAACTTTCTTCTGTTGCTCTATATCCTCATTGGGACATACACCCCCAACCACCTCACTCCAATATCTCCTATCTGTAGCTATCCCAGGCAACTCTGCCCGGGTCCTGTCTGGACTTATCCCAAATGCATTCAAAAAGAGGAGTTTACTACTGATATAAACAAATACACTAATCCCGTGACAAGAACGTGCTGTGGAAGTGTGAAGCGTTAGGACCATTATATTTTGTAGACCTGAGTGAATGGAAGAAGTCTTCTCCTCCGTAGAGAACGACGAGAGCTTGCATCGAGTCCTAGTCCAGCTTCGCCCATGCCGTTGTCTCCGTTTCCGTTTCCGTTCCTAGTTACGAATGGTCCCGTTCAACCGCCTACAATATCGGCTTGGTTGTAGTTGGGTCCATTATTGTGTGGCTTGGTTTGATTCGTTCGTAGATCGGGCTGCTTGTTTTCAGCTTCCTGGTTTCTGGTTGGCTGATATTTTTCGTTCCTGTCTTGATAAAGTGATACATGTCTGGGCAGAGTCGCGCACTTGTTGAGGCCTAGAGTTATTGTGTACCCACCCCGTTATATGGTGCTGTTTCCTTCAGGGAGTCTACCAATCGTCGTTCCACCTGTGGTTCCTCCTCCTCCGTCCCCGTCTTGGGTTGTCTTCGAACCTTCCCGTTCGTCTGTCGTCTCGATGGTTCGATCTTGGTGTGGAGCGATTCGCAAGTGCCCTACAGAATTGGTCTTGGTCTGGGTAGCCGTTCTCATCCAGTTCGATTTCAATTTCTTCTTCTGGTGCTTCGTCTTCTGTTTGGATCTTTGCATCTTCTGGTTCTTTCTGTGACTTGAGTAGTTCTATCTGGTCTCTTTCTTCCTGGATTTGTTTCAGCGTTTCTTCTGTTTTTGCTCTTTCTTCTTGAATTTTCGATAGAGTTTCGTCAGTTTCAGCTTTTATGGCGGCCATTCGAGCCACATCCTGCTCTATCTTCTGCTGGACTTGCTTCCGTTCGTCCAGGATGCGCTGAACGGCCGTTATCTGGGTTTCTTGCGTCTTGTCTTTATCTTCTTCCATGCTTTTGAACTGTGTTCTCAGGTCCTTCAGTTGGCCTTCCAGTTGCGCTTTGTCGCTTTTGGATAGTCGGTTGGTCGCCTCGTACTGCCTCCTGGCCTCCTTATATGGCAAGTTAGACTTGATGGCGATTTTCATAGCTTCTTTGCTGTCTTGGTGGCAGGGGCAGCCGAGGTACCTGGCGCCGTGGTTGCCGAGGCAGTTGGCGCACTTTCTGTTGGTGTTCGGCCTCCTGAAGTCCGAGTCGTTCTTGGCATGCTGGCACTGACTATATTGATGGGGACCAGAGCAGTACCTACACACCCCCACATCACTCTTGCAGGTGGCACGAGTGTGCCAAAACTTCTGGCACTTGGAACACTGCAGCACTCTCGGTATGTAGGGCTCTGGTACTTGGTCTTTCTTGTCCCATATAATGTATTGAGGGATCAGTCGGCCCTCCGATGTTACGACGACAACTGTGGAGGGTATGTTGTTTTTCCCGATGATCCGCTCAGCACTGGTGATCTTGATCTTGCGGTTCTCCCTTGTTAGCATCTCCCTGATCTGGTCGTTGGTGAGATGGGTCTTGACTCGTTTGATGACCCATCTTTTGATCGAGTTGTGCCGGGCGGCTTCCAGTAGTATGCCGTGGTGAAGCTGGATGACGGCTTTCTCTTCTTGTAAAATTTGCTGTAGAAGTGCTGCGGTCTTTGGTTTTTTGTTGATGGAGATCACTACCCCATCGGGTATCTTGCGCAGCTGGCCGATGCTGTTTCTTCCCAGCTCGTTTTCCAACAGACTGATTATCTTGTCTGTTGGTAGCGCCGTCAGTTTAGCTTCTCCCACGCTTGTCTGCTTCAGTAGTATTTTGCCGGTGAAGTCTATAGTAGTAGTTGTTGTTTCCTCCTGTGTGGAGGTCTCTGGTATATTGGGCTGCATCTCCTTAGTGTTGATAGCTTCCCGGTTGTTGCTGGCTGTAGTTAAGGTTTCTGCGACGGGAACGGTTTCAGCTGATGTCGGAGCAGGACTGCTGCTGTTTGAAGAAACGAGCACAGCAGTCGCAGCAGTCTTCTTCGCCTCTCCCTTCTTCTTCCCGGCTGCGTAAAGCGCATGTCTCGTCATGTCCGAACCCAATACCGAGGCGTCCGCTGGAGCTGCTAATCCGTGGGCAATGGAAGTGACCCTTAACGTGACTGCTGACACGTGACTCGGCGGGCGAACATTTCGATACAAGTTTTCACCAAGGAACAATAAAAACATAGCCTTTGTTTACAACAATGAGTCTCTGTGGCGAAGTGGTCAAGCCGTTTGTCTCGTGCTCCAGAAGGTTGTGGGTTCGATTCCGGGCCGCGTCCTTCGGTTTACGAGTTAAATATTTCGGAGACACCTGTGGGTCGTCGCTAAAAGCTACGGAGTTCGTGCTTTGTGCGACGCTTTCCGTGCTGCGGAAAGAGGCCGAGCCATATGGGATAAAACCCGGTGCAATGAAGTCGTCCCTGTCGACTTTTAAGCGACTTTTTTTAAGCGACAACAATTCTTAGCTGAAAATATTTTTATTTAATGTTGCTTATCTCTTATAGAACGTTGCAGTCAACACCAGCATTTTCAGCTGCTGTTGATGTACAAGGCAAATTGTACGTTCAGTAGTTTGCCGTTGATTTATGAACGACCGTCTCACATACCCCCGCAAGTTACCAGAGCGGCGCGAACCGCTGCCGATTCTGGCAGCCGCTGTTTTCCCCGCGTGGATATACGGGATTACGAACAATGTCGTTAACCCCTTAGCCAGGGAGCGCGATTGAGAATATTATGGAATCCATTCTACACATATATTTGCCGGTCGTATTACCCCAGCTAGGTATATCTTTGGTTGTGTGTGTTGTTTTAAGTGTTGCGAATATCTTGGGCGGTCAGAATAATTAACGATTGCCTGGAAGAGGTTAATTTTAAAAAACGAAAGACTATTATACACTATATGAAAAATATTAATATTCTGTGATCATAAAATAAGAACATTATACACAACTATAATAAATGTAAAAAAAAAAACTGACAACTGGCAAGATCGAATGGAACAGGCCAAGGGGAAGACCGAGAAGTAAATACCGAGATGGCTTAGCCACATGGCATGGTCGAGACAAGAACACTGAGCTGATCCACGATTCTGGTGATCGAGTGAAATGTCGAGTCATGACCGCCCACGCTTTCCGGCATGGCACATGATGGATGGATAATAAATGTCGGTCTCTCTAGCGTAGGAGTTAACGACGATGTTCGTAATCCCGTATACTCTCGTAAGAAACACAGCTGCGCGAGATTCGACAGCGGATCGCGTCGAGTTGGTTACTTACGGAAGTATGTGTCACATGATGGACCAACGTGATTTAACCATTATGAGAATAAAGGCGTTCTGAATTAGCGGCATGGTGGAGACCAAAGGTTGTTTCAACAAATCCAGAAAATGTAGCTGCACGTGTTTACATCTGGTCGACGGATTGGGAACATTCGGTGGTGAGTGAGACAAATCCCTGCATCGCTTTGACAGTTTGTCAACATTTGAATACAGATGGAACCCGTCAGATCCTGGTTGCAATCGGATGTCAGCCATCACATGTCGGGCAAAGTTAACAGCTGCAGATGTGTAGGGGAAGTGGGTGAGCTGAATCATACATCGCTTTGACAGTTTATAAACAGGTCGGATTGGAAGCGGAAGTACTCAGCTCGGAAGTAAACAGTCCGTCTGTCAATTTATAGTTTCCGGACATCAAGAAGATTGGCAGTTTGTTGGGGAAACTGTTGTTGGGATCATACAGTAGCTCTCTAGCTTGTTGGGGATGGCAAAACAAGTGATGACAACTCTGACAGTGACTAAGCCAGGGAAAATGGATTATTGACAATGGATGATATGTCCAAATAACACCTGTGTGGACAGGAAGAATACCGTCACGTGACCAATTTTAGGTTTTGCCAAAAAAGCATGATGGGAGAGGACAGTTGAAACGGGAACCTTGGATTTTAGCGGACGTGCTTCGGCACTGCGGTTCTGATTGGAAAATGTCTACCGTGTGCGAATTGAGTTAATTTAATTTTACACGTGCCTGTCATGGCAAGAGTGGATGTAATTGGATCTAACTGCGGTGTTGCCTAAGGTAGAACCTATTATAATTAGTTCTAATTAATATAGGCTGTAGCCTTGTTAAAACTAAAGTGTGATGATTAGCACTGTTAGTGGAAAACTAGCTAGAGTAGGGAAGTGATACTTGGCTCTGTTAGTTGAAAATAGATTAGTGAAGTGTTGATAAGCTTTCCTAGTTGAGAATTGAGTAATGAGGGATAATTGGGATATTCCAGTAGGTGTCCCTGGTGGGCGGGGTTCCGCATTCTGTTTGTTGATTTTTTTTTCTTGTCTTGGCCTGATGATAACCAATTGGTTGAGTCATCTGTCCCTGACAGAGTAGGTTCACTGTATTTTCTGAGCGAGGCCGATGGCCACGATCATCTAATAGAGATCAGTGACGGGGAGGCCTATCACCAGTTGTATGATTTATTTTACAGGTTTCCTCTGGTTGGAATGAAGAACCCGGAACCAATGAAATCCGATCCGGATAAATTATGATGTAGAGAGATGGGCCAGCATCTTTCGCAACGGAAGAAGTTAATACACATTGCTCGGTGGAGCCTTAATGGTATATGTATCCTACATGAGTGCATACCAATCGTTAACACACCTGAAGTGATGGATGTTCAGCCCATGTGGAACTAGATCAGTAGGAACTGATGTTCACATTAGATGAAACCAAACATTGAAGTGTAGTTGTTCCACGTATCAAGGAAATCAGAACTTTCAGACTATAATCTAGTGAATAAAGCAAGCCATTTTTGTCTAGATACATTGACTGTTTAAGAGTGAAAATACAGAACTAATAGGAACCGTTGTGTTAGGAACAATAATAGTATTTTTCCACGGATTATATATTTACATGGGATTCCAGATCTCATGGTCATCAGAGCTCCTGGAGGAGGACATGTCTGGAGAGAAGGATACGACTTCGGTGAGGTCTATTGTACTGACTCGTGTGATGTCGTGTAATCCTTGCCATGATGTGTGCACTATGATCCTGAACTTTGAAGGCTGACATATACATTTATGTTATAATACACGACACACATTTTCTTCGCATACACGTCTCATATACGTTACACTTTTCTTTTAATAAATTAATCTTTATTAATTTTTAGAAGCAAGAGTTGTTGAGTATGTTGCGTTGGGGAAGTATGAGAGGGGGCATAGTACGACAGTGAGAGTGTGATAGGAAAAGGTGTCCATGGGCTGATGGAGTGTGTTGGACGGAAGCTGGTGGATTCTCCAGGATATTGATAGGAAAGAAAAATATTATAATGTGGGTGTTGACTCTCCTCACTCCAGGGACGACACTTTAAAGGAGGACACGACATTATTGGGGGCTCGATAACGGGATCTTTGGACAGCGGGATCTCTCGTAAACGGAATCCTTGGACAGCGGGATCTCTCGTAAACGGGATCTTTGGACAGCGGGATCTCTCGTAAACGGGATCCTTAGTTATAAAACAGAGATATAATATTGGAGAATCCAGCTAGAGTGAATGTGGATAGGGGTTAGGACTAATATCTTACCTGTTCACACTTCACACGTCTGCATAGGTCTGTGGTCCTGATTCTACTCTTGTCGCTGAGTGAATGTGCTGTGTGTGGTAATATCTAGATTTATAGTACTTGTTCATATATCTGTATAGTAATTTGCAGTTATATTGTACTCGACCTGCTAGCTTACCTCTCTGTAAAATGGCCACCCCTAAACTGAGCACAGCAGAATTAAGGGCAAAGGGGGAAGACATGGGATTGTCGGGTTCTGCTCTAACGGATTACATACAGGAAGTGGAGAGAGAGTATCGTCAAGCAGAAAGGGAAGATCGAAAGGCCGAGTTGGAATTGAGAAGGATGGAGTTGGAACAAGAAGCTAGGAAATTGGAAGCAGAACAAGCTGCGAGGAAATTGAAAGTTGAGCAAGCAGCTAAGAAATTTGAAGCTGAGCAAGCAGCTAAGAAATTTGAAGCTGAGCAAGCAGCTAGGAAACTGGAAGCTAAACAAGAAGCTCAGAAAAGGGAGCACGAGTACCGGATGAGGGAACTCGAGTTGAAGAGTCAATCTAATGGGGAAACTGAGGGAGCAGTTGGAGTTTCCTCCATCCCAGGCTCAACACCAGTAGGTGGACATGGGTACCATACCATGAAGTTTCCGTTATCGGTCTACGAGGAGGACAAAGAGAGGATTGACCAGTACCTTCAAAGCTTCGAGGCAATGTCTGGTGCTATGGGTCTGGAGCGTAACAAATGGAATCTCAAGCTATCCCAGGGATTACGTGGGACCGGTTACGAGGTTTATTCTCGCCTGCCACCAGGACATGAGAACAATTATGACGAGTTAAAGACGGCTCTGCTGAAACGATTCGAGGTTACGTCACATACCTACCGGAAAAAATTTCGATCAGCGAAACGAGAACCGGGGGAGTTGTTTGCCGCCTACAGTTTGCGTCTAAAATCTTATCTCCATAAGTGGATGGATTTGGCTGGGTTCGCACATGACTATGAGAGTCTGGAAGAGCTCATGGTGGTCGACCAGCTGAAGAAGCAAATGTCTAAACCTCTCAGGACGTTCCTGGGAGAACAAGGAGCGGAACGTATTGACCTCGTGACAAAATTAGCAGAACGGTTCGTCGAAGTACATGGGGAGGCAGGGGAAAACCTTTCCACTAACTCCAAAAGTTAAGAGAAACATGATAAGAAGAAAGCCAAAAACTCAGGAACCAAAAAGTGGGAACCTTATGTGCAAAAATCAGAGGATAGTTAAGAGAAGAAGAAGGAGGGAAGCAAGAGCACTTCAAGCTCTACACCAAAACGACCGTGGTCGGAGAAGTGGTGTTCAATTTGTAAGTCACCCTCTCACAATACGAGGGACTGCAAATCGAAGGCTAAGAACCCTCACTTCGCAGCATGTCAAGTGACTTCCAAGGAGGTTGTCACGGAAAATGCCAAGGTCAACAAGGAAGCTCGCCACCAGGAGAGCTCACTAAAGTCCGGCAATAGAAAATCTAGGACAGGGAAATGGTGCAACCAATGCAAGTCAAACACTCACAATGCTATTGACTGCAGGGGAAAGTCAGGAGACACTCAATTCGTCGTGTCCCCCGGGAAACCTAAGGTGGAGCCCACCGAACAGGTCGAGGCCGAGGAAGAGACTCCAGACCAGGAAAAACCACCTGTAGTGGAATTGGTAGAAGTTAACGGTCGTCAAGTGGAGTGTTTATACGACACAGGACTGGACGGGGAGGCCGTGATTTCTGCGGATCTGGTACATCCAGAACAATTCACAGGTGAGACATTGGATATACAGCCTGCACAGAAGAGTGCTGTAGCCATGAAGTTGCCCATTGCTAATGTGGAGATTCGGTCAAGGTACGTCACCGGCACCATCAAGGCCGCTGTATTGACCGATCCCATTTTTCCAGTAATCCTAGGTTGCCGGTATGTCTTTCTGGGAAAGCCCAGGGAGCCAATCCATATGGGAGCAATGCAGACTCGCTCTCAGACGAGAACGGAAGAGGCAGAAGCAATTGTGACTAACCCAATGCCGGGGAGCTACGAACTGCCCAGAGTGAGGATGATACTTTACGTCCTTGCTACAGAAAGCTGCAGAAAAGTGCTGACCCACCAGGACGGGGGCAGTACTACATGAAGAATAGGATACTCTACAGGAGAGCAGGATGGGGAGACAACCTATACGGTCAGTTGGTCGTCCCAAAAGCTCACCGGTCCCAGATTCTTCATATGGGGCATACCATCTCCTTTAGTGGACACATGGGTATTGCCGCCACCATGCAGCGGATTTCCTGCCATTACTATTGGCCGGGAATGACAGATGATGTGCGTCGGTACGTGAAGTCATGCCCTGAGTGCCAGAGGGTGGCACCGAAACACTGGACAGCACCGGTGGTGTTGGGTGAGATGCCCATCATGAACTCTCCTTTCGAGAGGGTAGCCATCGATATCGTGGGTCCACTTCCCAGGACTAGGAAGAGGAACATGTATATACTCACAATGGTGGATTGCTGTACAATGTGGGGTGAGGCCATACCGTTGACCACGATTGACTCGAAACGAGTGGCGGACGCACTGATGGAGGCCTTTGCCAGATTAGGCTTTCCGGATCAAATTCTGACGGACAATGGGTCTCAGTTTTGTGGAAAACTCATGGAGGAGGTATTTAGGGTGTTTCACTCTAACCACATACATACCAGCCCTTACCATCCTCAAGCCAATGGACAAGTAGAGCGTTTCAACGGCACGTTGATGACAATGCTCAGGAAACTAGCGCAGGAAAAACCTGATAAGTGGGATGAATATATCCCAGCAGCACTCTTTGCCTATCGGGAAGTTCCTCATGGTTCGACAGGACTATCACCCGCTACGTTGCTGTTTGGTCGTCCAATCAAAGGACCGTTGGAAGCCATGTTGAGGAGTTGGACTGAAGAGGGGACGTCAGAAGAAGTGATCTCATCCTATAAATACGTGGAGGAACTGAAAGAAAAACTCCACAAGGGATGGACTCTGGCAAATCAAAACTTGAAAAAGGCCAGGAAAAGACATGCGGCTTACTACAACCGTAGGTCTAAAGAAAGATCTCTAGAGGTGGGAGACAAGTCTTGTTGCTACTCCCAACGGGAAACAGCAAACTGGAGATAGGTTGGCAAGGACCATTTCCCGTGGAAAGGGTGATATCCAGAACCAACTATCAGATCCGGATCCGGGGAAAGTCGAAGATTTGCCATATCAATCTCTTGCGGAAATACGAAAAGAGGCCCTTAGACAAGGCAGCGCACCTCATGGCAATGGCAGTTGCAGTGGAGACGGAAGTGGGAACCAACGAGGGCAGGGAATATCCCTTGGTACACCAGGAAACCTATAGGGATGTGCAAGTGAACCCTGATCTGACCTCTCAGGAGAGGGAAAAGATAACCCAGGTTCTCAAGTCTCATAAGGAGATACTGACTGATAAACCAGGACGAACGAGGTTGGTGGAGTTCGAGATGACTTTGACCACGCAGGAACCTGTTCGCCAGAAGGTTAACCCAGTGCCATTCTCTAAAGAAAAGGCCCTGGAGGAAGAAATACAGAAACTGCTGGAGGATGACGTGATTGCATCATCCACATCCCCATACAATGCAGGGGTAGTTTTGTTACGGAAACCAAGTGGAGAACACCGGTTGTGTATAGACTACCGACTTCTGAACAGTCACACACAATTTCAGGTGGAAACTTTGCCGAATCCAACTCAGTTATTCGCTAGGCTCCATAAGGCTCGGTACTTTTCAAAGGTGGATCTGAGTCGGGGGTACTATCAGATACCAGTCAAACCGGAGATTCGACTACTGTTGGCTTTCAGTACACCCAGTGGACACTACGAATTCAAGGTCATGCCCTTTGGACTCAGCAATGCACCTAGTGTGTTTACACGCATGATGAGGACTTTACTAGATCCGTTACAGGATCCATCCATCATCTCATTCATGGATGATATTCTGATTTCCAGTGAAAGCTTGGATGACCACTTGCAATCCTTGGAGAGAGTGTTTAATAGACTCAAAGAAGCAGGGCTTACTGCTCGTCCAACGAAGTGCATGATTGGTTACCAGACTCTGGAATTTCTAGGTCACACCATCACTCCAGGACACATTGTCCCAGAAGAGAAGAACCTGGAGAAAATCAGAAATGCCCCAAGGCCAAAAACGAAGAAGGATGTGCTATCTTTTCTCTCGTTGTGTGGGTTCTACCACAAATTTATCCCACATTTCACTGAACTGGGAGCTCCATTGACGGAAACCTTGAAAAAGGGATTCCCGGACCAAATCATTTGGACACCAGAATGTGAGAATGCCTATAGTCAGTTAAAGGAGGCCTTGGTTAGCAAACCTGTATTACAGCTCCCTGACCTTTCCAAACCATTTGTGTTGAGAATGGATGCGAGTGCGATTGGGATTGGGGCAGCCTTGTTACAGGAAGGAAAAGACGATGCTTCGGTTTTGAAACCTGTAGCATACGCAAGTAAGAAACTTCTACAGGCGGAGAGGAATTATTCAACCGTCGAGAGAGAGAGAGTGCTTGTCCCTCGTATGGGCAGTGCAAAAATTCCAGCCATATTTGTATGGAGTTAAGTTTCGGGTCCAGTCGGATCATCAGCCCCTGATGTTCCTGGCTATTTCTCAGAAGCTCAACGCCCGTTTGATGCGGTGGTCGTTGTTACTTCAACCTTATAATTTCACAGTGGAGTACATTCCTGGGAAGGAAAATGTTGGAGCAGACTTCTTGTCAAGACACCCAGCTCCTGAAGAAGAAGAATGAATCATCTGGATTAAAATCACGGTGGAGAAGAGTGAGATGGACTACTCTCTTAAGAAGGGGCCTATGTCACATGATGGACCAACGTGATTTAACCATTATGAGAATAAAGGCGTTCTGAATTAGCGGCATGGTCGAGGCCAAAGGTTGTTTCAACAAATCCAGAAAATGTAGCTGCACGTGTTTACATATGGTCGACGGATTGGGAACATTCGGTGGTGAGTGAGACAAATCCCTGCATCGCTTTGACAGTTTGTCAACATTTGAATACAGATGGAACTCGTCGGATCCTGGCTGCAATCGGATGTCAGCCATCACATGTCGGGCAAAGTTAACAGCTGCAGATGTGTAGGGGAAGTGGGTGAGCTGAATCATACATCGCTTTGACAGTTTATAAACAGGTCGGATTGGAAGCGGAAGTACTCAGCTCGGAAGTAAACAGTCCGTCTGTCAATTTATAGTTTCCGGACATCAAGAAGATTGGCAGTTTGTTGGGGAAACTGTTGTTGGGATCATACAGTAGCTCTCTAGCTTGTTGGGGATGGCAAAACAAGTGATGACAACTCTGACAGTGACTAAGCCAGGGAAAATGGATTCTTGACAATGGATGATATGTCCAAATAACACCTGTGTGGACAGGAAGAATACCGTCACGTGACCAATTTTAGGTTTTGCCAAAAAACCATGATGGGAGAGGAGAGTTGAAACGGGAACCTTGGATTTTAGCGGACGTGCTTCGGCACTGCGGTTCTGATTGGAAAATGTCTACCGTGTGCGAATTGAGTTAATTTAATTTTACACGTGCCTGTCATGGCAAGAGTGGATGTAAATGGATCTAATTGCGGTGTTGCCTAAGGTAGAACCTATTATAATTAGTTCTAATTAATATAGGCTGTAGCCTTGTTAAAACTAAAGTGTGATGATTAGCACTGTTAGTGGAAAACTAGCTAGAGTAGGGAAGTGATACTTGGCTCTGTTAGTTGAAAATAGATTAGTGAAGTGTTGATAAGCTTTACTAGTTGAAAATTGAGTAATTAGGGATAATTGGGATATTCCAATAGGTGTCCCTGGTAGGCGGGGTTCCGCATTCTGTTTGTTGATTTTTTTTTCTTGTCTTGGCCTGATGATAACCAATGGGTTGAGTCATCTGTCCCTGACAGAGTAGGTTCACTGTATTTTCTGAGCGAGGCCGATGGCCACGATCATCTAATAGAGATCAGTGACGGGGAGGCTATCACCAGTTGTATGATTTATTTTACAGGTGTCCTCTGGTTGGAATGAAGAACCCGGATAAATTACGATTTAGAGAGATGGGCCAGCAACTTTCGCAACGGAAGAAGTTAATACACATTACTCGGTGGAGCTTAATGGTATACGTATCCTACATGAGTGCATACCAATCGTTAACACACCTGAAGTGATGGATGTTCAGCCCATGTGGAACTAGATCAGTAGGAACTGATGTTCACATTAGATGAAACCAAACATTGAAGTGTAGTTGTTCCACGTATCAAGGAAATCAGAACTTTCAGACTATAACTAGTGAATAAAGCAAGCCATTTTTGTCTAGATACATTGACTGTTTAAGAGTGAAAATACAGAACTAATAGGAACCGTTGTGTTAGGAACAATAATAGTATTTTTCACGGATTATATATTTACATGGGATCCAGATCTCATGGTCATCAGAGCTCCTGGAGGAGGACATGTCTGGAGAGAAGTATACGACTTCGGTGAGATATATTGTACTGACTCGTGTGATGTCGTGTAATCCTTGCCATGATGTGTGCACTATGATCCTGAACTTTGAAGGCTGACATATACATTTATGTTATAATACACGACACACATTTTCTTCGCATACACGTCTCATATACGTTACACTTTTCTTTTAATAAATTAATCTTTATTAATTTTTAGAAGCAAGAGTTGTTGAGTATGTTGCGTTGGGGGAAGTATGAGAGGGGGCATAGTACGACAGTGAGAGTGTGATAGGAAAAGGTTGTCCATGGGCTGATGGAGTGTGTTGGACGGAAGCTGGTGGATTCTCCAGGATATTGATAGGAAAGAAAAATATTATAATGTGGGTGTTGACTCTCTTCACTCCAGGGACGACACTTTAAAGGAGGACACGACAGTATGTGAGCCGGTGGTTCAGAAAACAATGGCAAACTACTGAACGTAAAAGTTGCCAAGACATCAACGGCAGCTGAAAAATGCTGGTGTTGACTGCAATGTCCTGTAAAGGATGTGCGAAAAAAAAAGAAAAATAGCAATAGTCTGTCATGATAAAATAAGAAGGGTCATTGGAGAACATCATGACGACTGGAAAGATCAACAGCACAAGAGGAAGAGGCATGCCGAGAGATAATATACCTCATGGCACAAGACGATGGCAGAAATAATATCATCAACATAATTGATTCAGACCACCAATGATTGAGATCTGGGCAGACATGAACACTTACGCCAGTTTGCAAAACGCATGATGCTGATGATGATTATAAAGATAACATACATCATTTCTCTATATCCCTTCTTCTTTCGTTCATTTTTATGTCCAGTGTCCCTGTTACTCTGGACAACGTTTTGTTAGGGAAAACTTTCTTGACCAGACCTTTCTGCGAGGTGTCCACAAGGAATCGTCCATTGTCTCTGCAGGTTCGCTAACCTATCACAATCCGTCTCTGCCACTTTCTCTGTTTCTTATAGTCCATTAGGGCCATGCCCTGCTATGATACAAAGAGGCGACCGCATCAGGCGGCATCGTAAGGGGGCGGCATAATCAGCGATATTAAAATACAGTTTTAACCATTCAATAATTAAACATCTTTATAGGGCAGCATTTCGATAAGGAAAACAAAAACATTTAAGGGGCGGCATTTGGAAGACTTGCATCATAATGAGAAAATCTACCGCACGTCCCTGTAGTCCATACAGCTTGGTTGGTTGGCCTGGTTGGCCTTGAAGTAAAACCATGTTCAGGGCCCGTTCAACTGTCAAATTGATGACTGTGTTATAATTGGGGCCCTTATGTTGTTGTTGCCATTTATCATGTATGATCAGAGTCGCATAATTTAAGCCTGGTTTATTGGGTTCTCGCTCCGTCTCATGGTGTTCCTCTTTCAGGGAGTGGTTTACCAGTCGTCATCCCGCTTGAGACTCCATCTATTTGTCCTGCGTCTTGATCTATAGTCGTATGTTCGTGGTCTATCATTTCTTTAAAATATTGTTTCGTGAACGACTTGAACTCTCGATCTAGGTAGAATGTAATCTCTTCTCCCGGTCACCGCCGAATTCTTGATCGCTTTCGTTTTCACTTTATGATTCTTTCTCCACTTCTGTTAGTTCTTCTTCTGTCTGGGACTTGCTCTTGGTATCGTCTGTTTGTGATGTTTCAATCTTTGCCTGTTTCTTACCATTTAGCGTAAAGTTGGTCTTTATATCTGCCCACTGCCTTCTGTCTCGTGTGCCGCCAATCATTTCTGATGCAGCTTTCCCTCAAAACCATGATGCCAATTTGTCTAACACCTTCGCTCTTGGTCCCGCTCTTCGGCTCTTCCTCTCCAACCTCCCTGATGCCCGCACATTATTTCAGTTTTCCTCTTCTCACGACGTGCCCAAGGAATGTGGATTGTCCTCTTCAGTTCTCTTTATGAATTAACTTCTTTCAATATATATTCATTGCGCGTGTTGTCTGTCCATGGTGTTCTCGGCATTCCTCTATAAAACAACATACCTTCAATTTCCACATAATGTTTGCTGTAACTAAATAGTAATGTTACTTTAGGCATGATGTTTGGAGTTACAATTGTTACATCACCAAGCCAACTATCTCGTCAATCCATTTCTGACACTATGTAAACTTGCTCCTCAAAGCCATCGTTTCTAATCTTGACGTCTCCTGCCCGTCCCAGATACGTCTACTTTAGCCAGATTATAGAAAACTGTGTTCGATCGACGGTAAATATAACCAAATAAGGTAAAGGCATTCCCATGGTTCGCTTGCCTGCTGGCCCGGCAACCATGTTTTCCAACCACCTGGCGGCAGAATTATAGTTTCGATTGACTTCAGCTCCCAGGTGAAACTTGCCTAAATTGAATACCAGAAAATTACAATGTAGGGAAATGCTATCGGCGTGATATTGACGCCACTACCCATCAAATGTTGAGTGGTTTAAATGAAGGACTGGCACCATATACTCACAACGCTTCTTGACGTCAAAAGGGGACTTTGTTTTTGCGCACATTTCCTTCCAGTGAAGATATCGCTGTAGGTTTGTGGAGGATGTAGCTTCAGGTGTATTCGGCATTATATACAACCAATACTATTGTACGCTTGAGAAACATGGATAATTGGCAGTCAGGATGAGAAACAACTAATGTGTGTGCGATATAAAAGCCTACAATATTTAATGTTAGTGAAACATAGACAATAAACAGACAAAGTGACAAACATCTATTGTGTGTACTCTATAAAACCTATATTATTTTATGTTTGTAGAACATAGACAATGAGCAGACAAGCTGGGAAGCAATTAATATGTTTGCTAAATAAAAAAGTATACTATTGTAAGCTTAAGAAACGTGGACAATTGGCAGACAACTAGTGTGTGTGCTACATAAAACCTATACTAGTTTATGCTTGTGAAACGTGGACAATTGGCAGACAACTAGTGTGTGTGTTACATACAACCTATACTATTGTATGCTTGTGAAACATGGACAATTGAATCGGTCTTCTTTCCACAGTGCGACGTACCGATAGCCTTGCACAAAGCAAGGATTCCGTAACTCTCCAGACAAAACCCAGTGGTCTCCAATGATATTGCACTTGTGAACTGAGTGATGGAGTTCGGAAACAAATTCACAACCTTCGTTGCGAGAGACAGGCGGTTTGACCACTTTGCAACGGAGACTTCCCCACATTAATGTCAGGTAGCCGGCATGACCTCCCCCAGTTTAAGGTCCAGTGGCCGGCATGACCTCATCACATTAAGGTCAGGTGGCTGGCATGACCTCCCCGCAATGTAGAAAGGTGGCTGGCATGACCTCCCCGCAGTAGGTCAGGTGGCCGGCATGACCTCATCACATTAAGGTCAGGTGGCTGGCATGACCTCCCCGCAATGTAGAAAGGTGGCTGGCATGACCTCCCCGCAGTAGGTCAGGTGGCTGGCATGACCTCCCCGCAGTAGGTCAGGTGGCTGGCATGACCTCCCCGCAATGTGGAAAGGTGGCTAGCATGACCTCTCCGCTGTAGGTCAGGTGGCTGACATGACCTCCCCGCAGTAGGTCAGGTGGCTGGCATGACCTCTCCGCTGTAGGTCAGGTGGCTGGAATGACCTCCCCGCAATGTGGAAAGGTGGCTAGCATGACCTCTCCGCTGTAGGTCAGGTGGCTGGCATGACCTCCCCGCAATGTGGAAAGGTGGCTAGCATGACCTCCCCACTGTAGGTCAGGTGGCTGGCATGACCTCCCCGCAATGTGGAAAGGTGGCTAGCATGACCTCCCCGCTGTAGGTCAGGTGGCTGGCATGACCTCCCCGCAATGTGGAAAGGTGGCTAGCATGACCTCCCCGCTGTAGGTCAGGTGGCTGGCATGACCTCCCCGCTGTAGGTCAGGTGGCTGGCATGACCTCCCCGCAGTAGGTCAGGTGCTGGCATGACCTCCCCACTGTAGGTCAGGTGGCTGGCATGACCTCCCCATAGTAGGTCAGGTGGCTGGCATGACATTCCCGCAGTAGGTCAGGTGGCTGGCATGACCTCTCCGCTGTAGGTCAGGTGGCTGGCATGACCTCCCCGCAATGTGGAAAGGTGGCTAGCATGACCTCTCCGCTGTAGGTCAGGTGGCTGGCATGACCTCCCCGCAATGTGGAAAGGTGGCTAGCATGACCTCTCCGCTGTAGGTCAGGTGGCTGGCATGACCTCCCCGCAGTAGGTCAGGTGGCTGGCATGACCTCCCCGCTGTAGGTCAGGTGGCTGGCATGACCTCCCCGCAGTAGGTCAGGTGGCTGGCATGACCTCCCCACAGTAGGTCAGGTGGCTGGCATGACATTCCCGCAGTAGGTCAGGTGGCTGGCATGACCTCCCCACAGTAAGGTCAGTTTATCAGCATAATACTGACTACGCCACTTATCCAGTGCCGTAGGTCAATAAACTATAGACAATGCACTGTGTCTCTGAGAGCCGCCGTAGAGCAGTGGCTAGCCTGCTGACCTGTCAGTCTAGAGGTCGTGTGTTGGAACCCCCAGCGACGAGCATGTCTCGTACACGGACTTGGTCTCCCAGCTTACAATAGGCGCCAGGAAATGATATGGGAAGTAAATGCAGACAGCATAAAAACGTTAGTGGCATATTCTTTACAGGATGTTGCAGTCAACACCAGCATTATTTGCTGTTGTGATCTCTTGGCAAATTTACGTTCAGTAGTTTGCCATTGATTTCTGAATGATCGGCACCCATACCATTTCGTAAAGACCCAGGGCAACACGGTCTGCTGTCAAATCACGCGCAGCTGTGTTTCGAACGCGGGTATGCGGGATCACGAACCGCATCCGTAAACTCTTCGCCACGGAGCCGACACATACAGCTTGCTACCATAAAATTAATTCTTACACACACACACACACACACACACACACACACACACACACACACACACACAAACGCACGCACACACACACACACACACACACACACACAAGAGCTTGTATCGAAGTAGCAGAGATGTGGTTTTATTAGAACGGACGAACGAACTTTATTTTCAAAAGGTCAAAAACCCACAACCTTCCCACAAGAGGAGCGGCTGGCCGAGTGGCTAGAACGCCGGACTCTCCTTCGGGAGACCCGGATTCGATCCCTCGGTAATGTGTGGGATTTTTTTCTGTCGGGGGCAAAAAGAAACTCCTAACCTGCACAGTTCGCGGCGACTGCACTAGCCAGGCGGCCTTAATTCCGCAGGCTCAAAGACCCCTCTGCCTTACACGGCAAGGTACTATATTGGCAGTAAATGACAGTTGACTATTGGGCATGCAGGCCCGTCTTAATTCAGACCTTCCAACTCAACCACTGTTCTGTTGAAGTCACCAAAGCAGATTAAAAAGCATCATGAAGATACAGGGTGTATTTTTAATGCCTGTGCAGTGTTTGAAAATAATGTCTGTCAAAGCTTTGTGTTCACATATTTTGTTGTATGAACTTTATAGAGGGTAAATACAAAACTTGGACCGGCAATATTTTCAAACTCTGCCCAGTCATTAAAAATACACCCTATATCTTGAAAGAGGTTAACCCACAAGCTAAAAGATAACTGGTTATTCGTATCAGAAGAGGATACTGGCCACACCTATACCGTGTGCCGATTGGTATATACAAATATGGAGGTAGCACCACGTACCAACACGCCTCTCAACACGTCCGTATGAGTTCCTTACCTCTATATTTAAACGTTTCTACTATACCAGGTTGCCATGGAAACCTGACCCCTGACCTTCCGGTTGTTGGTTTTTATTTACCCGCTTATCTGGCCGGTTTGCGTGTTAACTTGAACGTTGAGCAGCGGGTGACCGTCCTTCACCACGAGATAACACTTTTATCTTGAATTCTCAAAACCGGTAGGATAGTGGTTGTATGTGATTGCGACATGACGTTGTTTATGGAGTATCCCAGGCATGCACGTTTTTGAACTTAAATTGTTTCATACATTTTTAACAACCGCGGGCCAGATGGATCGGAATGTTTGCATCAGTGTATCAGTAGAAACGGGACTTAACTATACTACTATGTGTATTTGTAATGACTGTGCAGTGTTTGAAAATATTGCCGGTCCAAGTTTTGTATTTGCCTTTTATGTTGCATGAACTTTACAGAGGGTGAATAGAAAACTTGGACCTGCAATATTTTCAAACACTGCACAGTCATTAAATATATACCCAATATGTAACATTTAAAAAAAACATATATTGGAAACAACAATCTGCAATAAAGATTGATAATGAAGTGGGACAGTATCAGCCAATTAAGAGAGGTGTTAGGCAGGGGTGTGTGATGTCTCCAGATCTTTTTTCCCTATACAGTGAAAATATTTTCAGAAATGTAGAGGATATAAATGGAATCAGCATTGGAGGACGAAACATCAATAACATTAGATATGCAGATGATACAGTATTAATTGCAGACAATGCGCAGGACCTGCAACAATTAGTAGATGCGGTTGTTGTACACAGTGAGCAACTGGGGTTAGAATTAAATTGTAAAAAGACTCAGGTTATGGTCGTCACTAGGAAGGAAGAAGTGCCACAATGTAATATACAAGTAAATGGAAATATTCTTCAACAAGTGAATCGGTACAATTATCTTGGAACAGTCATAACATCTGATGGGAGATGCCTTGAAGAGATTAGAACAAGAATCGCCATGGCAAAAGTAGCCTTTAGCAAGATGAAAAACATTCTGACCAATAAAAAGATGTCAATTGAAACGAGAAAAAGAGTGTTGAGGGGATACATAGAGCCTGTTCTTTTGTATGGATGTGAAACTTGGACAATGAGCAGTCAAGCTGAAAAGCATCTGATGGCTGCAGAAATGTGGTTTCTGAGGAAAATGCAAAGAATACCATGGACAGACAGAAAAACCAATGACCAAGTACTACAGGAGACAAATGAACATCGTAAACTGATTAGAGAAATTAGACGTAGACGTCAAATTTTTTGGACATGTTATGAGAAGAAATGGATTGGAGAACTTAGTGACAACTGGCAAGATCGAAGGGAACAGACCAAGGGGAAGACCGAGAGGAAAATACCTGGATGGCTTTGCCACATGGCATGGACAAGTACAGGAACACTGAGCTGATCCACGGCACTGGTGATCGAGTGAAATGGCGAGTCATGACCGCCCACGCTTTCCGGCATGGCACATGATTGATTGATGTAACATTACAGTAACATTATGTTATTGTAAGTCGGCTGGTAAAAGTGGCATTTTGAAGAAGGGAAGACACGCTCATCAATGGAAGGCTGTCGGAGGGGGGAGGGGGTGGGGGGTAGCCGTGCTGTGCAGAACCTTTGCTGTTGTATGAGTGTGAATCGTGGATTGTCATTGTCGGCAGACAAGGTGAGAAGTATCTAATGGCAGTGGAAATGTGGTTAATTAGAACACTTTAGAATACCATGTATTGACAGGAACACGTATCAGACTGTCCTTCAAGAAACAAATGAAAACCATCAATTGGTTAGAGAAATTAGATATAGACTGTCAAGATTGTTTGGGCAAGTTGTGAGGAGAAATAAGGTTGAAAACTTGATGACAGCTGGTAGACATGACGGGGGAAGAGCAAAGTGAAGACAAAGAGATTAATATCTGACCATCTGGCTACATGACATATTAGCGACAAGAATAAAGATCTGATCCAATGGTGATCGTGTATGACGAACCATGACCGCTCACGTCTATCGGTATGGCACATAACGATGATAGTTAACAGCATCTGACATCTAAAGAGTTCAGCTTCGAATGAAAGCCGCCAGTGATCAAGTGCTACATTTAGTCTACATTAATTAAGGGCCTCAGAGGGTAGTTAGACCAGGAGAGGTCTAACACTGGCCAAGGTCTTGAAGTCCGTGATGCGGCCTACAGTGTTTCCCAGGAATTAAAACCTACTCCTAAAATAAGCTCCAGCACGATTTTTCAGGATGCTTTTAATGAAAGGAAAAAAAAAAAAATTAGTTGCATGTCCTTCACATGACGTAGCAGTCAACCCAAGCCTTTTGGCTGTTCGTGATTCCTGGGCAAGTTTTACGCTCAATAGTTTGTCATTGGTTTCTGAACGACCGGCTCCTATATCATTTTCGAAACAAGAACAGTACCGCTGTGTTTCGAACCCGGATATACGGAATTACGAATCGCGTCCGTAAAAAAAAAAACATGTAAGACACATCCCTAAATTAATCAATCAATCAATCATGTGCCATGCCGGAAAGCGTGGGCGGTCATGACTCGCCATTTCACTCGATCACCAGAGTCGTGGATCAGCTCAGTGTTCCTGTCTCGTCCATGCCATGTGGCCAAGCCATCCAGGTATTTTCCTCTCGGTCTTCCTCTTGGTCTGTTCCCTTCGATCTTGCCAGTTGTCACTAAGTTCTCCAATCCATTTCTTCTCATAACATGTCCAAAAATTTTGACTGTCTACGTCTAATTTCTCTAATCAATTTACGATTTTCATTTGTCTCCTGTAGTACTTGGTCATTGGTTTTTCTGTCTGTCCATGGTATTCTTTGCATTTTCCTCAGAAACCACATTTCTGCAGCCATCAGATGTTTTTCAGCTTGACTGCTCATTGTCCAAGTTTCACATCCATACAAAAGAACAGGCTCTATGTATCCCCTCAACACTCTTTTTCTCGTTTCAATTGACATCTTTTTATTGGTCAGAATGTTTTTCATCTTGCTAAAGGCTACTTTCGCCATGGCGATTCTTGTTCTAATCTCTTCAAGGCATCTCCCATCAGATGTTATGACTGTTCCGAGATAATTGTACCGATTCACTTGTTGAAGAATATTCCCATTTACTTGTATATTACATTGTGGTATTTCGTTCTTCCTAGTGACGACCATAACCTGTGTCTTTTTACAATTTAATTCTAACCCCAGTTGCTCACTGTGTACAACAACCGCATCTACTAATTGTTGCAGATCCTGCTCATTGTCTGCAATCAATACTGTATCATCTGCATATCTAATGTTATTGATGTTTCGTCCTCCAATGCTGATTCCATTTATATCTTCTACATTTCTGAAAATATTTTCACTGTATAGGGAAAAAAGATCTGGAGACATTACACATCCCTGCCTAACACCTCTCTTAATAGGCTGATATTGTCCCACTTCATTATCAATCCTTATGGCAGCTTGTTGTTTCCAATATATGTTTTTTATAAGTCTAATGTCTTTCCCATCAATTTGTAGATCTGCAAGCATATCCATCATGTTGACATGTCTAACTCTATCAAAAGCCGTTGTGTAGTCAATAAAGCAAAGATGTATATCCTTGTTTACTTCTATAGCACGTTCAATAACTGATTCGCAGCATATACACAGCATTTACTGTACCCTTTCCTTCTACAAACCCACATTGTTCTTCCCCTATTTCAGGTTGTATTTTCTTCCTCACTCTTTGCATGATAATTCGTAGCAAAATCTTTGTGATGTGACTCATTATACTAATTGTTCTATGTTGATCACATTCCAAGGCTCCTGATTTCTTTGGGATTGCAATAAATACAGAGTTACATAATTCAGAAGGTATATCTCCAGTATCATATAATGTGTTCAGCAGTCTGGTGACTTGATCTATTCCATATTCTTCTAAAGCTTTAATCATTTCTGTTGTGATGTTATCTGCACCGGGGGCCTTGCCAGCTTTCATATGCTTAAGAACATTTCGAACCTCCATCTTCAAAATTGGCGGTCCTTCATTATTAAATCTAATATCATACTGTTCCTCTCTGTTATCATCATAAAGGTTTTTCACATAATCTGTCCATACATGTAGAATCTGATCTTTTTCTATTATGATTTTGCCATCTTTAGTTTTTAGACAGCCTGCTGATGTACTTGTTCTTTTATTAGTAAGTTCCTGAATTCTTTTGTGCACTAATTTGGTATTTTGACTGTTGTGTTGTTTTTCAATTTCTAAGCACTTTTCCTCAAGCCATGCTTCTTTTGCCTCCTTACATAATATTCTGACTTGTCTGTGAATTTCTTCATATTTGGCAGAATTATTTTTGTTGAGTCTTCTTGTTTCCATTAGGTGTAAAATTTCTTCAGTCATCCATTTCTTACGACCCACCTTCTTTAATTTTGGAATAGTTGTTTCTGCAGCCAAACTGATTGAATTCTTCAACATTTCCCATTGATCATCCACATCCTGGAATAGGATCTCTAGATCAGACAATATATCAAATCTGTTCTGTACTTCTATGTTGAATTTGTTTTGTATTTCCTTGTCATTACTCAATGTACACAAATCATATTTAGTGTTTCCTGTTATATACTTGACTTTCTTCAACTTTATCCTCAATGTTCCTATAAGTAATCTGTGGTCACTATAACAATCAGCACTGGGAACTGTTTTTGCTATTGTTAACGCGTTTCTAAATCTTCTGCTAATCAGAGTGTAGTCAATCTGGTTTCTAATCCTGCTATCAGGACTCCTCCATGTCCATAATCTTCTAGGGTGTTGCTTAAACCAGGTGTTTCCTACAATCATTTCCTGTTCTTTTGCCCACTCTACGAGTCTGTATCCTCTTTCATTTCTCTCTCCTAAACCATAGTTTCCTACTGTGTATCTATCACCTTGATTTCCTACTTTTGCATTGAAGTCCCCTATTATGATGTTTATTTCTGAATTTTTACATTTCTTTAAGGCAGACTCTATGTCATTATAAAATTCCTCTACACTATCTTCACTGGATTCTCCTGTTGGGGCATATACTTGAATAACATTTATGCTAAAAGGTCTGCCACTTAATTTAACTAGTAGAACTCTGTCCGACACGGCCCAATATCCTTGAACAGATTTTGATGTTTTCCGGTCCAAGATAATTGCCACTCCCCTTTTTCGATCTTCACCTCCAGAATAAATAATCTTAAAATCTTCATCTATCTTGATGCCTGCTCCTGTCCATCTCGTTTCGCACATCCCTAAAATATTAATTTTTTTCTCTTTCCATTTCTTGTTTTATGTTATCTAATTTTTCGTCGTCGTTTAACGTCCTAACATTCCATGTTGCTAATTTTAATGTCTCTGTCCTTGTCTTGCAATGATCAGTCTTTAGGCGAATCATAATGTACTAGGCACTTTTAAAGAGGTAGTTTGCCGTTGCTTTCCTCTATGGCAGTGACCATACTGGCCGGGTGACCGCAGCCATTGTCTCGTGAAAGAGATCCTCTGCCTGCCGTCGCGAAACTTGAGACCATAACCAACAAATATCTGTCGGCTGCCCTCAAAATTTCATCCACCACCTGCCTTCCGTGGCTTCTTTTGAACACTTCCAATAAACGAATACGAAATAACACCACATAATCCACAGGAAAACACTAAACAGCGTCTCCCGAAGAATAAACGCGTCACGTCGTCGCCATTTGTACCGGAAGACAGAAGCATATCAACAATCAACAAGACACTTTGCACGGGATATTAAATGCTAATGTATGATGCAAGAGAATTGGCGAAGGATAGAAAATCTTCCTCGAAAGATAATGTGGCGGTTTCCCCTTGACTTCCACACCCATATTGGGGGGGGGGATGTTAGCTCTGCCCTTGCTGTCAGGATAAGTGAGTTCCTGCTCTGCCCAGTTACAGAGTTGTCCACATATCGCGGTGGACGCTCAATCCACGCAGATGTGTTTGTGACATTGGGGTGGTTTTCTCGTCCTCTAACGCAAGAAGGTGAGGTTGGTAATTTCCTTTCGGCCAGTTTTGAGACCACAATGACATCTGTGTTATTCCCCGGGGAAGATCAGTCTAATCCGAAACGTAGATTGCATGTATCATACAGGGCGTAATTTTAATGACTGTGGGGTTGTTGAAAATATTGCCGTTCCAAGTTTTGTATTTACCTTTTATATTGCATGATCTCCACAAAGGGTGAATAAAAAACTTGGAATGGCAATATTTTCAAACACCCCACAGTCATTAAAAATGCACCCTATGGTATAACTTATTTTTATTTCATTATATTGGGTGGGGGGAGGTGGGAAAATGGGTGAGGGGGTAATATCATTAATTTTTTCCCTTTGATTTACATTTGCCGTAGTGGAGTTTGTTGTAAGATATGTACAACGTGTTTATGTGTAGTATATCTCACTTTTTCGCAGGAGTTGCGCATGCCTAGCTGTTGTTATGTCTCATTGTTATACTTACTTCTCTTATCTACCATAATCTCGCGAGAGCTTGGAGACAAAGGTAATGTTGCCTCTGAGACGAATCCTGGCCTGTAGAATAACTAACAACAATGGCCTGGAAAAGGCTAATAAAAGTAGAACATTGCATACAACCATAAGAAAACTACAAAAGCTGTTCTTTGGTAATGCAACGAGCAATTAGTTGCATTTGCTTTACAGGACTTGGCAGTCAAACCCGGCGTTTTTTTTTGGCTTTTTGTGATTTCTTGGCAAGTTTACTTTCAGTAGCTTGCCATTGCTTTCTGAACGGCTGGCGCTCAAACCTTTGTATGGGATCCAACGCAAGGCAGTCTGCTTACAAATCTCCCGCAGTTGTGTTTTGAACGCGGTATGCGGGATAAAGAATTGCATTGATAACTCCTTCGCCACAGAGTCAGCAATGAGATGAGAAACATTGAACAATATTGTGACAACGGGAAATATCACAGACAGAATAATATCGTGACAACGGGAAATATCAGAGGCAGAATAATATCGTGACAACGGGAAATATCAGAGGCAGAATAATATCGTGACACCGGGAAATATCACAGACAGAATAATATCGTGACAACGGGAAATATCAGAGGCAGAATAATATCGTGACAACGGGAAATATCAGAGGCAGAACAATATCGTGACAACGGGAAATATCACAGACAGAATATTATCGTGACAACGGGAAATATCAGAGACAGAACAATATTGTGACACCGGGAAATATCAGAGGCAGAATAATATCGTGACAACGGGAACGATCAGGGACAGAATAATATCGTGACAACGGGAAAGATCACAGACAGAATAATATCGTGACAACGGGAAAGATCAGAGATAGAAGCGGCAGAGGTACATCAAGAGAAACTTTGCTGGTTGGCCTCAGACATGGATGTACAAGATCATCAACTGAATGGGTCCAGAACGCCAATGACCAAAACCTTTGGAGATACACGAAAGTTGCGAGAGGGCTTTACATGACAGCCTTATGTTTTTTAATTTTAATTTCTTTTTTTTTTTTGGGGGGGGGGGGGGGGGGGGGGGGGGGGGGAAGGTTGTTTGTTTGGTTGTTTTGTTTCTGTTTTTGTGAATATATTCTGGAAAACAAAGTAAAGAACAAATGTATCATTCTTCGATGTAGTCGCCGCTGCGTTAAATGCAAGTCCTCCAGCGCCAATAGATTGCTTGGATTCCTGTAGAGAAAAATTATCTGGGGTCAAAACTCGGTGTTCCTGACCCGGTCATGAACAGTCCGTCACAGAAGTCACGCCGTTTTGAAACTTCCTTCTCCACCCATACACTTGCTGGACTGACAGGCATGCATCACCATACTGGACCTTCATTCGCCGATTAATTTCTATAGGTTTCACCCCTTCACTGATCAAACAGCTTACAGCAGAACGCTGATCCTCTCTGGCGCATGTCAAAAGTGGGGCGGCCATCTTTAAACTGCCCAATGACTTCACCATGATGTGACGTGATAAACGCTCTTGACATTCTTAACAACAATATTGACAAGTTACAAGACAATAACATGGTTATTGTAATTTATGTCACACTCTTAAGGTTATCATTTGAGCGATGTTCGTGGTAAAATAAACCGTTTAAGTAGTTGCTAGTCTTCAGATATATTCCCCCAAAACCTGGGTGTGTCATCTGGAAAGAGTGAAGTAGTGCAAAGTCCAATCACTAATCGACATATGTATTTTCGACGACTAATGCTTGAGGCTACATGTCGTTATCTTGGGGAGTCCTTGACTCGCAGCACTGTATCGACCTTATGTTAATCAGCAAATAAGAAGAGAAGGAATCTGTGGGCGTATCACGGATTCAACCGTGTCGTTCGTCAGGTTCTTTCTCTTCTTCTGCTTTCCCCTTTCCAGGGACGTGCGTCACATTTAGTTATGCATCTTTTTATAGGTCAACTAGCTGACCCGGCCCGGCTTCGCCCAGACCCTTGTGGGGAGCATCTCATTTAATTCATATAAGTAGTCATATAAGTTCTCGTTCCCGTTACCGACAATCTGTCTGTCTATCTGTCTGTCTGACCCGGCCCGGCTTCGCCCAGACCCTGATGGGGAGCATCTCATTTAATTCATATAAGTAGTCATATAAGTTCCCGTTCCCGACTGTCTGTCTGTCTGTCTGTCTATCTATCTGTCTGTCTGACCCGGCCCAGCCCATGGTGGAGAGCATCTCATTTAAATCATATAAGTAGTCATATAAGATCCCGTTCCCGACTATCTGTCTGTCTGTTTTGGGTAAATGGAGGAGGGAGGAGGAAGAGGGAGGTGGAGGAGGGAAGAGGAGGGAGGAGGAGGGAGAAGGAGACAGGAGGAATAGGAGGGAAGAGGAGGGATTAGGAAGAGGAGGGAGGAGTAGGGTGGAGGAGGAGGTGGAGGAGGAGGGGGAGGAGGAAGAGGGACAAGGAGGGAGGCGGAGAACGCAGGAGGAGGAGGGAGGAGGAGGAGGAGAGGGAGGAGGAGGGAGAGGGAGGAGGAGGGAGGAGGAGGAGAGAGTAGGCGGAGGGAGCAGGAAGAGGGAGGAAGAGGGAGGAGGAAGAGGGAGAAGGAGGAGGGAGGAGAAGGAGGGAAGAGGATGAGGGGGAGGAAGAGGGAGGAGGAGGAATGTGAAGGGAGGAGGAGGGAGGAGGTAGAGGGAGGAGGAGTAGGAGGGAGGAGGAGAGAGGAGGAGGAGGGAGGAGGAGGAGGGATGAGGAGGAAGAGGGAGGAGGAGGAATGTGAAGGGAGGAGGAGGGAGGAGGTAGAGGGAGGAGGAGGAGGGAGGATGAGAATGGAGGAGGAGGGATGAGGAGGAGAGGGAGGAGGAAGAAGGAGGAGGGGGAGTAGGGGGAGGAGGAGGGAGGAGGAGGGGGAGGAGGGAGGGGGAGGAGGAGAAGGGAGGAGGAGGGCGAAGGAGGAAGGAAGAGGAGGGCGAGGAGGTAGGAGGAGGGAGGAGGAGGAGGAAGAGGGAGGAGGAGGGTGGAGGAGGGAGGAAGAGATAGGCGGAGAGAGGAGGAGGAGGAGTAGGGAGGAATAGGAGGGAGGAATATGAGGGAGGAGGAGGGAGGAGGAGACAGGAGGAATAGGGAGGAATAGGAGGGAGGAGGAGGGATTAGGAAGAGGAGGGAGGAGGAGGGTGGAGGAGGAGGGGGAGGATGAGGAAGAGGGAGAAGGATGGAGGAGGAGAACGCAGGAGGAGGGAGGAGGAGGAGGAGAGGGGGGAGGAGGAGAGAGTAGGAGGAGGGAGGAGGCGGAGGGAGCAGGAAGAGGGAGGAGGAAGAGGGAGGAGAAGGAGGAGGGAGAAGGAAGAGGGAGGAGGAGAACGCAGGAGGAGGAGGGAGGAGGAGGAGAGGGAGGAGGAGGGAAAGGGAGGAGGAGAGAGTGGGAGGAGGGAGGAGGCGGAAGGAGAAGGAAGAGGGAGGAAGAGGGAGGAGGAAGAGGGAGAAGGAGGAGGGAGGAGAAGGAGGGAAGAGGATGAGGGGGAGGAGGAGGAAGAGGGAGGATGAGGAATGTGAAGGGAGGAGGTAGAGGGAGGAGGAGTAGGAGGGAGGAGGAGGAGAGAGGAGGAGGAGGGATGAGGAGGAAGAGGGAGGAGGAGGAATGTGAAGGGAGGAGGAGGGAGGAGGTAGAGGGCGGAGGAGGAGGGAGGAGGAGAATGGAGGAGGGATGAGGAGGAGAGGGAGGAGGAGGAAGGAAGAAGGAGGAGGGAGGAGGAGGGATGAGGGGGAGGAGGGAGGGGGAGGAGGAGAAGGGAGGAGGAGGGCGAAGGAGGAAGGAAGAGGAGGGCGAGGAGGTAGGAGGAGGGAGGAGGAGGAGGAAGAGGGAGGAGGAAGAGAGTGAAGGAGGGAGGAGGAGGGAGGAAGAGATAGGCGGAGAGAGGAGGAGGAGGGAGGAGGAGGAGTAGGGAGGAATAGGAGGGAGGAGGAGGGAGGAGGAGGGATTAAGAGAAGGAGGGGGGAAAGGGGAGAAGGAGGAGGGAGGAGGAGGAGGAAGAGGGATGAGGAGGGAGGAGGAGGAAGGAGGAGGAAGAGGAGGAGGGTGAAGGAGGAGGAGGGTGAAGGAGGAGGAGGAGGAGGAAGAGGGAGGAGGGGGAGGAGGGAGGGGGAGGAGGAGAACGCAGGTGGGTGAGGAGGAGGGAGAGGGAGGAGGGAGGAGGAGGAGATAGGAGGAGGAGGGAGGAGGTGGAGGGAGAAGGAGGAGGGAGGAAGAGGTAGAAGGAGGAGGGAGAAGGAGGAGGGGGAGGAGGAGGAGGAGGGAGGAGGAGGAAGAGGGATGTGGAGGAAGGAGGAGGAGGGAGGAGGTAGAGGGAGGAAAAGGGAGGAGGAGAGAGGAGGAGGAGGAGAAGGGAGTAGGAGGGATGAGAAGGGAGGAGGAGAGGGAGGAGGAGGGAGAAGGGAGGGGGAGAAGGAGGAGGGAGAGGGAGGAGGAAGAGGTGGAGGGAGGAGGTAGAGGGAGGAGGGGGGAGGAGGTAGAGGGAGGAGGAGGGGGGGCGGAGGGAGTAGGAGGGAGGAGGATGGAGGAGGAGGGGAGAGGAAGAGGGAGAAGGAAGAGGGAGAAGCAGGAGGGAGAGGGAGGAGGAAGAGGAGGAGGGTGGAAGGAGGAAGTAGAGGGAGGAGGAGGGGAGGAGGTAGAGGCAGGAGGAGAAGAGAGGAGGAGGGAGTTCGCCATTCCGAATTCATACTCGTCTAGGTTCTGTGATTTCGGTCCTTCCATTGATTGATCTTCCCTTCTACACGACTGTAGATAACTTCCTTACACATAAAAAGATGAATTGTTATTGATATTGCCGTGGCATGGAGGCATATATATCAGCAGCAGAGTTGAACGCCTACGCCAGCCGGCACGGCACTTGATGATGATGATGATTGCCGTGTGACGATTCTGTGTAGTCACGTCATTTTCTTCCCTTTCCCTAGCGTTTTGGTTCGGGGATTCTTTCATCATCATCATCATATATTTACGTACGTATTTTGGGAATGGGAGGAGGGAGGAGGAGGAAGAAGAAAAAAAAATACGACAGTTGGCAGCGCTGGAATGAAAGGAAGGCGTGTAGAAAATTTCATCTCAATCGGATGGGCCGTTCGCGAACAAATAAAGGACATACATACATACAGACAGACAGACGGAGATCCTAATTTATATATAAGATGTGTGGCATGCACTCGCTCTTAATTTCCGGTTCGCTGGCGGGGCAGGGGGTTAAACTCCTACACCGGTCAGTTGAATCTAAACGTAAAAGCATTTCGTATACTATAGTCCACGAATAATAAAAGATTGCTAAAATATAGCTGGGCGTTAGCAATTAGGAGTTGAATACTGAAGAAGGTTGTCTATTAAAGACGATAAAACAAAGAAAATTGAAATATTTTGGTCTCTTGAAACGTCATGAAAGTTTGGAGAGAACAATAATGGAGGGGTATATGCCTGGGAAGAGAGGAAGAGAAAGGCCAAAGAGAAGATGGGTGCAGGATGTGGCGGATGATCTCCAGATGGGTGAATCAGACGCGGGACATCTTGCTTATGATCGAGAGGTTTTCCGGAAGGTTGTTATGGGAGCGAGGTTCTGCAAAGGACATTACTGAACGAATGAATGAATGTTAGCAATTAGGCGGTTCCTGTCAGTTTTGTGCAAACAGAAAGAGTTCGTATTAAATTTGAAATTACCGTGGGGATAATATTTTTTTTTTTCATTTGAACAATACCTGTGACTATGTTTTAATTATTTCAGCTTAAGTATTACTAATTTTTTTCCCTACTTCATTTGATATATAGCTCTGCAGTATGTGCCTGACGAGCTGCAGCGAAATATGCCAGGCAATAAATCGTGTAACATATTGTTTGTGGCTTCTATGTTAACATTTACCAAGGGGAAACATTGCTCTGAAATATAGTTCTGTTAACAAATAGTTTTGGTGTAGACTCGAGTTTGCTCCAGTAAGTAAATGACACGTTCTCACGCATTGAGGCTTAATGGGTTTATTGTTTATAGACAAATTCGCAGTAGATGGACGATGTGGTAAATATCAAGCCGATTGACTTTCTTCCTAGAACATATTCTGGTACCTACAAGAAACAGATGAAAACCGTAAACTGATTAGAGGAAAGTAAATGTAGACAGTCACAATTTTTTTGGGACACGTTATGAGAAGAAATAAAATAGAGAACTTTGTGACAGCCGGCAAGATGGAGGGGAAAACAAAAAGGGGAAGGCAGAGAAGTATATATCTGCGTGGTTTAGCCACGTGGCTTGGTCGAGACAAGAACGCGGAGCTGATCCACCACTCTGGTGATCCAGTAAGATGGCGAAACATGACCGCCCACGATATTCACTTGATGATGGTGATTTTAGGTTGGATTGACCCTATAGCATAGGTCATAATGTTCATAGCTCCACGACTTGATAAACTGGGGATTAGTGCTAAAGCTGTTTCATCTAGGCAGGAACTCAAGCCATTCATTCCGAGCATTCTTCTGGGCCCTATATTAGACTATAAGTAATCAGTTATGTGGAGGATATATATGTCATATATAAGTATGTGTGAAGAGCCAGTGTTGGCTCTTGTTGCGTTCTAGGTGCACAATTTACTTTGGGCGAATTGCGCACTGTGAATGAAGACAAGATAGACAGACAGAAAGATAGATAGTCGGGAACGGGAACTTATATGACTACTTATATGAATTAAATTAGATGCTCCCCACCAGAGACTGGGTGAAGCCAGGCCGGGCCAGACAGATAGTCGGGAACGGGAACGGGATCTTATATGACTGCTTATATGAATTAAATGAGATACTCCCCACCATGAGCTGGGCGAGGCCGGGCCGGGTCAGACAGACAGACAGACAGACAGACAGACAGATAGATAGATAGATAGATAGATAGATAGATAGATAGATAGATAGATAGATAGATAGATAGATAGATAGATAGATAGATAGATAGATTCCCGCAACGGGAACGGGAAAGGGCAGTCGTGTTTGCATCTTCAAAGTTTTCGTAAAAACAATGAATCTATGTTAGGTACGTAAAAATTTTCGAACTCATTTTTCCCACAACGGGAATGGGAAAGGGCCAAACATAGATAGATAGATAGACAGACAGATAGATAGATAGATAGATAGATAGATAGATAGATAGATAGATAGATAGATAGATAGATAGATAGATAGATAGATAGATAGATAGACAGATAGATCCCCACCAGGGGCTGGGCGAAGCCAGGCCGGGTCCTCTAGTATATATATATATATATATATATATATATAGTATATATATATATATATATATATATGTTATAGCCGCCAATGTGTTATCATTCTAGTGTTAGTGGTAGTATACTATCGGGTGTTTGTAAAGTCTCACACACTTTGTATGTAGAACACATTTGAAAAATGAAGTACATGACAGCATCAAATAATATGCTCCACCGTCCATCGTTAAGCAAATATACAGCGAATGGCCGTCATCTGATGGAATAATTCTTTACACTCCAAACAGAATGGTGTTATCACCGGAAGACATTTTAGCAAATCGCATAATAATATCATGTGGAATTCGGCCTACTTGTTCTCCAGATTTAACTCCATTAGATTACTATCTATGGGGTTTCTTAAAAGGAAATATTTAAAAAGATAATGCTAAGGAGTAAAAAAAAAAGAACAACCTGATGTGCCCATTACATTCCACCAAAAGAAAAGAATGATCAAATCAGTCAGAAGGCCACAAAACCTTACTCAAGACGACTACCATGTTATGGACAGACCATAACAGGTCATTCTTCTGTGCCTCAGAACAGGACACAATAGATTACGCAACCACATGTATACAAAATTCAAGGTTGGTGACCAGGTCTCAATTCAGCATGGCACATGTGTGCAATGACATGTAAGTATGTGACCAGGTCTTCATTCAGCACGGCACATATGTGCAATGACATGTAATTAAGTGACCAGGTCTCAATTCAGCACTGTACATATGTGCAATGACATGAAAGGATGTGCTCAGGTCTTCATTCAGCACGGCACATATGTGCAATGACATGTAAGGCTGTGACCAGGTCTCAATTCAGCATGGCACATATGTGCAATGGCATGTAAGTATGTGACCAGGTCTCAATTCAGCATGGCACATATATGCAATGACATGTAAGGATGTGAACATGTCTCGATGCAGCACGGTACATATGTACAATGACATGTAAGTATGTGACCAGGTCTTCTTTCAGCACAGCACATATGTGCAATGACAATGATGTAATTATGTGACCAGGTCTTCATTCAGCACGGCACTTATGTGCAATGACATGTAAGTATGTGACCAGGTCTTCATTCAGCACGACACATATGTGCAATGACATGTAAGTATGTGACCAGGTCTTCATTCAGCACGGCACATATGTTTTATCCCCTTTACCTTCTCAATGCTCTCTAGGAGCGGGACCACCGGGATCCTTTAGTCTCTTCACTACAGCACAGTCGGCGTTGTGCCTTAGGAGTTTGTGAACAATTTCGTAGTTCTCCGACATATTGAACCGAGGGTTAGAAATTTAGCCACGAGCAAATTAGGTGAAGATGACTTTGCATTGATTTCAATGGTATACGCATCAGCCATTCAGACAGCAAAGGCAAACCACTGAGCACGAAATTGCCTAGTAAATCAAAAACACATATAAATGCTGGGGTTAATTGCAACGTCATGTAAAGGACATGCTACTATAATAACTTTGTAACTACAACACAGATTGTCACCGCAGAGAATGGTTGGTTCATAAACAGACAAGTCATATTTAACAGTCACCCATCTTTATTATTTTAGAACAATGTACATGAAACATGTAGTACAAGCACTTTATACACACTGAGGCGTATTGGGTACAGTGCTAGCCCCATATTTGTATAGGGTGTATTTTTAATGGCTGTGCAGTGTTTGAAAATATTGCTGGTCCAAGTTTTGTGTTCACCTTCTGTAAAGTTCATGCAACATAATAGGTAAATAAAAACTTGGACCAGCAATATTTTCACACACTGCACAGTCACTAAAAATACACCCTGTATAAACCAATTGGTATTTGATTAGCCTGTGTTCAATACCACACCGACCGCCTTTAGTTCAGAGGCTATACCTTGGTACACATTTAGCTGGTTCAACATCGGGGCCTAGATCCATGTTTTTAAATGCACCTGGATGGGGGAATTTGAACACATTGCCTCCAGGCAGATATGCAAGCATGCCAGCTGCTGTGCTGCCACACTGCCCGGTACAATATATAGGGTGTATTTTTAATTACTATGCAGTGTTTGATAATATTGCCGATTCAAGTTTTGTATTCACCCTCTGTAAAGTTCATGCAACATAATAGGTAAATAATAGGTAAATGCGGGTCTCCCTGGCCTAGGTATTTACGTCTTTCTCTGTAATCCCATATACTCTCGTGAGTAATGTGATGTGCGCGAGAAACGGTAGCGGTGAAAAATGCTGGTGTTGACCGCAACGTCCTGTAAGGGATATGCAACTCACCAAAAAAAAAATAGGTAAATACAAAACCTGTACCGGAAATTTTTTCAAACACTGCACAGTAATTAAAAATACATCCTGTATACTTATGGAAAACAATGTATGCTTACATAGCAATAATGTATACATGTGATGAGATGATCAATCCACGTTTCGTTTCAGTGACCAGACAGCTTAAGGCCGATGCCCTGGTGGTGGTGTGATTGGGGGAGGGGAGGGGGGAGGGCAACATTGGCATATAGAAAAAAATTAATGAAATACTTATGATGATTTCATATGACCATTAGAAAGATCCTACAATAGTAGGAATTTTAATTATAGTGAGTGTTCACAAATGCCCCCCCCCCCCCTCCCCCTCCCATATAAAAATCCATAACTCAGTAACCTGTCCAAACAAAAACATTTTAATCTACTGCCTTTGTGGTGTAGGACAGGGTGGTCTTGAGCCTGAAGAATTATGGCAGCCTGGCTAGTGCTGTTGCCGCCAACTGTGCAGGTTAGGGTACTGTGGGAAAATAATGAGTTTTAGCATATAACCTTATCATTTATGAACACTAAAAAAATTTGTTTTATTCTGCAGATTGTACAGTAGATCTCAATGTTTGTTTATATACAGAATATAATTTATGGGTCAGAGATGAAGTGCATATTATGAAATGTATTACATCTGTACACAGAAACATCAGTGTTCAATAATTAATATTCTCTATGGTGCACGGGAATTCTTTATGAGAAGCAGTCACATAGTGGAACGAAAATGGTCAGATTTGACGTGCATTACTGTAAAACAAGTTTGTTAGTGTGAATTCAATACATTTTAGCCAAAACATCAAAGAAATTTCACTGATTTTTCCAAGATTTCTGATGCCTCTGGACCTATCGAAGACATATTCCTTGGATGGGAGTAAATATAAGATGGCAGGAAACATTTCACGACGATGCAACATAAACTTTTAAATAAAAATTGAACGTGAATGTGGGCAAACATTTGTGAACGCACTATAGTGAACTGATTCAATCTGACGAGCTGAGAAGTTTCAAAAGCCGGCTGGGAGTTCTTCTTCTGCCCTTTTTACCCCAGTGGAGTAGAGTCTGTCAATCAACCTCACGCCAAGCTTTTGCTATCTCTTTCAGCTCCCTCCATGTCCTCCCCATACTACCCATCTGTCTCTAATTCTCTTATTTATGTATTGTTAGTGCTCAGTCTATTTTCTTGGCCCTGGGTGTTATAGACAAGGGACTTCTCAATAATACTATAATCAGATTTCCTCAATGTACTCATGTCCTATCCAGCACCAGCATCCTTTTCCTCATCGCTTGATTCACTGTTTGTCTGGCTTGCTCCATGTACTCCACCTTGGTGATTCTGTCATACCATTTTATGTCTTATATTTTGCACAGGCACCAATTACTGAATATTCACGGTTTTGTCTTTTTTAAAATTTTTATAATCGCTCGCTTTGAACTGAAGTGAAGTCCATTCACGTGCTACTACTTCTAGTGCATCAGACTGGTGTTTGCATGTAGGTTGTTAGCTTTCCGTATAATTAGTATCCCTCACCATCAGGCGAATGCACTCCGACTTCTGAAGTACTTGTAATTTATGACCCCAGGTCAAGGATGAGAAGTCACCATTTTAGTCCAACTGACCGGTGTAGGGGTTGAACCCTGTATCTCAGCATCAACACACCGGAAGTTTACCATTGTATGTTCATATCCAATAAGCCATGCTGACCTCAGTTTATTAGTACTTGTTTTAGTGCTTGTCAGTGTCAGAGTGAAGCCACAGAGTCGGTCAACTGTTTATTTACATGCCTTTAAAGTATCAGGAGCATATATGTTAGACACAAACAGTTAAGTACCTAAATGGTACATCGTAAGTGGTAATATGGCCAGTAGCAAGCTGAAGCACCTTTGTTTGGTCAGATTAAACTCTGGTATCCAGTGGGTCAACCCAGATCCACTCTAGTTGGGACACAATCTGTCACTATTGGAGACTGAAATGTGGATTGCTGACAGCTTAAGGAAATGTCCACTATGTACAATGGTTTCAAATGTATATATCTGACGATTGTTAAAATGTTTAAAAAACAGGCATAATAACCTCTCCTTAGCACAAAGCCTGCACTGAATCGTAGAGACCATGTGTTGCTATCTATGCAGCAGAGGAAAGCTAACACATAAGATGCATCTGGAACATTTTGTTTTTTTTTTTCCTTTCCTTTTTTGTTCTTTATTTCTGTTTGTGTAGTCCTGTCCTTGAAAAAAGATTATTAGAATCGAAACGTCAGTTTTGCTGTGTTCTATAATACTTATATTTTTATTTTATTATTTCATTACTCTATATTTGTTGATTATTGCTTGTTTTTTATAATTTTCACTCTGTTTTCACCTGTAAGGAGTCCATTGTAAAGTACACTGTGTCTGTGTTTAGTATATCTCTTCCTTTCGCAGGAGTTAAATATACCTAAATGTTTGTTATTCATACTGATCAGCAAAGCAATGCTCCGACAGTCCACCTTTCGGATCTTTGATCCTAGACCAGTTGCCGACCAAGGCTTAGGCACGTTTTTCCCTGCCATGACATTTAGTCTTTAGGCAGCAGTTCCTCGCAGTAGGGACTGACTTGTCACTTTCAACTGTGGTCCTTCACCCAAAGTCGTTGATACAATGTGGGAGATATATAAATATATATATACAATATGCAAAAACTAACATTCTTGAACTTTTAACACATTCAGGTCTTGAAAATAAAATACAATCAGTGGTAATTTCTTTATCAATACAATCTTTTACGTGAATTGAGAAGCCACACAGGTCACATTTGCATAATTTTGTTTGTAATGTCGGCTTTCAGATGACCTACTAAATTATATATATATAAAATAAATATGAAAACATGCATATTTCATATGACAGCATATGAATGTGAGTCGTGAACTTATTTGTAATCAATAAAGAAGAAAATCTGCACCTTTGAACTTAAATGCTACAGAAAACATCTTCAATTATCATGAACCTAGATTAAGAAAAATACGGACATTCTACAAGATCTGAATATTGAAGAATGTTGTCTCAAAAACAGCATCATGTCTAAGAAACTTCACATATTTTGGCAATATTAAACATGGTTTGGAAAGAATAGTGATGGAAGACATGATTCCTGAAACAAGAGGCAATGATTTAACCAGCATGAAAATGGACACAGGACATTTTTGACTCTTTGGACATGAGATGGGAAAAATGGCCAGGAATTGAGAAACTTTCTAGTGATGAGAGCTACATTCTGCAGAGACCTGCTACATGATAATGTTTGGTCTCAGTATACTAAAGAGATCTGGCTAGATATGTTAACATAAATAACAGTATATGTACATATTATTGCCTATTTGAATTGGCTATTTATTTGCCTCCTTTGGCAAATTGTTGCAAACTCTTCTGGGGTTGAAAGAGCTATGGGGGAAACATTCTGGTATTTTTCATTCATTTTATTCAGTAGCATGTCCTTTGCAGAACCTCACACCCATAACCTTCCAGAAAACTCGATCACGAGCAAGATGTCCAATACACCCATCTGGAGATCATCTGCCACATCCTGCACCCATATTCTCTTTGGCCTTACTCTTCCTCTCTTCCCGGGCATATATCCCTCCATTATAATTCTCTCTAAACTTTCACAACGTTTAAAGTGACCATAATATTTCAATTTTCATTGCTTCATGGTCTTCAGCGGCCTATCTTCTTTAATATTCATATTTTGTTGTATGGATGTATTTGTTCTTTTCTGTATCCAAGACATTCTTAGAACCCATCTGTAACATTCTGGTATTAGCTGAGTTTAAGTGGGTTCACATGTTGATGCACAGGAGTACAGCAAACACTACTGACATGAAAATGCAGGAGGCAAAAGACATGGCAAAGGATCCAGAGTCGTTTCAGGGGGGCCATGTTGGTCACATTCCAGGGTTCCTGATTTCTTCGGATTGCAATAAATACACAATTACATAATTCAGAGGTATATCTTCAGTATCATTTATTGTTCAGAAAGCAATGGCAAACTACTGAATGTAAATTTGCCAAGAAATCACAACAGCAAAAAATGCTGGTGTTGACTGCAAAGTCCTGTAAAGGATATGCAACTAATTTTTATTATCATATATTGCGTTCAGCAGTCTGATGACCTGGTCTATTCCATATTCTTCTAAGGCATTGATAATTTCTGTTGTGATGTTATCTGTACCCGGGGTCTTGCCAGTTTTCATATGGTTAAAAGCATTCTGAACCTCCATCTTCAAAATTCATGACCCTTCTTTATTATTCAGAATATCATACTGTTTCTCTCATGTATCGTTATAAAGATCTTTCACTTAAATCTGAGCACGGAGGTACAATTTGATCTGTTTCTTTTATGATTAGGCAACCCGCTGATTTGTGTTTTCTGTTTTTTAGTGATGTCATTAATTCCTGTGTGTATTACTTTGGTATTCTGGGTGATGTGAGCAACTTTCCACAAAGTAACTGCTTCTTGATGACAATGTTCTAGCATAATTTAAACCTTTAAATTTCCTTGAGCAATGCCAAACCTGGACAATGACAGAAAAAGAGAAAAGAAAACTTATAACAGCAGAAATGAGATCCCAGGGAAGGATACTCAAGAAGAGAGAAAATCAAAAACAATAAAATCAGGACTAAAGTGGGGGTAATAGAATACATTAGAAAACAGCAAGTTAAATGATACAGCTACAAAACTAGGCTACCAACTAACAGTATACCACAATAAGCAATGTTGTACAGACCAAATAAAACTAGAAAAAGAGGCTGACCATGTAAAGATGGACAGAGGGGGTAATAGACGTTATGGGAATCTTGATACATGAAGCCCATAAACGGGCACCCTCCCTCTGTTTATGCTTCACCTCGACACCGTGAGGTACAAGCGGAACAAGATAAGATGATGAAACATTTCCTCTGAATTCCCAGACCCCCAATGTTAAATAAAATGGCATGTCTCTGCCTTCCTTGAATAAACACAAAACACATACAATATAAACTTTTTCTATAATTCATAATTACCCATACATTTGCATTACAACGAATTAAAAAAAAAACAACAGCAAAGTAATATTATCGTACAGATATGAACAAGTAAAATGATAATTAATGCGTACTCTCACTATTATATTCTGTGCAATTAGCTCCAACACTAAGTTTCCTATGGTTACACACCGAGATAGTTTAACTGAACTGAGTTAAGAGCTGATTTTTGTAATGTTCAGTAAACAGAAAGTTACATTGGAGAATTCCTTCATTGCTATTTATTGAAAAAATACATCGAAAAAGATTATATGGCTTCTTGATATCTGAGTTGTGTGTTTCAAATGCGTTACGTTGACATTTCCTTTTATTAAAAGTATTTTTGTTTGCAGGTCGATTAAGACCTATGCCAGTCAACACTAATAAACTTTTTATTATTTATTACTATAAATGCTTGCTCTGAGCAGTTATAACACAAACTCATTCTGTTTTATTTTGCTGACATTTCTTCAGCATCCTCTGACCAAATGTAATATGTAAGAGAACACATTATAAGATGGCTGGGATTCAGTAGGAAGAGCCTACGATACATTACATGCAGCTTTGGATTTAAAATGAATACTTTTCCTGTCCAAAGAGTTTTCCTGTCATTAAATTTACCTTCTCTGTTCTAATTATTACTATACCTCAATTTCTATCAGAAATTATAATATCAGAATCTTCAAGTTATTACAGTCATTGTAAAGAAAGTACAGTCGTAGACAAAAACAATGAAGCAGAATTATGTAGTAACAGCAGAAAACAAAGTTTATAGTGGAAGCAGTTAAATAGTTGGTAAAAATCAGTGTGACTTCCCAGGTATTGGTGAATTATTCTGGGTCAGTAGATCTCTACTGAAACCGGACTTGTGTCAGAACAACATCGCCTTGAACATTCAAGTAGGTCACTGAATTCAAGGGGTGAATTCGGTGGAAGAATTCTGTGAAATGCTGATTATTGACAGCAATCTGAAAGAAACACAAATCGAATAATAAATTCAATAACTCTGATGATTGAAATAGTTCTTCTTCTTTGGGAGCCTGGTCTGGTGCAGACAAATGCAATCATGACTCTCCTCTCCTCTCTGTCATTTTTATTAAATTGGTATTCAAAACAATGTTTTCCCATTGCAGACTTTATTACCTGGGGTGTTTCCTTCATCTTGTCAGTGCATAGACAGAAGTCAATGAATCCTTAAAGCTAAAATACACTGCACACACATTACCACAGTAATTTTACACTGACTATCTTGTCTGTCCATTTACAAAGCAGAAATATCATGCGATACATGTGTGTTTATTTGTGGGCTATAAATAAAGCACAGTCTTAGCGGCTGATTGAGCAACTATAATGCAAGATTATCCTTCAGGAGACCCGGGTTCAAATCCTCAGTAAGGTGCAGATTTTTTTTTGTCAGGGGCAAATAGAAAACCCTAACCTGCACAGTTTGCGGCGACTGCACTAGCCAGGCAGCCTTAAATCCTCAGGCTCAAGACCCTCCCTCCCTACATTGCAAGGGACTATACTAGCAGTAAATCATAGTTTATTTTTTTTAACAGTTTGACAGAGTTAGCCAATTGGATCACAGAAGTTTCAGCAAATTTTAGCATTTGTCCTTATTGTGTCTAGTCAAAACACACTGATGTGGTTTATATTATTATTTTTCTTGCAGATATTTGAGCTTTCCACATACATCTTTCTCTGTCTTTCTTTGCTTCTCCAGCCTAATATTTTCCCACATAAAACTAATTTCTCCATACCATGTCTTCTGTTGGATGTTGGAAGGTCCTGTTTGTCTTTTTTTATGTTTTAATAGTTTTTTAATAGTAATACAGTGACACTTGCAGCCGCCAGTAGCTCTGCATTTGTTTTCTTCTCTGCCCATGATTTTCTCAACATTCTGCTTTGGGGCCACATTTTAGTATCATTTTCGGCAGGGTCAACCAAGGTGCCAAGGTCAATGAAAATAAACCCTTGCCTCAAATGGGAATCGAATACATGACCAATAGACTGGTAAACAAGCTTGCTAGCTTCTGCCACCAAAGTTCCCAAAATAAATATAGCTTTGAAAAACTTGCAGATAATATTTTTTTTTAATGTTTTTAAAAGACAAGAGGATTGACTTAATTGCACCAGGTTTTATCCCATATGGCTCGATCTCTTTCTGCAGGTCAGTCTGAAAGCGGCGCACAAGGTTCAACTCCAATAGTCTAGTGACAGGAGTCTGCAAGAAAATTGCACTCGTGAACCAAAAGTTGTACCCCAGAATTTACCCAACAACCTTCGGAGCATGAGGCGAGCAGCATAACCACTTCACAACGGAGACTCCCATCTGACACTTTAAACTGTCACACTATACATCCAATCTGACACTTTAAATTGTCACACTTTTTTGTCATAACTGACACTTTAAACTGTCATACTATACACCCCATCTGACACTTTAAACTGTCACACTATATGTCATAACTGACACTTTAGACTGTCATATTATACACCCCATCTGACACTTTAAACTGTCATACTATATGTCATCTCATCTCATCTCATCTCATCATGTTCCTCTTGTACCTTGCGGTGTCGAGGTGAAGTATAAACTTCGTGAGAGTGCCCGGTTATGGGCTTCGTATATCGACATTCCCATGGATTCTGTTATTCCCTCAGTCCAACGTTTACGTGGTCGGCCTCTTCCTCTGTTTCCATCTGGTTTGTACATCATTGCTTGTTGTGGCATGCTGTTGACTGGTAGCCTACTTGCATGGCCAAACCATTTGACTTGCTGCTTTCTAATAAAATCTAGAGCAGCTTTAACCCCTACTTTAGTCCTGATTTCTTCATTTCTGATCTTATCTCTTCTTGATACGTTGAGTATTCTTCTCAGAAACCTCATTTCTGTTGTTGTGATTTTTCTTTTCTCTTTTTCTGTCATTGTCCAGGTTTGGCATTGGTAGCAGAGAGTTGGTAGGAAGATTGTGTTGTAAAGTGCTTTCTTAGTAGTTATTGATACATGTTTGTTCTTTAGTATTGGTGCCATTTGTCCAATGAGTTGATTTGCCTTATTGCACCTATTTTCGATCTCGTCTTCTGATCTGCCATTTGATGACACTTGATGCCATTTGATGCCATAACTGACACTTTAAAACTGTCATGCTATATGTCATAAATACTGACACTTTAAACTGTCATACTATACACCCCATCTAACACTTTAAACTGTCACACTATATGTCATAACTGACGCTTTAAACTGTCATACTATACATCCCATCTGACACTTTAAACTGTCACACTATATGTCATAACTGACACTTTAAACTGTCACACTATATGTCATAACTGACACTTTAAACTGTCACACTATATGTCATAACTGACACTTTAAACTGTCACACTATATGTCATAACTGACACTTTAAACTGTCATACTATACACCCCATCTGACACTTTAAATTGTCACACTTTTTGTCATAACTGACACTTTAAACTGTCATACTATACACCCCATCTAACACTTTAAACTGTCATACTATATGTCATAACTGACACTTTAAAACTGTCATACTATATGTCATAACTGACACTTTAAATTGTCATAGTATACACCCCATCTGGCACTTCAAACTGTTACACTATATGTCATAACTGACAATTTAAACTGTCATACTATACACCCCATCTGACACTTTAAACTGTCACACTATATGCCATAACTGACACTTTAAACTGTCACACTACATGTCATAACTGACACTTTAAACTGTCATACTATACATCCCATCTGACACTTTAAACTGTCATACTATATATCCCATCTGACACTTTAAACTGTCATACTATATGTCATAACTGACACTTTAAAACTGTCATACTATATGTCATAACTGACACTTTAAATTGTCATACTATACATCCTATCTGATACTTCAAACTGTTACACTATATGTCATAACTGACAATTTAAACTGTCATACTATACACCCCATCTGACACTTTAAACTGTCACACTATATGCCATCACTGACACTTTAAACTGTCACACTACATGTCATAACTGACACTTTAAACTGTCATACTATACATCCCATCTGACACTTTAAACTGTCATACTATATATCCCATCTGACACTTTAAACTGTCATACTATGTGTCATAACTGACACTTTAAACTGTCACATTATAATCCCATCCGACACTTTAAACTGTCACACTATATGTCATAACTGACACTTTAAACTGTCACACTGTATAAAAACTCAAAAAAAGGAGAAGCGTGCAACTACTTTAAGAGCTAGGAAAGGTATAAAAGAGTTTGGTTTTGTTTGTAAAGGATCATGCTCTTCATTCATTCATTCAGTAGCATGTCCTTTGCAGAACCTCACTCCCATAACAACCTGCCGTAAAACTTCTCGGTCATAAGCAAGGTGTTCCACGTCCGATACACCCATCTGGAGATCATCCGCCACATCCTGCACCAGTCTTTTTTAGCCTTCCTCTTCCTCTCTTCCCGGGCATATACCTCTCCTTTATTGTTCTCTCCAAACTTTCATGACATTTCAGATGACGTAAATATTTCACTTTTCTTTGTTTTATCGTCTTTAGTAGCCAACCTCTTTGCACATGAATATCTCCATAAGAGCTCAGTTTCCTCCTATACATCACACAAGGTGAATCTCAACTCAGTGCATGAACTCCATAGCACCTGTGAGAATACAAACGTGTGTAAACAGAATCACACATGCTATAAATATTATATCGTGGGTTGGTTTTCTGACTTGAAATTTAGTCTCGACAACGGTCTTTTCATCTTGCTCCTTTAGATTTCCAACTGTGTCCTTGTCCCAGTAAAACCATTTGGTCGAGCCATTATGGTGTTCATCACTTTATCTTCTAGTTCTTTTCACATCAAGTTTATTTCTCCTCATAAGATGCCCAAATAAATCATGATTATCTACATCTAACTGATTGTAAAATTCATCGCTGCTGTCATCACTGCAGTCTGTTGTTGGTGCATCAACTTGTATGATGTAGAGATCAAAAGGTCTGCCACTTAACCTTCCCAGTAATATTCTGTCTGATACAGTCCAATATCCTTTGATAGATTTTGATCTCTCCAGATTCATTATTAGTGCTACCCATTGCTGTTTTTTTCCCTTTCCACCAGAATATGTTCCATGTTCCCATTTTAAATGTTAATCTTCTGCAATCAGTTGCTTGCTGACGGTCTGGATCACCTGATGCATATGACTTTCCAACCATGCGAGGCTGCTGCTATGAGCACCCATTTACACCATTTCTCTGATTCTCTATTGAATTATGAAACATGACTGTCTTCGCATGTGTAAAGAAGGTAGTTTGCCATTGCTTTCCCTCATAGCAGTGACCATGCTGGTCGATGACCATATCCATTGTCTCCAAAAAGACATCCTCTGCCTACCGTTGTGAAATTGGAGACTATAACCTGCAACTATCTGTTGGCTGCTCTTCAAATTCATCCACCTCCTGCACACACATAATCCTGATCGAGGGACTAAACGGATACTCCATCTTGCCCTAGGAGTCACCTCTATTCTGCCATATAATCTTCGTATGCATACAACTATAATTTTTAAGTAACAGGTGTCTGGCATAGAAATAGTTACGGTGAAAGAAAAGCATTAAGCAAACAAAGAAAAATGAACTATTTGTTAAATTTAGTACTTTATAATTGTTTGCAAAATAATACCTTGTAACTGGCATGCTCTGCCAAAATCATGATCTCAAAGTTGACTCCAGGAGTAAATGGGAAGTAATTCTGAGCTCGTTCTTCAGGCCCATAGCTACCTCCCTGTCTGTGAGTTCGAACAACCACATTGTTGCTGGTCCCAAAATTGAAACGGACATCAAAATGGAGTGCAATATTGGCAGAGTCATGATGCCCACATGTGAGATTTACATTAAACCTGTTTGCAGTAAGAAAAAAAAAACCTTGAATAATAATTTAAATGATTGAGTGCGAAACAAATAGTAAGTTTGGACCAAACATGGTAGACAATCAAATGAACAAGTATTATAATGGGAATTTCCATGCACTGAATATTGAAATTGTGGAAGATATCATGAAACAAAAATAACATGATGACCTAGTATGGTGATATATTGTTCTTCTGTCCTTGGATGCAGAGACGGTCAACCAAACTGCAAAACTCAAATCACTGTCCACTAACTCTAGCAGTGAGCCTTGGTAGACCACTATGGCGACCTCAGTGGGCACCTCTGGCCCCTGGGGGAACCATGAGCCTTTATAAAAAAAAATAAAAACTAAACCAGTCCTCTTTGTGAGTTATCTTCTTCCAAGATTTTCATTGCAATATTTATCTGTCCACGGTGTTATTCTTCTATAACATCACACCTCTACACCTGTTTGTAAAATATGGAACATATAAGCAAACTATATCCAGACATAAAATAGTATCAGCAGTTTATTTTTTAATTCGCTCGATTTGAACTCAACTGCAGTCCATACATGTCCTGCTACTTCTAGTGCACCGGACTGATTTTTGCATTTTTTGCGTGTGGATTATCTTTCCTTATTACCAGTGTCCCTCGCCATCAGGCGAACCCACTCTGATTTCTGTGGTATGTGTAATTTATGTGTAGTCCAAGTCAAAGATGGAAGCCAACATTTCAGTCCAAATGACTGATGAAGGGATTTACACCCCCCCCCCCCCCCCTCCCCACTGGAAGTTTAATTGCTAGTGCTTTTATCCATTCAGCCATGTTGATCTCGATATAAACCGTTTGACTGCAATATGTGAATTCCTTGAATGAGAAATGTGTGAAAGTAGTCTCAATTACTGGCCTCCATATAAACCATGTGATCACATTATGTGAAATCCTTGAATAACAAATGTGTGAAAATAGTCTCAATTATTGGCCTCCAGTCCTTTCACCTGTTATGTTCCAATCATCACAACGTATGTGTTTATCTATTCTGTATGTGTGCCAATCAATGCCTCATGTGTGATTGTACTTCTTATATTTAATCAGAGCATACTAAAGAAATGAGCGCCATGGTGGTGTCGTAGCAAGGTACACACCTGCTGGCTCGGTTGTTATGGTTTTGAATTTGCATTAAGACAGATTGTTTTAATTGACCTAGCCTCCCAGGCTGACCCTGCCTAAAATGGGTACTAGGAAATGTCTTGCTAAGTAAAGGTGACCGACGTGATACCGATCTTATCATCCACCATGTACCCATTAGTCTATAGAAATATGGGTCTGGCACCATATGCCCATTGTGCCTTAGGACGAGTACAAAGATCCTTTCATCTTTTACTTATCCTAAAGAAAATAGGCCAGCTTGACCGGATTGAAAAGAATGCGTGTTCTTAAACATCCGGTGTGCTGAGGATGAGGTAAGGGGTTCAATCCCTTTCCTGAACAGTTGGACTAAAATGTTGACCTATCGTCCTTGACTTGGGGATGTAAATTACAAGTACCCTGAAGTTGGAGTGGGTTCTCCTGATGGCAAGGGTCACTGTTAATAGGTAAAGCAAATTGACATGCAAAATTCAGTCCAGCATTACTAGAAGTAGTGTGTTTGGACTACGCTTGAGTTCACAGCGAGTGAACGCAAAAAACAAAAAAATACTAAAATCTGGCAACTTATTTGGGTTTTGTTCTTAAACAAGCTGTGTATATTTGGTCTCGGTAAAAGAAATATACTTGAGATATTATCATACTAAATTTCTTTTTTGTTAACAAGCTGTGTATATTGGCTCCTGTGAAAGAAACAGTATACTTGAGATGTTGTTATCATATAAGCTTATTTGGTTGTTTTTTTTTTTTTTAACAAGCTGTGTATATTTGGTCTTTGTTATTATCATTAACTACACCACTATGAAGCTGCTGCCACCCTCTCGTGCTGAAAGAGTTAATGTCTAAGAGTCTAGAACTGTAATGGTCATACATAAATCTAACATTGTATTACTTAAAACTTAACCCTGGCTACTATGTCAGTAAGCGACCACTGAACCATCACTTTGAAAGGTCTCTGTAGTTTCTATTTCTGTAGAAAGGTTTCTTTAACAAGTTTGTGTGAAGTATAAAGATATATGAAAATAAGCTCATTTGATATAATCATTTTGTTTTTAAATTCGCTTGCTTTGAACTTAAGATAAGTCTATAGAAGAGCTACTACTTCTAGTTCACTGAGCTGATTTTTGTGTGTGGATTAGCTTTGCCTATCACCAGCGTCCTTCGCTATGAGGCAGAACCACTCTGACTTCTGAGGTACTTGTAATTATATGTCCCTGAGTTAACAACGAGAAGTCAACATTTTAGTGCAATTGACCGGTGTAAGAGTCTAACCCACAACCTCATCCTTATCCATTCGGCCATGCTGACCTCCACATTATAATGATTCTTACCGGCTGGGGCGTTGCTTTGGTATCCCAGCGATGTAGATTATCTTCCCAGCATGCATTCCTCCTTGGATGGGGGTTGTTAGGGGAACTGGCTGTACAGACAAAGAAGCAATTGTTCAATGGATAATTTGAATGAGATAAAAGCTTTATGGATGCATTTGAATCAATGGACAATATGGAAGGAACAAGGACATTTAACTCTCTTTCCCAAGCAATAAAACGCACCAGGTGTGATCAGCTATTGTCCCTTTGTACCAAGCTGTTGTTGGCTCAATGGTGAAGGAGTTACAGACGCAGTTCATAATCCTGCAATCAAAATTCAGCTGCATGAAATTTGGCGGCAGATCGCCTTGCGTTGGTTTTTTTTATGGGTGCCGGCCGTTCGGCAAACTCTGAACGTAATCTTGTCCAGGAATCACGAACAGCCAAAACATGTGGGGTTGAATGCTATGTCCTGTAAAAGATATACAACTAACTTTTTAACCAAGCATTGCATGGTGTTATTTTATCTGTTATATTTAATGAAGAAATAGAAAATGTCACAAACTTTGAATATCTTGGCTCCGTAATCAGCAACAAGGGGAACTATTCAAAAGAATTCACATGTAGACTAGCCACAGCAATGAAGAGGTTAAACAGTGTTAAGTACCTATGGCATGTCATCTATTCCTCCCCATGATGCTTCATGGCAAAAGTGGAAGAAGATGATGATGATGAAGCACGTGTGACACACAAAGTTACTTGCATATCCTTTACAAGATGTCACAGTCAACCCCAGCATTTTTTGGCTGTTTGTGATTACTTGACAAGTTTATGTTCAGTAGTTTCAGCCATTGCTTTCTGAACGACCGGCACTGATACCATTTTATAAAAAACCCAACACTAGGCGGTCTGCTGTCAAATCGCTCACATCTGTATTTTGAAAGGAATATGCAAGATTATGAATTGTGTCCATAACCCCTTCACCACGGAACCTATGTCACAACACCTGGAAATAAAGTAAACTTATTAAAAACATGAAAATGTACTGTGGCCATTTCACATTCACTAAAGAAGAACAATAGAGCTTTTTAACTTAATTCTTACAGAAAAATTCTTAGAATATCGTGGACAAGGAGTAGATAGATGCTGACATTCTACAAGATATGAACATCGGAGAAAGCTGGGTCATAGTTAGTTAGTTGGTTAGTTAGTTATTCACAGTTCCAACTTCATGGCAACGGGTCGTCCCCATTATTCTCCATTCCTGTGCCAGTTATTATCACATGAAATGCTCCTCACTGCCCTATGTGAAGAGTGGAATAGACAAGAGTCTCAATAAGCCAACAGCCCGCACAGGTACACTGTGCATAATGCTGCTGTCAGAATGCCAACACAAAAGCCTCCATGGAAAATACAGTTCATCGTCAATGGAAGCGTCAGTCACTGGAAAACCAGCAGCCACACATTACTGCATTAAAACTTGAGAGGATCGACTTCACTGCCCCGGGATCGACCCCATATGCCCCTTCAGCAGGGCGGCCCGCTAAAAGCATCGCATGAAGCACGACACCATAGCTCCAGCGATGACCCCCATGAGTCTCCAAGAAAAATGCACTTGTGAAACTGGGTCATAAACAGTATTGTGTCTGGGAAACAAAAACTGAAATACTTATGGCTATATTAAACATCACAGTGGCTTGGAGAGTACAGTGATGGAAGGCGTGGTTCCTGGCGGAAGTCACGTTGGTCGATCATCATGAAGATGGACACAGGACATTGTAGACATTTTGGAAATGAGGATGCATGAGACAGGAAAATGGCATGGAATTGAGAAACTTTCTGCTAAGTACCTGTTGCATGATAATATTTGGTCTCAAAATGCTCAAGAAATCTGAATAGATATTTTAACATTTGTGCTGGTTTCATTGTCACCATTGCCTCTTTTTTGTAAATTGTTGCAAAATCTTCTGGGGTTGAAATAGCCACGGAAAACACATTGTGGCATCAGCTATGTCTAGGTGGGTTCACTTGTTGGTGCACAGGAGTACAGTAGAGGTAACATAGGCCCTTTCACATGCTATTAGACAAATTAGGTATGGGATCTATCTATATTTCTGGTGACAGGAGCACAGGAGTACAGTAGAGGTAACATAGGCCCTTTCACATGCTATTGGAGAAATTAAATATAGGATCTATCTATATTTCTGGTGACAGGAGCACAGGAGTACAGTAGAGGTAACATAGGCCCTTTCACATGCTATTGGAGAAATTAAATATAGGATCTATCTATATTTCTGGTGACAGGAGCACAGGAGTACAGTAGAGGTAACATAGGCCCTTTCACATGCTATTGGAGAAATTAAATATAGGATCTATCTATATTTCTGGTGACTTCCTGGCACATGAGAAGTTATATAAAAGTAGCAAGAAAAGAACTCTTTTACAAGCCATACAGTGTCTTGGTATATGGTTTACACTTGTACCTTTCCGTTTTGACAGACGATAGTTTGGTACATTGTGCTTAAAAAAGGCTTAATAACTACGACCCATGGCGGTGGCGAGTGTGGCTGATAAGGCCAATTCACGCTGCAAATGTCTGTCCACAGTGGATGAATGTGAAAACATGGTCATTTCCACCATCATGCACCATCTTACGTCTCTCACGCTCTGAGTGTGCTTTATCTGCAATCATTTTCTCCTTTGTCTTTATTCAATTTCTGATAGTTGCCTTCCATGCAACACATTCAGCAGCGACGTGCTCCCAATGTGCATTATCAATGCCTGTATCAATCATGTCCCGCTTACACACATCTTTTTATCGCAGTAGAGGCCAACCCTGAGATCTCCTACCCATCTGTAATTCACCAAAAAAGATGTCCTTTGGTATTCTACCATCATCCATCCTCCTGACATGTTCTATCCATTTAAGTCTACGAAGACTGAGCATGGAACACACCGTCACACAACCTGATCTTTTCAATACTTCAGCATTTGTGATTTTGTCTTGCCACTTAATACCAAGAATTCTTCGCAGACACCATATATGAAAGCTGTTTAAACATTTCTCTTGGTGTGAGTAAGTTGTCTACTGCAGGTAGTACCATCTACAGTCATACGGTAGCTCAGTCATATCTGACTTAGACCTGACTTGGTTTATGGTACTGGCCCCATATTTGCATAGACCTGTATGAATTTGATGGGTGATGTGGTTGATTTGTCCTTCACCTTGGCAGGCTATGAGGACAGGTGTCGAACTCACTTCTGACCCTATTTATGACACTTTTTTTGTGCTCACTCGCTCTGAACTCAAGCGTAGTGCATACACACTACTTCTAGTAGTGCTGGGCTGAATTTTGTGTGTGGGTTAGCTTTCCCTATTAACAGTGCCCCTCGCTATCAGGCAAACCCAATCCTACTTCAGAGGTACTTGCAATTTATGTCCCCATGTCAAGGACGATAGGTCAACATTTTAGTCCAACTGATTGGTGTAGGGATTGAAATCGCTACCTCGATATCAGCACACTGGATGTGTAAGAATCAGTGCTCTTATCCAATTGGCTATTCTGATCTATATTTATGATACTACTAGTGCAGCTCACCATCAGCCTCACAAGCACACTTGTCCTCTATGTAACATTTGTTCACTCTTAATTTTAATTCATAACTTAGCTATTTAGATATCACAACTGTTTCATACTGCTGAATGTTGTTGGGACAATATACATGAAATAACTCGGCAGATAAATATTTACTTAAAGCATATATTTGTTAGCTTTCTTAGGTCATGTGATGAGAAGAGAGGCATTTGAGAACATCGTGACAACTGGAAAGATCGAGGGGAAGAGAAGCAGAGGCAGACCAAGAGAAATTATGCTGGATGGATTGAGATGATGGCATGGAAGATAATCATCAGCAGACTTGATCCAGGAACACCAAAGAGAGAGATCTGCGGAGAGTTATGAAGGTCTAAACCAGCTTGTATGGCACTTGATGATAATGATGTTAATATATTCGTTAGTGAAGTTGATCAGGAACTGTGCTGATAATATTATGAGCATGGTCAGACACAAGTTTACCTGAGCTTGTCACCTGCTAAAGTGAGGATAAGACTGGCCACTATTTATCCTTGCTTTAAGCCTTTAAATATAAAATATGATGGCCCTATCATATCACAGACCCATAGAAGGAAATTGCTTAAGGTAAAAATTAATTAATAATTAATTAATGCACATATTTAAGTATACTAATATACTCACAGGATTGTAGAGTTGCCCACCTGATGGGACACCTGGATACTGAAAACATAAAAGAAATGTCTTAATTACATACTGTTTTCTTTACCAGTAATATACAAGTGGTCACAGTGTTTACTAACAGTAACACATCATTATAGCATCACTGATGATTTTCTTCTTCTTCCTCTCCTTCGTTCATACAGAGTTTTTTTCTGAACGTGATTGCGTTGCGCCTGTTTAGAGCAGAGCTGCGTTCTTGCGCCGTTAGGCCAACACATCCGACTTCAGCAGGCATTTGTTGACCGGGTTAACCTTCCCGGTGATGATTTTCTATTGGTTGTTTGTGATTCTGATGAAGACTGTAAGCTGTATCTCTTTAAGTCTGAAACATTTCTGTACGCTTAAGTCCAATACATTTATGTGCAGGTAATATAGGCCCCAAAACGACTTGAAATGACAGTCAAGAACTGACAACACAGCACTCAGGACATTCCCATACAGACTCCATCCCCATTTTCAACAACCAGCGAAGAATAATGATACCAGTTGAAGTCTGATTATGTATCCGTCTGACCTTTCCTCAAAGTACTGTATGCCAGCCAGATCCTGTGGTGTGCTTCGCTATTCTCTCCAGGCCATGATGATATATTTGTTCTTCCACACTGTTCACATGATTCCATGATGATATATTTGTTCTTCCACACTGTTCACATGATCCCATGATGATATATTTGTTCTTCCACACTGTTCACATGATCCCATGATGATATATTTGTTCTTCCACACTGTTCGCATGATCCCATGATGATATATTTGTTCTTCCACACTGTTCGCATGATCCCATGATGATATATTTGTTCTTCCACACTGTTCACATGATCCCATGATGATATATTTGTTCTTCCACACTGTTCACATGATCCCATGATGATATATTTGTTCTTCCACACTGTTCACATGATCCCATGATGATATATTTGTTCTTCCACACTGTTCGCATGATCCCATGATGATATATTTGTTCTTCCACACTGTTCGCATGATCCCATAATGATATATTTGTTCTTCCACACTGTTCACATGATCCCAAATGGCCTCAACCACATCTGACTTATTGTGCCTTCAATCAACCACCCAGCGATGCAGATCCAGCCAATATGTCTGCCTTCTCATTTCCCAAGATACCAGCATGTCCTGAGAAAAAGATTCAATAGATGGCCATAGGGGCTGTTTTGTGGCAATCTTTTCCCCCATTCAAGCTCAGAAATTTATGGTGTGAGCAAGACCTGTACATGAATGTGACATCTGTGGGGTGAACAATCTCTGGAGCATTGACCGAACTTGGACCCAAATCTGTGAAGGGGTCATCTCATGAAGAGGGGCCCCAAGGTTGTGAGTGTGCTGAATTCCATTTCTGGTGGTGGTAGTTGTCCTCATAATCCAGTCTAGCCAGAATAATAAAGGTGACAAAGGGTATTCCTGATTCTCCTTGTTTCTAAGTATCTGTTAGGTTATCTCTTATCAATCAATCAATCATGTGCCATGCCGGAAAGCGTGGGCGGTCATGATTCGCCATTTCACTCGATCACCAGAGTCGTGGATCAGCTCAGTGTTCCTGTCTCGTCCATGCCATGTGGCCAAGCCATCCAGGTATTTTCCTCTCGGTCTTCCTCTTGGTCTGTTCCCTTCGATCTTGCCAGCTGTCACTAAGTTCTCCAGTCCTTATCTCTTATAAAGAACTGTAAATGTTGTGTCTAGATATGTTTCTCATATTAAGTTGATATCGCATAATGCCTCATCAATTTCCAAAGAGATTCCCTATCAATTCTGTCAAAAGTCCACAAATCTAATATCAAGTGGTGAATTTAATTACATGCTTTGCTCTATAAATATATGCAATGAGGCCATCTGATCAGTGTAGGATCTGATTAGTCGGTGGCCTGCTAGTCATCCCTTAAATGTTTATCGATGCAATATCTTAATCTCTCTAGAATGATCCTGTAAAAGTCTGAGGTTTCCTATTGCTTCTACCTCTCTTGTCACACCATCTAACTATTGTCTTTTATCCATCTTATCCACTTCCTAGCCAGACTCCGTGGTGAAGGGGTTACGGGTGCCATTTGTATTCCTGCATACCCACGATTAAACACAGCTGCATGCGATCTGGCAGCAGACTGCGTTGTGCTGGTGTTTTATGAAATGGTATGGATGCTGGTCATTCAGAAAGCATAGGCAAACTAACTACTGAACGTAAACTTGCCAAGACATCAACAACAGCAAAAAATGTTGGTGTTGACTGCAAACGTACAGTAAATGATATGCAACTAACTTTTCTTATCCACTTCCTAACTCCTTTATATACTTCTGTGTATTTTTCATAAGCTCTGACTTGAGTTGATCTGGTTTTGCTATTATTTAAATCTACTGGTTTATTTGTCCTTTCTTCTATCTCTTAAGGGTGTCCATCATTACCCATCTTTTCTTTTTCCATGAATTTAAATACATGATTTGTTCCACATGTTTTTAACTGTTAGTTAGTTAGTTAGTCGACAGATCATCCTCGTTGCACATCGAACCATTCAGTCCATAAGTGCTCGGATCCCCTCCTCAGCAAATCCTGCAGCGTGTAGCGGCTAACGACGCCAGTTCTGTGTTGGTTTATCAATCTTCTTTGGCTTCCTGCGTAGTGTTCTTGTTTGGCCACCCCTCTTTTAATTTGCTGCTCCCGCAGTCTGGCCATTGTTGTAGATTCACAGTCATCACTTGGTTCTCGCAAAAGTCTCACTTCTCGTAGAGCATTCAGAATGTCAGCCTGTTCCATGGCGCGTCCGCCCTCCACAGTAGCCTCACCTGCGAGCTTGTCAGCCCGCTCATTTCCTTGTACTCCCGCATGCCCTGGCACGAAGAAGAAATTAATCTTTGCCAGCCGAGACCGCTTCAGAGGCAGCAACCACTGATGTAGGATGTTTTTAACTGATTCACTGCCAGTGGTTCATTAATCGTCTTCCCGCATCTACCATGGGCTTATATGCTATAGTTTTGCCTATGCATCCCCTTTAATTCGATATATAATACATGTCTGCTACCATATTAACAACTTATAAGTCATAGCTGTGACACACCCCTACTTGCCATTTTCCACCATCCATTTTTGATTGGTCAAAGCCTACTTTTTGTTTAGCACTGAATCCGTTAACCTGCTGCCAAAAGTCTTCCGTACTGACCTCATTTACTTTTGTGTTGCAGAACCTGGTTACTTATTAGAGATTGACCATAAATTGTTTCTTAATTTCTTTATTTCTGGAATATCCTACCATGTTTTGATTTACATGTTAAAACATTTTTTATTTTCTGATAAACAGAGATAGATCTAAACATGCATCTATACCTGCAAAATAAATTGTACTTTATGTAGAGGCTATCTACATTTCTTTTTAATACAAATATGACCAATCTGATTGTTGTATGGCCTGGTGATATACAGGCTGCTTCATGTATTCTTCTATACAGAAAAACATTCCTGCATGTGACATGCTTTATTTTGCAAAATCTGGACAATAATTCGCCATTTTTGCTCATTACCCCAGTTTGTGTTCACATGCGATCTCTTCATAACAAACAATTTGACTACTTACGTACTGACTTATTTCCCCATGTTTGGTGCAGAGTTTCACTGTTGTTGAATTTTCATGTTTAGTTGAAGTTAAAAGTTATTTCCGTGATTTGTGTGTTTGTTATTGCCATGATATGTGTTTTAGTTATTTCTGTGGTTTTGTTGTTTCTGTGGTTTTGTTGTTGTTTTCTCTGTAGTTTTTTTTTAATGATTTTCAAAAAGTTGTTTCCAATATTTTTTTTAATTTCCATTTTTCGTTTAGTTATTTCCATGATTTCTCAAAAAATGTATTTCGATGATTCTTGTTATTGTTATTTCCATTACTTTTATAAAGTTATTTCCACAAATTTTAGTTATTTCCATGATTTTTTAAAAAGACTAAACTATCATAATACATAGTTATAAAATAAACATTTAAAAATTATAACAGGGAAAAAATGGGGAAACAAAGCATTTATAAAAGTAACCTGCTATGGCAGCCATAATGGCACAGTACCTAGAACACTTGCTTAGGTTTAAATCCCGATCAAGATGGATTTAAAAAAATAGACCCCGCCTAAAAAGAGTATCAGGAAATGTCCAGGAAAGTAAAGAAGACTGGCAGGACACTGATCACATCACTAATCAAGTGCCAGATAGTGTACGAAAATATATGGATAACACTGAATGCTCATGTACCTCATGGTGTGTAAAAAGAATTCTTTACATTAAATTTTACTAGCCATGGTTACCGGTTTCCCATTGCTAGCTTCAATTACTGGTTCTCCGGCCATTAAGAGTTAAAAAAACAAAACAATTGAAAGTGATGCTATATGTATTACAATACTGTAGATATGAAGGCAATGATTGGTTGGATCCTGTGAAGGTATGATTTGATTGGTTTAATCATAGAAAGCTTTGATTGACTGGATCAGTGAAAGCATAGACTGGTTGTACCCAAGGACATTCTTCATTCACCTGCGGAAGCATCCAGCTGTACTAAAAATGTTTAATTTGGCCATCACGGAATAGTTGCTTATTAGCAATCATAGAGTTAACAAGATGCATTTTGTATACTTTATTCGACAAACGAAATCAATTGCTCAAATATATCAAAGCATTATCTATTAGGTAGCTGTTGCTATGCAAAAAGAAGGTCTCCGTTTTAACTGTGAGACTTCCGTGGGGTTAACGTTTCTCCACATTCAAACAATATCAGGGACTATGTGCTTGGCATTTCAGCCATAGTATTATTTGTTTATCTACTTCATATGATATATGCAGTATACACTAGATGAGATGCAGCGACATATGCCAGACAATAAATAGTGCAATATTTTGTTTATCGTGTTTACATGTTTTTTTAATTTTTTATTTTAAAGGTAATATCCCACTCAATACTCATCATCAAACGCTATGCTAAGTGGTGAACATGGCATTCTTCCACAAACATCTGTCCTCGGTGTTCTTGATCATGTGGACTGCTAATTGCAATCATTTTGTGCCACTATCACATCATCAGCATATTTTCCTTCAATTTTTTGAGTCGTCAGAAGCTTTTCCAGAGCTTCTCATCTCACGACCTGAAGCCCTGTTATCTGTTGGGGGTATTATCCTTGCACTCCGGACAAGTCCATAGCTGCTCAGATCTCTTCCCGAAACATATACATCAGTGAGTGTCTGGGAGCTAATAGTGCCAGTTCTGTATTGGTTAACGAGACCCCTCTTTCTCATGATATTCCTCTGGTCTCTGGCCATGTCAATTCTTACTCCTGAGTCTCTCATTCTGGATGATGTGGATTCACCGTTGTCACAGTCCCCGCTCTCAGCATCTCTTTAAAGGCATTAATAACATCGGCATGATCCATAGGCTGGCCATGTGCATGGGATGCAGAATCAGCAAGTTTATTACCTATTGGATTATACAGGGTGTATTTTTAATGACTGTGAAGTGTTTGAAAATATTGCAGGTCCAAGTTTTGTATTTATCTATCATGTTGCATGAACTTTACAGAGGGTGAATACAAAACTTGGTCTGGCAATATTTTCAAACACTGCACAGTCAGTAAAAATACACCCTATATTAGGGATATCTAGTACAAAAAATAAGCAAAGAACCCACATACACACCTTGAGGCATATTGATTACATGGTGCCACCCCCATATTGTTGACTGACCAATCAACCTAGATAAATGATGTGGTCAGATCACATCAGCATTCTTTACTTTTACAACTTTTCGCTAACTGGAAATTATTAGTTTTATTATAAGTCTGGATTTCCACACAGGGAATTTCTTCTTTGTGATATATTGCTTTACTCTGCACAGTAGTCATCTAGAGTTTTATCTATATTTAACATGTTTTCTACTGCCTTAAGTTCTTTGCCTTGAATTATAAATTTAATTAGTGGTATCCAATGTGAGACAGTGACCTATTCATTTTGCCAGTCAACACATACCAGGTCCTTCTGCAGAACGCTGCTCTCATCACGAAAGTCTCTTGTACTTTCATCAGTACTCCTGCTTCGTGTATTTCCATTCCAGGGGTGCCATTAATTGCCTGTGTCAACTTTCATGTTGATGGACGCTTGCCTCTTCTGTCAGGAACTAAGACTTCCATTCCCTGCTTCCTAAGCCATCATGCCATTTAATGAGGTCAAAGTTCTCCAGTTTGTGAGAAGTAATACTGTTTATGAGCTACTTTTCTTTCAATGTTCAGATCTTGTAGAAGGGCAGTGTTATAATAACATTGAAATCGATTGTATAATATAGAAGAAAAGCTAGATCATCATGGATTGGAGAGAATGGTGCTGCAGGGAGTGACCAGAGTATCTGACCAACACTCAAAACTCACAGAAGAAAAGCCAGATGGACATATAATCAGACTGCTACTAGAACCATTGGTATTGGGACTCTTTGATGGCTGTTGTAGATAAGGACGGAACACGTATGCGAATGTCCCGAGTGCTGTGATGTCAGTTCTTAACTCAACTCATCTTGTAGAATGTCACTATTTTTCTTCTTCTTTATTCATTGTAGTCTAAGAATTGTTTCTGTTAAAATGTAAGTTCAAATTGCCTTATTTTGTTTTTTTTTCAATGATTGTTAAATGGCCCATGACCCATGTCCTTAAGGTGCCACACGGAGATGCATGTTCTCCACAGTTCATAATTATTTTTCTGCGCTCACTCACTTTGAATTCATACATAGTCTATACATGCTACCTCTAGTAGCACTAAACTGATATTTGCATGTGGATTAGCTTTCCCTATTACCAGTACCCCTCGCCATCAGGTGAACCTAGTCTGACTTCTGAGGTACATGTAATTTACATCCCCAAGTCAAAGGTGAGAAGTCAACATTTTAGTCCAACTGACCTCTGACCCGTATTGAGGTTGAAAGTGTTTGGATCAAGAATGATCATTTTTATCCTTTCAGCCATGCTGACCTCCAACATTGTATTTTTGATTACAGATGTTGTGCCACATGTGCCATACGGTTTTAGTGTTACTTTAAAACCAGTGTAAAAACAGTTCCCTTTGTTACTTTAAAACCAGTGTAAAAACAGTTCCCTTTGTTACTTTAAGACCAGTGTAAAAACATTTCCCATGTTAACCAATATTCTAGAAATGAAAGAGCACTGTACTTACTGCAGGCAGAGGGACCGCCCCGGCCGGGTACTGGAAAATATGATAAAAATACAAAAGTAAAATATCAACAAAAGGTAACAATGTATGCAAAAGGAACATTACTAAATTATGAGCAAAGTTTCTTCAGAAAACAATACAGATATATGAACTACTTCAAGACTCATGTCTCTACTTGATTCTGAACAATAATGAGTATCATATAGCAGGACAAAGTAATCAATCTAGAAGTGCTACATTGTGTGACTGTATGTGTGGTGGTGTGAGTGTGTATGTGTGCATGTGTTCATGCGTCCACCAGAGTATCAAATAGGACAGCGTAATCATGTAGAAGTAGTACAGAGTGTGTGTGACCAATCCCCCATCCATAAAAGAGGAGGACAAGGTAATCAATTTGGTACAGTGTATTTGTCCAGTCTTCCATCCATCATGGCAACACTCAGCTTTATAAAGCAAAAGTGTCTGGGAAATTTTAGAAACACGGACAACTGCTATTTGTCCATATTTCTTTTTATATCACGAGCTAAGAAATAGATGTCAGTTTGTTGGATTCCTGTGGCATCTGATGGAATGTTGAGAAGTTGTTCGAAGTACTCCCTCCCATCTTTTTAGGATTTGTTTTTGTTCACTTATTGGTTCTCCTTTATCGCTGTTAATTATTAATATTTCAGTTGGATTAAAGGGTTCCGCTCTGGTTCTCATTGTACTGATCTTTTTGTAGAAGTTTCTAGTTGCCTCCTTGTAGTGTTTATTTAGGGTTTCTCCATATTCCTCCCAGTCTTTTTGTTTTTCTCTCTTTATTATTCCATATGAGTGTCTTCTTTATGTTCAATATATTTTTTGTAATCATGATCCTGTTTGCTCTTCACCCATTTTTTCTATTTTCTCTTTTTTGTCTAGGGTGGCTGAGTGGTCTCGAGGTATGGTGTCCGCCTCGAGTGCTGGAGGTCCCGGGTTCAAAGTCTGGTGAGGACCGAGATCTTTTCATGTGGACTTCTAGTAATAAAATTTCCCCTGGTCTCTGGGTAGTGAGATCGGACGCCCGTGTGTATTGTTGCACACGTAAAAAATCCCTTGGAAGTTGGAAATCGAAAAAGAGTAGCCTAACGGCGCTGCCCGGACAAAATTTAGAATTAAAAATTTACCCAAAGAATTTCAGGATCCTCGCCGGTGCTATGGAGTTCATGCACTGAGCTCAGTTTCTCCAGACTCAGGTTTGAGTTAGGAGGAGAACAGAGCACTTATGGGTTGCACCCGTGTGCCGTGATGTTGATCCATCGACTAAACTAACTAATTTCCTTTTTGTCTTTTACAGCTTTCTTTATCTTGGCGTTCAACCAACTTGTTATTTTCTTTATTCATGTTTTTGCGTTTTTTTGTGGTTCCACATGTTATTTTGGCAGTATTTAAAATGCTTGATTTGAACATGTCTAATTCTTCTTCCACTGTTTTTCTTTCTGTAGGTAGTTTTACAAATATTTCATTTAGCTCTTTCTCATAATTTTACTTACTGCCTCGTCTTTGAGGGTTTTTAAGTTTACTAATAAGCATGGCATGCATTTGCCTGGTCTTTGTTTTCTTCTTCTGTTGGTTCTTATTGTGGTAATAACTGCTTTGTGGTCTGTGTTTATACGTAAGTTGGGCACTGCCCTTGCTTATAATATATTTCTCTTTCTGTTGTTTCTTGTTAATATAAAATCAATTTGGCTTTTGGTATCTAGCTCGTTCCATTTATACCAGGTGTATATTGTGAGTCTTTGTGTTTATAGAATGTGTTTGTTATATAGAGGTCGTGTTGGCTGCATAGCTCTATCAGTCTACTGTCATTATCATTTCTTTCATTGTGTTGGTCTCCAAATGCTCCAACATATTTTCTATGTCCATTCTGTTACGTCCTAGTCTTGCATTGAAGTTTCCCGTAACTATGATGTTGTCCTGCTTCTTTACTTTATTTAGTACATCAAGATGTCTTCAAAGAACTCCTCACATTCTTGCTAACTTTTGTTTATAATACATGGTGCATATATTTGTACATTTGTAGTAATTGTCTGTTCTTTTATTCTCACCATCATGATTCTTTCTGATATATATTTTATTTCTAATATTCTACTTGCTAGCCATGGTTCAATGACTATTCCTACACCATGTCTTGCCCTTTCTTGTTGTTCCACTCTGGAGTAGACAAGTGTATAACTGTGGTGGATCTCTTTACATTCTCTCCCTTTTATTCTGATGTCCGCAATCCCCATCATTCCAATTTTCCTCTTTTCCATTGTTTCTACGAGTTCTTCTTCTTTACTAATAAAACAGCAGATGTTCAGTGTGCCTATTTTTTAAATCGCTGATCTGTCTCAATTAAGAACAAAATAGGCACATTGAACACCTGCGGTTTTAATAGTATGCTAGAAACACAAAACCACACAGAGGACAATACTTACATGTGGAGGAATACTCACACCTGGGTACTGAAAGAAAACATGAACAAGAAATATATTCAGTAAGTTTCTATTATACTAGTGGACAATTTCATCACTCACTAAAGAAGAAACCTCTTAGAGTGGATTAACATGATGGCAAGGGACACTGGTAATAAAGAAAGGTAATTCACAATAAAACTCAGTCCAGTTAACTAGAAGTAATAGCATGTGTAAGGACTATGCTTGAGTTCAAAGCGAGCTAACCAAAAAAAAAAAAAAACATCAAGAAAAAAACTGGAGCTTCTGAGCTGAAAAGCAGAAAAGTTCTTAGAATAATGTGGACCAAGAAGAAGAAAAATACTGAAATTCTACAAGATCTGAACACCGAAGACAACTAGATTATACCCAGTTTCCTGTCTTAGAAACACCGAAGACAACTAGATTATACCCAGTTTCCTGTCTTAGAAACACAGAAGACAACTAGATTACACCCAGTTTCCTGTCTTAGAAACAAGGAAGACAACTAGATTACACCCAGTTTCCTGTCTTAGAAACACCGAAGACAACTAGATTATACCCAGTTTCCTGTCTTAGAAACACCGAAGACAACTAGATTATACCCAGTTTCCTGTCTTAGAAACACCGAAGACAACTAGATTATACCCAGTTTCCTGTCTTAGAAACATGGAAGACAACTAGATTATACCCAGTTTCCTGTCTTAGAAACACCGAAGACAACTAGATTATACCCAGTTTCCTGTCTTAGAAACACCGAAGACAACTAGATTATACCCAGTTTCCTGTCTTAGAAACTGAAATACTTTGGTCATATTAAATGCCACAGTGGGTGGGAAAGAACTGTGATGGAAGGCGTGGTTCCTGGACGTAGAGGCAGATGACGACCAGCACGAAGATGAACACAGGACATTGCAGACATCTGTGGCAGGAGAGCGCATGAGATTAGAGAAATGACCAGAGATCAAGAGGCTTTTCACCCGGCCGTGATGAGAGCGATGCTCTGCAAAGGACCTGCTACACAATGCTACTGATGTTAATTCATTATTTTAAAATGGCAGAAAAACAGTTTAAACACCAATACAACAGTGGACATGGAGCATTAAAGACATTCGTGGCAAGGAAAAGCAAGAAGAAAAAGAACTGGTGAAGGATCAAGAGTCTGATTGGCAGGTTATGAAGAGAACAAATTCTGTAATGGATGTGTTATCTAATAATGGCAATAGCACCACTATTTGTTTTTGGGTGTGGATTTGCTGTCCCTATTACCAGTGTCCCTCGCCATCTCAGGCGAACCCACTCCGACTTGAGACGCGTTGCATCACATGTCTGCAGCGATGTCTAAACATTGTTATTGATGGTCCACGTTTCTTTTTCAGCATGAAATAAGAAATCTATGATTAATATCTTCATGCAAGAAACAAAACCGTGCAGATGTACTTACTGGTGGCGGAATACTCCCAGTTGGGTACTGGAAGAAAATGTTTTAAACAAATAGATTAATAAAATAGCTTCCATTTATACTAGTGTTAAAAAATAGGAAAAATATAAAGGCCCTTTTTTGCACCAAGACCAATTGGGCCAGACCAATATTTTTTTTTTGGAGGTGGTGGCACAACATACGGAGCTCAGCAGGTGATGGGGGCGGTATCTTGCAGCTGCTTTTATTTTCCAAGACATTTCCTGGGTCCAGCCGGAAGCCCATAAATTTTTAAAAGTTCAAAGCTGCCCTGATGAGTATCAAACCCAAGACCACCAATATAACAAGCGGGTGTCTAGTCGCTACACTACCGCGGCTCCCCCGCTACACTACCGCGGCTCCCCCGCTACACTACCTCAGCTCCCCCGCTACACTACCTGCGGCTCCCCAATAATAGTATCAGTTCATTTACAAAACAAAAACAGGTTTAAAGGCCAAAAGGATCAACTTCATTGCACCATGCTTTATCCCATATAGCTTGGTCTCTTGCCACAAGACTTTTTTGGGGAGTTTTATCCTTAAGAAAAATGCTTTCTTTGAGTCTCTGCGGCGAAGTGGTCAAGCCGTTTACCTCGTGCTAGGAATGTTGTGAGTTTGATTCCGAGCTAAGTCTTTCGGTTCACGAGTGCTTTTTTCTCCTGCAGCTTCGGAGTTTGTGCTTTGTGCCAGGCTTTCGGCAGGACACCCTGCTAAAGAGACTGAGCCATATGGAATAAAACCCTGTGCAATGAAGTCGATCATCTCGACTTTTAAGACTTCTGTAAACCATCTTCAAACCATCATTATAAGCCATGCTAATTTTTGTGTGTGGATTAGCTTTCCCTATTACCTGTGTCCCTCGCCACCTCAAGCGAACCCACTCCAACTTCAGGAGTAAAGCACCACATGTCTGCAGCGATTTCTAAACATTTTTATTGATAGTCCATCTTTCTTTTTCAGCATGATATAAGAAACCCTATGATTAATATCTTCATGCAAGAAACAAAACCACACAGATAAATTGTACATACTGGTGGCGGAATACTTCCAGTTGGGTACTGCAAGAAAATTTATAAAACAGATTAATAAAATAGCTTCCATTTATTAGTTGTTGTTTTTTTTAAAGGGAGCGAACAAACAAAAGCAAAACAAAAAACACCATGAAAATACAAATCTTTTCCCAAACTTTAAAACAAAAGAATGATAGAGTCCTCAGGTGAATATATATGACAACCAAAAGTCACAATTAACAATGAAGACAATTGAAAATGTCAAACTGAATATCTTGACACCAACAATGGATTCTGTACAAGTAAAGTCAGGAGTAGAATGGTGATAACAATGCAGAGGCTAAACAGTATTAAATAGTTATGGAACAACACCAGCAATAAAATTATAATAAACTTTTTGTGAAACACAGACAGACATTTGTCTTATATCAACATATTGGCTGTGAGTCATTGACCACTTTGTAATCACTAAAGAGGAAAATCTGGACAGTTGAACTTAATGTTACAGAAGAGCTCTTAGAATACCGTGGGAAAAGATAAAGAAAATCTGGACAGTTGAACTTAATGTTACAGAAGAGCTCTTAGAATACCGTGGGAAAAGATAAAGAAAATCTGGACAGTTGAACTTAATGTTACAGAAGAGCTCTTAGAATACTGTGGGAAAAGATAAAGAAAATCTGGACAGTTGAACTTAATGTTACAGAAGAGCTCTTAGAATACCGTGGGAAAAGATAAAGAAAATCTGGACAGTTGAACTTAATGTTACAGAAGAGCTCCTAGAATACCGTGGGAAAAGATAAAGAAAATCTGGACAGTTGAACTTAATGTTACAGAAGAGCTCTTAGAATACCGTGGGAAAAGATAAAGAAAATCTGGACAGTTGAACTTAATGTTACAGAAGAGCTCTTAGAATACCGTGGGAAAAGATAAAGAAATCTGGACAGTTGAACTTAATGTTACAGAAGAGCTCTTAGAATACCGTGGGAAAAGATAAAGAAAATCTGGACAGTTGAACTTAATGTTACAGAAGAGCTCTTAGAATACCGTGGGAAAAGATAAAGAAAAATGCAGACATTCTACAAGATCTGAACATGAAAGAAGGTTGAGCTAAGAACTGACATCACTGCACTGATGACAATGCCTTACGTGCTCCATCCCCTCATTCAACAGCCAGCAAAGAGTCACACTACTAATCGTTCCCACCGCTATCTGATTGAAAGTTCTCCTGGTCTTCCCTATCAGTTTTGAGATTCTACCAGAATCCCTGCCAATCCCCCGCAAACTCATCCTTTCTACATACGGGTTCTTAATCCGTTACTCCACCTTTTCCACATGTCCCACAGGTGCATGACCACCTCCCCCTTGTCCATAGATAAACTATCACCAAGAAGTGCATTCCCTGCCAGCCTATCAGCCTGTTCATCCCCTGCACCCCCGAAGGGCCAGGGCAAAAAATCCATACAATTCTCACAATCTGTGACATCTGAAGCAAGGAAAACAACTGGCTTAGAAACAGCGGTCGAGCCTCAGAACCTGCAATACTTTAGCCATATAAAACAGAACAGTGGTCACGCAAGAACATTGATGCATGCTTCACAGAAGTCATGTTTTATTTTGTGCTGTTTAATATAATTTTGTAATACTTCCAATCATTTTTCTCCTCTTTGCGATTCTACTTCTTCTTCTTCTTTTTTGGGTTGTGAAATTTGTTAAACAAATCAGCTGAGAAATCACACATCTGCCTTTAAATATAAATGTTACAGAAAGGTATTAAACATTCACTGGACGGAAAGGAGAACAGACAGGTTGATCTAACAACAAGAGCTAAATATTGAAGGAGACTGGTAATTAAGATAAACAAATAATTAGGAAAATGAAATATTTTGGGCATGTTAAAAGTCATGAGTCTAAAACAGATAATAATGGAGCAAAGGTGTACAAGAGAGTTGGAAAATAGATAGATAATAGTGGATTCAAGATGTGATAGATAATGTGCATATTGGAGGTCAGCTTGGCTGAATGGATAAGAACACATGTTCTTAAACATCCAGTGTGCTGATGATGAGGTAAGGGGTTCAACTCCTACTTTGGACAGATGGACGTAAATTGCAAGTACCTCAGAAGTTGGAGTGGGTTCGCCTGATGGCGAGGGACACTTTTAATAGGGAAAGCTGATCCACACGCAAAATTCAATCCAGCACTACTGGAAGTAATGTGTGTGGACTACGCTTGACTTCAAAGCGAGCAAGCGTTACATACGACACTAGCAGAAGCAGGATATCTGACTTATAATAGAGATACATTTGGAAAAATATAATATATATAATAAATAATAATAATAAAATAATAAAATAATAAATAAAAATATAATATAAAAATATAATAGAGATAAGTTTGGGAAAAGTTCTACACAAGCCAAGTTGGATGATGGATGCTTGTTTATGTGGGCCAGTGTTCAGGCCACAAGTGATGAAGAACATGGCAGTTTTGCAGTGTATGTTCAGTGTTCTGTCGTTCTATTTGGGCACAGTGGTTATGGATCCAGTTTCAGTTTATCTAAATGACTGTTGAGTCCTGTTAACTGATTCAGTCGAGAAGGATATTATGTCACCGAATATGACCTCCCATTTGAACAGAAGGAGGATATATTGCCATACTAGGGTCATCGTATTATTTGTTTTGTTTCATGGTATTTTCCGCAATTCGTGAATTTATATTATAATACTTGTTTATTTGATTATGCAACCATGTTTGCTCCAAACCTATGTTTTCTTTGGCATTGAATTACAATGGTTCTCTTATCATAAAAGGTGACTCATTGTTCAGCTTGGTTCCATTTACTACCTCTTTAGATAAGATATCTGCCATTTTCTTTCTGGGTGACTCTGAATCATGCTGCTACTGCACGTGTTAGTGTAGTTGATAGGGGGCTGTGCTGAGAATGCCATTAGCGTGGTTGGGTGCGGGTTTGATGCATGTGTTCACCACTTGCTAAGACAAACAAACACTGGCCACCTATTCCAGTGGGAATTCAGGCCTACAAAAAGTTAGACCCCTATCACAACACAGAACCTTATCAGGTTTCTATTTTGGGACATTTTATTTATTTATTTGGTGTGTTTTTCTGAGGAAAATGCAAAGAATACCACGGACAGCCAGAAAGACCAATGAACAAGTTCTTCAAGAAACAAATGAAAATCATAAACTGATTAGAGACATTAGACGTAGACAGTCACAATTTTTTGGGCATGTTATGAGAAGAAATGATCTGGAGAACT
>JACEFZ010019403.1:0-110000 GCA_014155875.1 Cepaea nemoralis
CCCCCCCCCCCCATAATTCCAGATCAATGTCTCTAATTGTAAATATCAAATAACTTTATGTACATTCAGTGGAAATAGAAATTTGGATGTCATTTCTTTTTCTCGTTTTAAATGCATGTAGGTTTTGATATAGAATTTTATTTTGATGTCAATTTTTTTGCTGATCAAACTTGATGTAATTATGTTGTTGCATAAGCTGTGAAGACATATGTCAAGTACAGTTGAGAAGCATAACAAACTGTGTACATTATCATCAGAAAGCAGGTATTTTGCAGACTGTCGCCGTCATCAAATCTGAAAAGATTTTCAATTCTTTGTGAATTCCTGTCTCATGCATTTCAAGACCCAAGTGTCTTCAGTGACCTGTGTCCATCTGTGTGCTGTCAACCCCTCCTTCTACTTCCAGCAACCATGCCTTCCATGACTATTATCTCTGCGACATTTAATATGGTCAAAGTTTCAGTTTCCCCGACATGGTGTTGTTTATGAGTTTACTTCAATATTGTAGAATGTCACCAATATTTCTTCTTCCTGGTCCTTGCTGGTCCACACTGTTCTAAGAATGTTTCTGTAGCATTTACATTCAAAAGCCCCGAGTTTCTTCTTTAGTGATTCCAAATTGGTCCATGACTTAGTCAGTATTTTGCCACAGGAAAGATGCATGTTCTCCAAAATTGTGCTCTAACTTGTTTGCTGGTGTCATACTACGGGCTGTAATAGCATTGAACCTCTGTATTGCTATGACCAATCTATGTCTGGTTTCCTTTCAAAAGTGCCCAATTTTGGTGATTATGGGGCCAAGATATTCAAAATTAGTGACATCTAGTACTGTCTATCGACGTTTTTTTTTTTAATTATAAGAATATTTTCATCTTAACTGTGTCTTTTGACAGTTATGATTAACTATTCTAATCCCATAGCACTATTTGAGAACTGCATTTCTGAGTTTTGGAGCTGGATTTCCAAAAATTATAAATGGACCAAAATGGTTGCTGCTCTCAACATTTTTAATTTTTCTCATACTGATTACCTTTTCTGTACAGACATAGAACAGGTATAGGGAGAGAATGTCGCCCTGTCTGAATTTGTGTTGCTGATCATACTTCGTCTAATAAAGGTTCTAGTTCATTCCTGTATATTATTTTCATCTTTTCCTTACACATTCTGTTACAATTATTCATTACAACTTTTTTTGGGGTCTTCTTTGATTACTCTTCTGATTTTTTGCATATAGTTTTTATGTGAGACTATTTATTGGCATTCTCGTTTGCTTTCATTTCTTTCTTTCTTCTATTAGCCTGAATGCTTCCTCTCTGATATACTTCTGCTTCTTGTAGCATTTTTAGGGATGTCTTGTGCAGTATGCCACTTATTCGTGTAATTAGCTAATCCGGTGTCATGTCTTCTTGCACTGCCATCAACACATCAAATGTGTTTTTTTTTTAAATTTTTCTTTATTTCAGGTGGTGTATTCTTTAAATCAGTTGGTATTGGTCCAGCTCCTTTTATCACTTTTTCCAGTTATAACTTGAAATCTGACACATATAGTAAGGTAATGATGATCTGTGTCGCAGTCTGCTCCTGCCAGCGCACTTGTCCGTGTACATACTTTGTATATACCTCTGTAATATCAAATATGTATATGTTTGAAACTTGTATAACCCATCAATAGTACTGCAGAACATAATGTTTCCTGCAGGCATTGATCACAGTCCTCCTTTAGTAAATATAGATCCATGTTTCTATAGTCAGTGTAGATAGATAATCTCTAAATGCTTCTTGTTATCCATGAAACAAGTTGCTTGTTCCATGTACTTGATCCTTTCACATGGCTGGCAACACAAGGTGTTATATCCAGTGCTGTTGAAAATACTTTGAAAGTGCAATATCTGTAATACTTATTTTTTGCTGTACAGTAATATTTATTTTATAATGTACATACAAGGTGTATTTGAATCTTTGACAGTTGTTTTTTTTTTTGTAAGAAATTGTTGTAACATATACCAGACTGCATTGACACTGTTTCAACAGTCATGGTTTATTTATGTGATCAAACCATAAATGCTAAAAGAATCAACATGCCTCACCTCCCCCAACACTTCTCCTAGTGACATTCCTTTGAGACATAAAATATTATATTTGTTAAGTCCCATGTTTGTATGTATGTATACACTGGCTATAAATATATATGTGTATGTATGTTCACACTACTTGTACATAATGCTGACAGATATATCATATGGCCAAAATATGTTGTTGCTCATCTTAGTCTTGTGTACGGCCCGTACGTAGCATTTTCCAAGATCAAACTTCCCAGTTGATTTCATGTCAGTATATATCTTTATTGAGATGAACATGCCACATTTTGGTATCCATGATTACTAGTTTGTCTTATATTGTATATATTTACTGTTTTTTGTTCAGCCTCATAAAATTGGCAACGACAATTTTCAGAATGTTCTAGGAATTCAGGGCAGCGAGGAGGGGAATTGGCTACCCAGCTCTTTAGGCTCTGGCCTAGAATATTTGAGGATCTAACTAAACACTTCTCACCCCAGTGGCTTTGGGACCACTTAGCGTTATTTTATTGTTATATAAATGCTTACAAGACTGACAAGAAACAGAAGCGGCTGATTTATACATATGTTGTCGTGGAATAAAATTAGTACTGGGCATTTCAACCATAGCTACATAAGTCGGTTTTAGAAAATTGATGCTTTACGTATGATAAGAGTGACAAAAGCATTATTAAATACACAGCAACAGAAATATCTGAACTTTGTAAGCACACCAGATATGCAAAATGCTGCCATAACCTTGCCATAGGAAACAAGCATGCTAGTCCATGACCAACCATCTTCTTTCTGTATCACCAGACCTCTGAATGCCCTTTTTTTTTTACTATCATATTTTCGAGAGTTAATGGTTCAGCTCAATCACCTTGTATAAAGTGAACTTATCATGCAGTCAGCATGACAGTGACCAAACAAATCATCATGTTGTCTGCCATAACAGTGACCATGACTACACCCTTCATGTACTGTCCGGTCACTAAAAATATTATTCTAAGTCATATCCTCTACATACCCGAATGGCATGTAACATTGGCTTCATTTATTCTTCTTCTTCTGCCTTTCACCTCCCAATGGAGCATAGACAAACCCTCTGTAGACTTGATCATGATTGTTCAGATCTGCAGCTTTCTATGGGATGAGGCATTCAGTCTCATGACAACCCTCCTTGGTTGCCTCTTATGGCATGCATGGTATTTACTTTCTTGGCTTCCCTTATGGGGCCCTAACAGCAACACAGGTGATGTTTACTTTATATGTGGTTGATTCTGTCAAGGTTTATGTCAAACCTAAAAGTCTAACATCATCAAACAATGATACAAAACAATAGTCAAGACGCCAATCTCACTCTAAGGCCAAGTTAATATAATTATAGTTATTGTAACTTTCTCCAGTAGATTTAAGCTGTGATCACTTTGATAAACAGCCTCTGTCAGTTATAACTATCAGAAACTATTTCTTGTAATGAGTACAGTGAAATGTGAATCCCCATCAAGGCAGATTTGTCAAATTGACCTGAACTCCCAGACTGACCCAACCTAAAATGGCTACCTGGAAAGAACAGGTGGCTGGTGCAGAATGGTCTATACAAATATGGGGCTTACACCAAATGCCTCAAGATGCCCCTTTAAAGTGTTATTTACTCACTAGGTAACAGCATTTTTTTTGCATTTCCTCCTTTACAGAACATCGCTGTCAACACCAGCATTTTACTGCTGGTGTTGATGTCTTGGCAAGTTCTTGCCATTGCTTTCTGAATGACTGGCTCCCATACCAATTTGTTAAAACCCAGCGCAATGTGGTATGCTGCAGAACCGCGCAGCTGTTTTTCTAATGTGGGTAAATGGGATTATGAACCATGTCCGTAACCCCTTCGCATTGGAGACCGGCAGGTAACAAGTGTACAAGTAAATGAATTATGAAAGAACATAACAAAAAGTTACATTCTCTGGGGAACGTTTTTTGTGAAAACATTCATGTACTTAGCATTCTGCCCACCTACATTGATTATCAATAGTTAAGATGTGTCAATTGCTCAGGACAACAGACGAGAGAACAATTTCCCAGCACCCATGTTCAGAGGGAAGATTGTGGCACACAAATCTTGTCTGAGGAAAAACATGACAGTATATGAACAAGTCCTTCAAGAAACAAATGAAGATCATAAACTGATCAGAGACATTAGACGTAGGCAGTCACAATTGTTTGGGCAGAACATGTTATGAGAAGAAATGAATTGGAGAACTTGGTGACAACTGGCAAGATTGGAGGGAAGAGACCAAGGGGAAGTAAATACCTGGATGGCTTGGCCACTTGGCATGGTCGAGAGAGAAACACGGAGCTGATCCACGACTCTGGTGATCGAGTTAGATGGCAAAACATGACTGCCCATGCTTATCGGCATGACATATGATGGACGGATGGATATGTGCTTCAATCATGAAGATCTCTAGGTCAGATTTTATTTCCCTCTAAACCAGTGTTTCCCAACCTTTTTTGTGCGATGACCCACCTAAGCCTTTCTAAAATTCTTCTCCCCCCCCCCCCCCCCCCCCCCCCCCCCCCCCCCCCCCCCCCCAACATATACATTTAATATTCAAAAATTGAAATGTTCACTAAAGAAACTTGAATGATAGGTTTTAGGAAGAAATCAATAGGAAATTATTGAGCAAACACAGTAAGTAAATTTTCAAAACATATAATGGAGAACTGAAATTCAAGTACAAAATAATTTTAATGAAAGATTTATCTATATTATTTTAAATATTAGTAAGTATTTATTATTTAAATTTAGTGAGATGCTTGCTGCAAAGAGATTTTATGTTAGGTTCCAAAGTCTCAAGTCTGCTTGTTTTGTTATGTCCAGCCGATTTCATCCATTTTCGAATTACCCCCCTTAACAATCAAATTGCCCCCCTGTGGGGCATGGGCCCCACTGCTCTAAACCCTGGCTACATGAGAAATAGAAAAAAAGAAGGCAGGAAAGAATATGTGTGGCACAAGAAAACCGAACATGGTAAATGCTGGAGGGTGTGCTGTTAAAATTGTTTGTTGCTAGATGAACATTTGCTATTAATGTGTTCATAATTGTCGCCCATCTGTGATTTTAAGTGTTTCCAAGCTTGTTCTGTAATATAAAATATGACTAAGTATATTTTACATTTACTGTGCAAAAATCTGCCTGCAGATCTTCCAAGTGTGAAACTGACCTTGACCATGTGTGCACAATGTCATACATCCAAGAAATACTGTGCTATATCGTTTTCAAGATGGAGATCTACATCTGAGAAACACTGTTTTTAATTGTTCATTAATTCAGTAATTTATCATGAAATCCTGACTTAGAAAATTCCCTTTCATGTTACCTTCAATATTTTTTTTTTAATTCCATAAATCTGGACTAAGTTCAAGGCACAAACATTTTATATATATTCATTCTGTATTTTTTCATATTTTAAAATAAATTATAGTTGATGATCCTGCAACCACTGTAAATATTGCTATGTTTGTACTGCAGGAAGCAAAATAAAAAGATAAATAATTTCCATGTTTTATGTCAGTTAATTAAACAACCTGACAGTTTTGCTATGTCTACACCAGGCTACTATTAATAATTATACCATCTATCTTCCTGTATGGTAATGTGCATATAAGAGGAACACATAATAATCACTTCTCAGTGGTTCAAGACCACCAGTGGGGAAAGTGCACAGACCAGCAAAACCTATAATTTTAACTATAACAGCCACTGTTGCACAGAACTGAAAATCAGCAAATCACACTCTCTGTGATTAGCTGAACTATAAGTCATAACATGATGTGAAATCGCAACAGTGGCCACAGAGCTGTGATAATATAACCACAAACATAACACTCTTTCAGATACAGAACTTTCAGACACAGAACTGTGATAATATAACCACAAACATAACACTCTTTCAGATAATATACAATAAAAACAAAATGACTTCAACAATTCAAAGGGGGGGAAAACACCTCTCTGAGACGCACAACTGCAATAATAACATAATAGGCATCACTCTCGAAGACACGGAACTGCAACAATGGCCACTGTATGAAACATAATAAATAATGTAACAGGCCTCTCTCAAAAATGTATCAGTAACAGAAATACACATCTTATTTAGACAACAAATTATTGCATTTCTGAGAAAATGGGCCATTATGCTGCTGTTCTTTCATAAAACCTAGTGCTAACATGCATTATGTGTTCTTTCAGTTTGTCACATTTACAAATTTACACCAGGGCATATTTATACAGTGATGTAATTATATAATTACATTTTCTGAAATTACAAATACTAATATGAATGCACTGGGAAAGGTCAAATATGATTTAAGACCTCTCTTCAAATCCCCTATATCTCCATTATTTATTAAAGCATAGCATGAAATCTGCTTCCTGTTAGCACTAAATGTTGGGTGGCGCTAACCAAACCTTGCACCACAGATTGTGCCAACGAGCGAAGGTGCACAATTGGGAGGGTACGCTAGTGCGAGGAAATGCAGCCTAAAGATTAAATGTCATGGCAGGGTAGACCAGGCCCTAAGACTTGGCCTGACAACTGGTCTAGGATTGAAGCTCCGACAGTTACAGCACTTGAATTGCTGATCTAGCAGCTTCTGCAGCTTGCCTTGTTCCAGATGTTTTGGTGTTACCGTTCCTCTGGAGTAATCTAGGCAGGCTGAGAGAGGGATCATACTGCATGGGCAACACATTGTTTCTACAATTCAGCCCAGGCTTTGTGCTGTGGATAAATATAACAATCGCTACCACCATGGATTGCAGTTGTTATGTCTGATTTGTTACATTAGAAGCATGGTGTAACAAACTATCATCATTATCTTACTTTATGTTGTGTGAATTCTGCAGTATGTACCTGACAAGATGCAGTGAAATATACCAGGCAATAAATCATGCAATCTATTGTTTCTGTCTTCGACATTCAAACAATCATCTGTCGATACGGCAAGGTACCAGTGAGCATTACATCTGTAATGCCATGATAACGCTTTAGAGAAGTATAAATAATATTACAAAATCTCCATGTACATCTCACATGGTTGGTTGGTTGGCTGTGAATCCCTTGGGAAAGTTTTACCTCTCATGTCCAAAACACTGGCTCTCAGGTCATCTGCGTCCTGAGAAGGGCTTGTACCTATCAGATATTCAGAGTGAGGTTTGTGTAGAGACTTCTATCGACCCAGTACTAAAGTAATATCTTTGAGGGAATTGTGTAGCTGAGCACCTATACCGTACCCCAAGCTCAGAAGACTGGCGGGGTGTGGAAAGAGAGGCATATATCAGGATATAACCAGATCACGATTCAGCACAGCACATATGGATTGGGTGAGATTAGACCCTGGTTGGTCAGGTTTCCTCCACAGATTTTAGGTATTTCATTGTTAACAGACTTCAACCAAATGCCCTCTTGAAAATTCCCTATTTCCAAGTGGTAGGTTATATGTTGGTGGAAGCGTGTTGAACACAGATGCAACAAGGCTAAAGATGCCCTACCAAGAGTCCAATAAATGGCACAACAGAGGCAATGAAGCAAACAATAGAACTCAGTCCGTAACTCTCTTAACAACCAAATATCAAGAGACAAAAACAGGAAAACAATAAAGACACACACAAAATATGAACTGCTTGACTCATATTTTGATGCAAAAGCAGCCCTGTGATGGACATAATTAAATAGTTGTAATCTTACCAAAATGTCATGTCATATTACATAAATGTGATGTTTCAACTTAAGGCCTAGACATTTAAATATTTGTTTTATTAAAATAAATCATTTCCCAATAGAAATTAACAGTTACATTATTTACCTTCTGAATCGACTAATTAGGTTCATTAACCAATCTGAATTGTTCTGTATCAGCCATGGTCTTGCTTCAGTTTGTTTCAGATCCAGTTTTATGCTGTCAATCCATGTATTAACTGCCCTCTTGGTTTTATGCTTTCTATTTACTAAACATTTGCCTCCCCTTTTTTGTTTGAAAAGAATCCATACTAGGCTCCAGTAGTTTATCACGGGTTAGCATTTATTTTATGTCTCTAATTAGTAGCTGTCTGTACTGCCATCCTAATTCCTTCTTTGTTAGTACATATTTACAAAGACATATGTAAAACACATGATCATGACTGAAACAGTACTGCAAATGACTTTGAGTTGAAGCTTCTGCTTTACCAGTCTACAATGTACATTCCCCATTCATGTCTTCATTGACTTGTATTTGTCTGTAATATGAATGCACAGTGTCTCCCTCTTCAAGCCAGAACAAAATCAAAGGGTTTTTTTGTGTGATAGCTGTGGTAAATGTGATATTTTTCAGTGATGAAGCTGTTTATAACATTTGTATATGTAAATGACATTGTACATAGAATGTTATTTGTATTCTGAAAGTAAATGAAAACAAACAAACAAGAGACAGAAATAAAGTGTTGACTATTAGCACATCAATATAGTTGTTGGTTTCATATTTCTGAGCAGAAACCTCATACATTGAACTATGCCCTGATACAAAAATTGTGGAACAGAATCAACAAATTACAGTTACTCTGATAATAGAGCCATGATGGCATATGGTTAGTGCACTTTCTTGCCAAGAGAGTAGTCCGGGTTCAATCCCAGTAGTGACTGGAGCAGCCCAACCAATACGATACTGGGATCAACAATTTCATTAAAGAGGTACTAGATGATTTCAGAGATTTCTTAAAAGTATTGGTGGTAGGAAGGGAATTGGCCATCCCATCTCTGTATGTCATTGATGTAGAATATTGTGAAGGCCAACTACTTCAACTCCTTTGTATGACTATCTTTACTTTTACTCCAACAATGTTCAACAATTTGACCACAGCACATTCACATAAATACACCAAGTTTCAAAACTAAACTTTGCTAGTTTGGATGTATATAAATAGGGCTATTAAACATTACAATATAAAAATATAGTTTGCACCAAGAAGAAAGTAAACTGTCTAAGTTCAACCTCTTACATTATAATCCTGTAACTTGTGGCACCTGCACAGCATGTGAATGATTGTTCAAGTCGCCCATCACTGGCTCCAACTGGCTGATCCCTTGTTATTTTTTTAATTTTTGTCCCGCTCACTCGATTTGAACTCGAGCATAATCCATGTTGGACTGAATTTTGTGTGTGTGTCAGCTTTCCCTATTACCAGTGTCCACTCCAACTACTGAGGTACTTGTAAGTTACATGCCCAAGGCAAGGAAAGAAGTCAACATTTTAGTCCAACTGACTGGTGTAGGGATTCAACCTGCTACCTTGCCATCTGCACACCGGAGGTTTAACATTGAATGCTCTTGTCCATTCGGCCATGCAGGCCCCCAATCTAGTTGTTCATTCCTTATGCTGCCTAGCAGATGAAATGAAGAATGTCTTTTTGTTTGGTAACTATACAAACTCAGACAGTATACCGGCTGCCTGGTGCAGAACAAATACTTTAAAGTTTTAAAAAAGAAACATATTAAATCACTGAAATGCCAATATTATTTTTGAAACACCTGGAGCTGTCTCACATATAATTCACAGTAAGATAAATGCCCCAACCTTGACATTCTGGGGCATCAAAACAGAGAATCACTGTTCATTAATACCATGTTCAAACATATTGCCAGACAAAGAGTTCTTTCTGCCTTATAGATTTTCCTCGTGTAAATGCCAGTTTTCATGTTTCATTTTGTTGGTGTTTCTGTATCAATATAGAAACTGACTTGATCAGTATTCAACTGACTGTTTCTCCTTCACTTGAAGCGCTGCCTGACAAACGCCACAATTTCAGAATTTTTCTCTGAACACCTGAAAATACATAAAGCAATAAATGACTTATACAACTTAAATATATCACTGTATAAAGTGTTTTATGGGAGTCTCCATGGCAAAGTGGTCAAGCCATCTGCCCCACACTCTGAAGGTTGTGGTTCAATTCCAGGCTGTGTCTTTCAGTTCACGAGTGCATTTTTCTTGGAGACTCCTGGTGGGCCATAGTCGTGTGCAACACTTTCGGCAGGCCGTCCTGCCGAATATACAGGAAGGCCCCTGCTATACATGGCTTTGGTTCACGTCGTTTCGCTATAATGTCGTCGTCACAACGAGACATAACTCCACTTTACATCGCTACGTTCCGCTATAACGTCATCACCTGTGTTGCTATGCTGTGTTAACGTCACCATTTTACATCTTGTGCAGTGCGTTTTCCCAGGATTTTATCGTGTAATCACCCATAATTATGAGTTCAAAGCGCACAGTAAGTGCTGATGGTGTATCTGGTTGCAAGAGAATCAGGAAAAGTGTTACTCTTGAGGTGAAGTTAGATGTGTTACGTCGTTTTGAGGCTGGCGATCGGGTGTTGATATCGGTAAAGTCAATGGTTTACCTCCAACCATGGTAAGGACAATTCATGCAGGTGCTGACAAAATCAAAGAGGGTGCTAAAAACGTAACCCCTTTGAGTGCTTCCAAGATCACTCGTACCAGAAGTACTCTTATGGAGAACATGGAAGCACTATTGGCCATCTGGATTGAAGACCAGAACCAACAGAATATGCCTGTGAGCAAGATGGCTATCCAAGAGAAAGCAAAGTCTCTCTATGAAGATCTAGCTAAGAAAGCGGGTGAGAGCAGTACTAGTAGTGCTCATAGTTTTGGAGCGAGCTGTGGTTTTAATGCCTCTACGTCCCAATAATTCTACCACTCGCCCTCCAACCCACCTCTATTTAGCCAATAAATATGAACAAGCATCAAAATAAACATTACATAATACAATGTATTTCATTTAATTCTATAGGATACAGTGTTATTTAACTTAAAGTCGTGTTTTCCAAGAACGTAATCTCGACGTTAACCCAGGCCTTCCAGTATCCATATATATGCGTCCGCAACCCCTTCTCCACTGAGCCGGATAATATCCAAAAAATAATGTAAATGTAGACTCCCCAACCCAATGCCTAAAAGATAATGTAGAGACTACAACCTAAAGCACATAATGATTATGTATAGACCCAATGCCCAGAGGGTAATGTAGAGACTCCAACCCAATGCTCAGAGTGTGATATCAAGATTTCAACCCGATACCCAGAGGGTAAAGGGACTACAACCATACTGATGAAGACAAAAAGCAAGGAAAAGAATTGGTCTCCAAAATCTCACAAAATCCTAAATACCCAACTGTGCATGATCTCAGGGCCCATACAAAGAATCTCAGCAAACAATCAAATAGCCCTAGCAGACAGCAAGAGTGGGGTCAGACAAGCAATTAGTGCCACCTCTCATCATTTGCTATGGGAGGGACAGACTGGTCACCAATTCTTCCAAGCACCCAAGCCTCCAAAATGTGATGGTCCTAACATTTCACATGTCTACAGAAGGTCCCTACTGTGGAACCTGTTTGTCATTGTCAGCTACGCCAGTGAACAGTCATGTGGCCCTAAGCAACGGAACACTAAACTGTTCAATCTCTTTGTGTATGTATGTGTGTATAAAAGAAAGAAAGAAACAAACGAAAAGAAAGAAATAAAAATAGGGGAAAGGGAGGGCAGGCAGGTGTGTGTGTATGTGTTAGTTGTTGATCTAAAGCTGCTGAGTGTGAGGCCATTCTTAAGCAGGCACAGAGCCTCTGAGCTGTTTCTGGAACCTATAGAACAGTGGTTCTCAACCGGTGGGGAATTCTCCCCCAGTGGGGAATTTCAGGGTTTCCGGAGGGGAATGAAGACCATTTCAAGATCGTGTTAATACAAGAACCGATTACTTGACATAGTTTTTCCCTTCATACTTTACAGTTATGTATGTCTCGTCCTTCTAAAATTCATTTTATAAAGTAAGTAGACCCACAAATCATGTTTTATGTGGATGTCTAGACTTGTTTTAGTATATGCTACTACATTTGCCTTCCACTTTTACGTATACTGTGTAGGGGTGAGGGGATTTTTAGATAGGAAATATGAAAGGGGGGGGGGGGGGGAATGACGTCTGAAAATACGTGTGAAGGGGGGAACGGGCCAATTTTTTTTTATAGGAAGGGGGGGGGGGGGGGGGGGTGAGATGGCGTTCTGAAACTATGGTGAAGGGGGGAATGGGCCAAAAAAGGTTGAGAACCACTGCTATAGAATGAGTGTGTGACTGTTGGTGATGGCCATGGTAGCTTCTTCCTCTCATTTGAAAGTACAGGGAATTTAAGAGAGAGGGAGGATGGGAATGAGATGAAAGAGACCCGGGAAGGTTAACCCGGTCAACAAATGCCCGCAGAAGTCGGATGTGTCGGCCTAACGGCGCAAGAACGCAGCTCTGCTGTAAACAGGCACAAAGCAATCACGTCCGGAAAAAAATTCCGGATGAACGAAGAAGAAGAAGAAGATGAAAGAGAAAGACAGGAAAAGGGAGAACAAACGGACAATCTTTTTCTTCAACGGGTCACAAATTGGGCACACAATCTTACATTCAGCCCTTCAACCACTCATCTTTCGCACATTAATTAATTATATGCTATATATTATGCGTGTTACATTCATAAAGAAAACGTGGTAGTATAAATTGTGCATATAAATTATACAAAATAGCATTTCATGAGACATAAATCTTGTATGCACCATGCAGGCACAAACACATTGCGAGAGAGGAGAGAGAGAAAGGTTATTACCTTTGTTAACTGAATGCACAATTTCCACATTGAAGCAGTTTTCATCTCGCACATATTCTATAAATGAATCAACGCTACCACCCACTCCAAAATAATATGTTTTGGCCGCTAAATATCTGTTTCAAATGTCAAGGACATGTTTAACATTCAACTTCAGTTTAACATTCAACTTCATACATTTTCATATCATTTTATATTATAAGTGATGGTAGCTGAGGGAACTAACAAACCTGGTGGTGTGGGTTCAACCATCAGTTAATTTGCATTACCATCTATGATTCACTTTTTTTTAATTATTGATAACAATACCCGAAAAAGTTACCTGCCTAGGATTGGCCGATGAATGAGACAGAGGTCTGCTGTTACATAAATGTGAAAATACTTGAGGGCAAATTTTAGTGGTAATGAAAATGAGGATTTCCATAGGCCAAATGTACAACCATACTGGCACCTGGTCATCTGACAGACGACAGTTTGTTGCATTGTGCTTCAAACAAAGGCATAATAACCTTCCCACAGCACAAAGCCCAGGCTGAATTATAGAGATCACGTGTTGCCCATGCAGCATGATCCATCTCTCGGCCTGCCTAGTTTATCCCGGAGAAAAACACCAAAACATCTGAAACAAGGCAAGGTGCAGAATCAGCAAAGCAATGCTCTTAACTGTCCGCTGTCAGAGCTACGATCCTAGAAAAGTTGCACCAAGGCTTAGTGCATGATCTGCCCTGCCATGATATTTAGTCTGTAGGTTGCATTTCCTCACTCCAGGCTTGTAGCCTTTCAACTGCACTCCTCCGCTCAAAACTGTTAGCACAATGTGGGGTGTTGGTTTTGGTAAGTGCCGCCCATAATTTGGCGCTAACAGAAAGCAGGCAGTACCATCTACTGTCATACGGTAGCTCAGCAATATTTAACACCTGTCTCTTAGGACAACCAAGAAACAACTAAATCATACAGTACTGCAAAGACATTGAGGTTCAGATTTACAGAGATAAAGAGAATTGCTATGAATGGAGAAGGCAATTTTATTCCAGTCTTAGGATCTGACTTACCTGTCAATGATATGTGACTGATACTGACTCAGTGCCTACAAAATGGGTGCCATAAATTATTTTAGAAGAGAAGGAAATGTTGGTTACCCCACTTCATAATGTTATGATCTAGTATATGTGAAGTCCAATCACCTCACACCCCCAAAGAAATCACTGCCAAGGGACTACTTTATGTTTAAATATCATAACAGACTTCCTTTACTGGTTTATCTTTACGAACTTGAAATCCTGGTCTGGTGCAACCACTACTAATTTATTATGAACCCAATGAATGTTAAAAAAGGGTGGGAGTCTCGAAGTGGTCAAGTCGTCAGCCTCATGCTCCGAAGGTTGTGGGTTCGATTCCAGGTTATGTCTTTCTGTCCACGAGTGGATTTTTCTCAGAGACTCATAGTGGTCGTCGCTGGAGCTACGGAGTTTATGCTTTGTGCGGATGCTTTTGGCATGCCGCCCTGCTGAACAAATGAACGAAAAAAACTTTATTTTCAAAGGGCTAAGAATAACTCGCTGACTGCCTTTACGTGCCAAACCATTTCCTATTTTTGAGGAATTTTGAGGCTGGATCAACCTGGAAACCCAAGTCAGTTTGACAGGTCTGCGCCATGTGGATTCAAATATGGGTGAGTTACATAAAAGATAATTAAATGTACAGCTAATCAGTTATGTCTTCCTCAAATATGGGTGAGTTACATAAAGGATAATTAAATGTACAGCTAATCAGTTATTTCTTCCTCAAATATGGGCGAGTTACATAAAAGATAATTACATGTACAGCTAATCAGTCATTTCTTCCTCAAATATGGGCGAGTTACATAATAGATAATTAAATATACAGCTAATCAGTTATTTCTTCCACAAATATGGGCGAATTACATAAAAGATAATTAAATGTATAGCTAATCAGTTATTTCTTCCTCAAATGGATCCTGGTAACATTGAGCCAAACAGCCAGCAACTTTAAACAGAGTCCCACTTTCAATTTGTATCCTTGAGAAATGCTCGTTAAAGAAAAACACTCGACAATTTATGACAAAAAAGGATACATGACACCGCTGTCTACAAGTACTGTCTTAAACACGTCATGGAGCTTGGAATAGTCATTTGTGTTGTATATTGTTTCAGCAGTAAGTATGATGTCATATCTGTCAGAAATAAAGAGAAGATTATAAATAAACATATAAGCACAAAGTAACCATATTAAAGCACCAGGAAAAACGAATTTAAACAACTGAAACAACCAACATTTCTGATATAAGATTAAAGGTTGACTTTCTTCGAGAAAAAGCACTTGCATATATGACTATATAGATGGTTATGCATTTTTCATATCGGCTTTCAGCTGATAACAAATAAATTTTATAAGAAAATGTGTGAGAGAGAGAGAGAGAGAAAGAGAGTGAGAGAGAGAGAGAAAAAGAGACAGACAGACAGACAGACAATTAGAAATAAGAGACAAAGATAAGAAACAGACAAAGAGAGAATGAATGAACCCAAGAATTTTATTTTAAAAGGTTTACATTCTGCCCTCCTTGTACCAAGAGGGAGAAGAGAGAAATAAAGGGGAAGAGACACAGAGAGAAAGGTAGCGAGAAGGCACAGTAACAGTAAAAGAGGGAGAACAGAGAGACACACCAAGAGTAGGTGCATGTGTGCCACTCCCCTGCTGTGTTAGCATATCATTTACAATCACTTCCCCAACTGACCTGGTGGTCAGCTGTTTGAATCTCCATCACAGCGGATTTAAAATTGATCTGGGCTCCCAGGCTAAAAATGGGCACCGGGAAATATCATGGGACATAAAGGCGACCAGCATGGTATTAACCACATCACCCATAGAATACCACCCCACCCACAGAATGTTAACTGCCCTATAAACACAGAGATCTAGCACCACATGCCCAATATGTCTCGAGGCATGTACACTTTTACTCATTACTACATAACACCAAATAAGAGGTTTTTTTTAAGGGGTATGAGGATCAACTTTATTGCACCGAGTTCTATCCCACATGGCTCAGTTTCTTTCTGCAGGGTGGCTTGCTGAAAGCATGCTACAAAGCATGGACTATGTAGCTCCAGCGATGACCCCCAGGAGTCCCTGATAAAATTGCACTCATGAACCAAATGACGTAGACCAGAATTGAACTCACAACCTTCACAGCGCAATGCAGGCAGCATAACCATTTCACCACGGAGACTCTCTACACATAATACTAAAGAATGGGTAATACTAACAACGAGTTAATACTAACAGGGAGTTAATACTAACATCAGAGTTAATACTAATACAGAGTTAATACTAACATGGAGTTAATACGAACACGGAGTTAATACTAACACGGAGTTAAAACTAACATAGATTTAATACTAACACGGAGTTAATACTAACACAGAGCTAAATTCTAGCAGGTGGCAGCTGTGCATATGATCACCTGTGTCACACATACTTGAGGTTCTCTAGTGCCGCCAGTCTGCCATACGATGACCAGTCCCCAGCAAAATACCGAGACCTGGAAGACAACCCATTTGATTCTGCCTGGTTGCTCACCACATTTGTGTGAGTTAACAACTTTAGAACCTCCTCATTCTGAAAACAGAAATTGTAAGGCATTAGCAATGAGGTGGTTGCAGCCAGTTTTGTGCAAACAGAAAGAGTTCTTCGTAAAACTTGAAATTACCGTGGGGATAACAGATGTTCCACATTCAAACAATACCTGTGACTATGTGTTTTAATTGTTTCAGCTTCAGTATTATTCATGTTATAATTAACTATGCAGTTTGCACCTGATGAGATGCAGCGAAATATGCCAGGCAAAATTGTGCAACATATTGTTGTGGCTTCTGTGTTTACAAACACTAGGAACTTGAGAAACTAGTCAATTCTTTGCTGTGATTGCACTTATCAATAAGATGTCATTTCTACAATGAAGGCTGGCTGCAATAAATCTCCAACACTGTCTCTCGCCTTGACTGTACATTCTGTCAGATTGATGTTCGTCCATCTCTTGATGTTATCTTCCCACTTGTATCGTTGTTTACCTCTTGCTCGCTGCCTTAAACCTTACCCTCCAGTATGGTATTTATAAGAGTATTTTGTCTTTTAACATGGCCAAAATATTTCACTTGTCTCTTTTTTATTTCTTTCATCAACTATCTTTTCATTCCCAGTGTTTCTAGAACCTCTGATTATTTTTGTTTTCATAAAATACAACATATTATGTATATCCATATCTCCAGGGTCATTATTTAATTTTCTAATTGTTTTTTAATTGTCCAGGCTTCTTTAACCCACCAGTTAGTGCTGGTAAAAAGTAGAAGAGCAGTATATTGTGGAGAGAAACTAATGTACTTATATAATTATAACATGGCTTTGAAACATGTGGAATCTTTTTGAAATCAAAGACAATGTAGCACCATATACTCATTATACCTCATGTCCTTTACTTACTTTACATACACTTCATGGTGTGAAGAGGTTCTTTACTTACTTTACATTCACTTCATGGTGTGAAGAGGTCCTTTACTTACTTTACATACACCTCTTTGTATCTTCCTTGCCTTGTAACTGCTGAATGGTTGCAATGTCAGCAGAAATAAAACCGAACTACACAAAGTGATCAGCAGCAGTGTTCGCTGCAATTTTCAAAGACAAAGAATTCTCCAAAGACAACATTACAATGACAAACTCACATAGTCTTGAAAATCCACTTGTTTGGCTCCACGTCTGCAACAGTACAGTCCTGGTAAACCAGCACCACAACCTAGCTAAATGAAGATATTCCAAATGTTACAAAATTACTACTGAAGATTAAACCAAACTTACTATCAACATACGTTCAGCTTTTACATTATCAACTATGTTCCATACAACCTTATTATAATTACATCGAACATCTTCATATTAACACACTCTCAAAAACTCAATGTGGTACTACTTTACTGTATTCAAACATTGGGAGGAATACAACTGCCCATCACTCTGGGATTAAGATTAGATTAGATATAAGATTAAGATTAGATATCTACTGATATAGCAACCATTCAGCAGATACGAATCATTGTCCTTTCACTGCAACTACTTTCTTAACGCACAGCTCTGCAGACTACTATTAAATTGGGGTAGACAGTGGTTAGTGTCATTGATCATCAACAGCATGGTCCAATAGAACTTTTGCAACAAGGACAGCTCTGAGGGTCACATCAGTCTTGTAACAAATGTAGTGGATCACTTTTGACTTCTCTGAACATTGGGATAGAAACATGGCACAGAGAGGAACTCATCACCCCACTTCAAGCCATGACCCAGCAGATGTGACGGGAATTGTCAAACGAGATAATAAAATGTCACAACATTTCACAACTCTATGTCAGCATCTGTCAAGAGATTACCTCCAACTGTTGATTTCATTATGGTCCTCTTCCAAGGTCTGCATGTCTGTATAATTGTTCATAGGTCTGTGTTTGTCTATATTTCCTTAGGTCTATATTTGTCTACATTTCCATAGGCCTATATTTGTCTATATTTCCTTAGGTCTTAAGTCGCTTACAAGTCGACAGGGCCAACTTCATTGCACCGGGTTTTATCCCATATGGCTCAGCCTCTTTCCGCAGCGCGGAAAGCGTTGCACAAAGCACAAACTCCATAGCTCTAGCAACGACCCACAGGAGTCTTCAAAAAATTTCACTCGTGAATCGAAGGACGCGGCCTGGAATCGAACCCACAACCTTCTGAGCCAAGTCAAATGGCTTGACCACTTCACCACGAAGACACCCTAATATTAGTCTATATTTCCTTAGGTATACATTTCCAAAGGTCTATATTTTCACAGGTTTATATGTGTCCTTAACACACTTTAAATATTTATACTTAGTGTTTAATTTAAATTTTTTTTTTAAATCACAACATTCACATTTTTTCATAACACATTCATTACACAGAGAGATACAAAGTAACTTTACAATATGTCATGCCATGTTGGTCTGATAATCTGCAAGTTGCATTTTAAGCATGTAACTCTACCATAAAGATACTAAGTTACAGACAAACATGAATTCTACCAACCTCAAGCACACACTTCCCCTTCAAATCGACAGCAGTTCCAACAGGATGTGATGCTAAAAACTCAGCCAAATCTACACCACACTCCCATATTTTCAAGCCACCTGGCAAGTTTGGGTGACAATAAAGTGCCATTATGTTTCTGCTCTCAATTTCATTACAAATTGTTACAATATATATATATATATATATATATATATATATATATATATATATATATATATATATATATATATATATATATATATATATATATAAAGAGTGGGTACTTACAAACAAATAAAGCTAGGAGTACGACAGGGATGTGTCTCTTCTCCCTCTATAGCGAAGTAATAGTGAGAGAGATCAAAGAGAAGCCAGGAATACTAATCGGAGGTTATAATATAAACGATATATGCTATGCAGGTGACATAGTAAATTAGTATTGGTGGCGGATAATGCGACAGACCTGCAACAATTGTTGGACATTGTAGTATTGTAGTAACAGAGAATGCAAATAAAGGACTCTCCTTGAATATCAAGAAAACATGTCCTCAATCAATCATCAATGGTGATATCAAAGAAAATGGTGACACCAAAATGTGATGTTGAAAAAGAAGGAAAAATTCTTAACCAAGTGGATAATTTTAAATACCTAGGGGCATTTATAAAATCAGATGGAAGATGTACAACAGAGATTAAGAGCAGAAGAGGGCAGGCAGAAGCCGCATTTCAGAAAATGAAGAGGATCTTATGTAATAAGTCACTATCAATTAATGTAAGAAATAAGTGCTGAAATGCTCTCTCTCTCTGTGCGCATGCACATGTGTGTGCGTGTGTGTGTGCGCACACACGCATGTGTGCATCATTTTTCAATATAGTCACTACTACGTTCAATGCAAGTTCTCCAGTGCCAGTGCATGGATTCCGGCAGGAAAAACAATTCTCTTCGTCACATGTATAATTACTCATGCACCACCTGCTGTACCTTTTCATTGGACCACAAAGTCTTTTCTCCCAATGACTCTCTGAGTTGTCCAAACAGGTGGAAATCACTTGGGGCTAGGTCTGGCGAGTACAGGGAAATCGATGGTTTCAATCGTTGCACAAGCAGTATGGGGTCGAGCATTGTCATATTGTAAAAGGGCACCTTTACTCAGAAGTCCACATCGTTTGGATTTGACTGCGGGTTGCAGATGATTCCTAAAATTGATTTATTGATTGATTGATTTAGGAACCGACATCACAGCATTCGGGGCATTCCCCATAAGCGCTCCGTCCCCATCCTCAGAAGCCAGCGAAGAGTTCCAACCCCAATAGTACCAGTCCTAAGAAGATCTGTGTACGTTTGACTGGTGACAGTTTTCCCTCTTGGCATGTAGTGCTCTAAAATAACTCCTTGTTCATCCCAAAAGAGAGTCAGCATAACCTTTCATACAGATGGCTGCTGTGCGGAACTTCTTTGGTTTCGGTGAGGATGGATGGTGGCATTCCTTGCTTGCTCTCTTCGTTTCCGACTCATGATAGTGAACCCAGGTTTCATCTCCAGTAACAATTCTTGATAGGAAACCATCATCTTCTGCTTAAAAGCACTGCAAAAGTTCTCGACAAGCATCAATGCATCGTTATTTCTATTCTGGAGTAAGCTGCCATGGCACCCACCTTGCAGAAACTTTGCGGCACTGTAGCACATCATGGATGATGTGGTGTGATGAACCTTGACTGATGTCAAGATGCGTGGCAAAGACACTCACAGCAAATCGGTGGTTTTCCTGTATGAGGCCTATAACAGCTGCAATCAACTCTGGGATCACTACTCGGTGTGCCTGATCCGGTTACGAACAGTCCGTCACAGAAGTTATGCCGTTTTGAAACTTTCTACTCCACTCAAACACTTGCTGGACTGACAGGTAAACATCACCATACTGGACCTTCATTAAAAAAAACGGACAACAGAGCGCTGCTCCTCTTTGGTGCATGTCAAAAGTGGGGTGGCCATATTTAAACTGTCCATATGAAGTCACAGTGTTCGTCTGCACTGTGAAGTCATGTGCTTAATACTCTTGACATACTTAAACGATATTGACAGGTTATAAGATAATGGCATGGTTAATATCATTTCTATCACACTTTTAAGGTTTTCATTTTAAGCCCTTTGTGTACATATATATATATATATATATATATATATATATATATATATATATATATATATATATATATATATATATATATATATGTATATATATATATATATATGTGTGTGTGTCTACATCATGTAACAAAAAAAAGAAGAAAATCACGACTTTTAAACTTAAATATTTAGAAAATCAATGGGTCAAAAAGAAAATATACTGACATTCTGAAGGATCTGAACACTGAAGAAAAAATGATCATAAACAGTATGGTATTTCAGAAACGCCGGCCTCTCTGACGAAGAGGTTAACAACTTTCTCCGTAATCCCGTATATCCACGTGAGGAACACAGCTGCGCAAGATTCAGCAGCAGATAGCATCGCATTGGTTACTTACAGGGTATGTGAGCCGGTCGCTCAGAAAGCAATGGCAAACTAATGAGCGTAATCTTGCCAAGAACATCAACAGCAGCTGAAAAATGCTGGTGTTGACAGCAACGCCCTGTAAGGGATATGCAATTTAAAAAATCTCAGAAACAGCTACAGTGACTTAGAATAATGGATGGCATGGTTTCGAGAAGATGAGGCAATGGTCAACTAAAGTGATGACGAATACTGGACATTAAGCCACTTCAGTCATGAAAATACATGAATCAGGGAAACTAGGAAAAGATCAAGTCTTTCTGATGGGCTTTGATGGCAGCAATGTTGTGCAAAGGATATGCTATATGATAATATGAATGTATGCATGAAGGAAGGGAGTGTGGGTAGATATGTATATGTGCGGGCCTGTATGTATGTTTGTGTGCCCTTTCATATGTATGTATTATTATTATTATTATGTTACCCTTGAGACTCCCAGCGGAGTATAGGGCCCACATCCATGCCTACCAAGCCATTTGTAGGTCAGTTCATGGACGGCTCGATGTTGGCTGATTTTTTTTTTCTGCAGTGTAAGATAGCCAGTCTCAGGCCAACACTCTTTGGTCACCTTTAGCTGCATGTTCAGGTCTAGTGTGTTACTATTCTTTATTTCCTATTTGGGGAGCCTGGTGACACATTGGCGGTATGTATGCATATATACATCATATCCATTCTCTACAATAGAGAGCATGTAACTTTGCCTATAAGGTGCAGCATCTCTTTTGTTTATTGTTTTCGCCCGCTTTGAACTCAAGCATAGTCCATATATGTGTTACTAATTCTAGTGCACTGGATTGAATTTTTGCAAGTGGACTGGCTTTCCCTATTACCAGTGTCGCTCGCCATCAGGTGAACCCACTCTGACTTCAGAGGAACTTGTAATTTACATCCCAAAATCAAGGACGAGAAGTCAACATCTTAGCCCAACTGACAGGTGTAGAGATTGAACCCTCTACCACGGTATCAGCACACAGGATGTTTAAGACTGAGTGCTCTTATCCATTCAGCCATGCTGATCTCCCAGCATCTGTTTAATTGTGGACTACTAATGACAATTAAATGTTTCATGTGCTCTCAAAATATATGCACGTGCATGTGTTTTTGTGTGTGACAAGAATGAAGACATGCGCAATTTTTCTTTTTTATTTTATACTTCTTGGAAATTAAGGTAATTAGCAAACTCACCTTCATATACTCCAGCCACAAGATCACTGTGAGAGTTTACTGCACTAGATAGCTGTCCAGACAATTTTAAAACAGAGGAAACATCATTATCACTCAACAGTTTTTGTTCTACTGTACTTGTGTCTACAACTTTGAGGCAAAGGTCTCCAAATAGTATGTTCTTCATTGCAAGCTTGTCAAAAATATAAAATTAAAAAATTAGTAAATTCTCTTATTCTACACACATTAGTAATCGTAATATTTTGTTTAAAAAAAAAATCATGTCTAAATGTACATTTAAAGCAAATGGTGTTTTGGGCAAATACATAAATTCAAATATTTGGGCACAAGGATGGAAGGTGTATCACAGGGATAAAGAACAGAATAGGACCAGCAAAATAAGCATTTTTTTGTGTGCTGGCTCGCTCTGAACTCAAGCGCAGTCCATACAAACTATAGTAGTAATGGACTGAATTTTGCGGGTGGATTAGCTTTCCCTATTAACAGTGTCCCTCGCCATCAGGTGAACACACTCCAACTTCAGGGTACTTGTAATTTACGTCACCAAGTCAAGGACGACAGGTCAAAATTTTAGTCCAGCTGTCCGGTGTAAGGGATAAACCGCTTACCTCAGCACGAGCACACCGGATGTTTAAGAACATGCATTCCTACCCATTCGGCCATGCGGACCTGCAAATCTGCATTTTACCAAATTAAGACAATCTTATGCAATAAATGCTGATCATTGGAGGTCATAAAAGGAATTTCTGCACGTTAAATAGAACCAGTTCTAACATATGGCCGTGAATCCTGGACATTAGTAAACAAGCAAAGAACAGCTTAGGAGAATTTTACAAAAGAATACTGAAACTTTCTTGGACTGCCATGAGTAAACTAAACATTTTGAAAGAGGCTAAAACATAAAAACAAGTAACAAGTTACAAACAAAAAGAGATACTCATCATTTTTGACCACATTATAAGAAGACATAAGCTAGAATATACCATGACAACAGGATAGATTTGTGAAATTAGATACAGGAAGTCAGCAAAAGAAGATTCTTAACAGTGCTGTGTCATGGCATGGAAGGGTGTCAGCGCAGGAAATAATACATACTGTTTTAGATCACAAGATGCGAAGAAGCATGATCACCTACGCCAGTCAGTAAGGCACTTGATGATGACACATACTAGCTCACCTTATGGCCAAAACATGTACTTGTAGATTCTGGTTATTTTACTGCTTTTTACAGCTTATTTTAAAATATTTCAAAACAATGCTTTCCCGTAGTGAATTTGAATAATGAAGACACAAACAATAGATTGCACGATTTATTGCCTGGCATATTTCACTGCATCTCATCAGATACATACTGCAGAATTCACACAACGTAATGTAAAATAACTAGATAAATCCTTCAAGCTGAAATATACACATGTTCACACAGTAATGTCAATTGTCTACCACAGTAATTTTAAACTGACTAATATGTCTTTCTGTTTGCACAAAACTGGCTTGTGTAGATTAATCATTATTGCTTCTGCAAACTTTAACAAGCGAGTATTTTGTGTGTTAAACAGCACGCAAAAGGCCCTGTCTCTATAAATCACATGGCCACTTTCCAGCATATGCCTAGCAATTGATGAAGCGGGAGGCTTCCGGTGTGTCTGCACCACTAGGCTCCTATCGCCTGTGTGTAGTATCTTGTCGATCCATTGAGGTATGTGTTCAGACACTCTTTTGTTCAACTATTAGTCAGTTTAAAATTACCGCGGTGGACAATTGACATTACTGTGCGAACATGTGTATACTTCAGCTTGAAGGATTTATCTAGTTATTTTACTTTAAAATATTTATCTAAACGTGTATCTAGAATGGAAGTTAAGATGAAAACATGTATTTTGTTGTAGTTTTGTTTTGATGATTTATCATAACCACTGTTTGTTTTTTGTGGAATCTACACATTAGTGAAAATTGCATATAAAAGTTGCTTACTATCAATAACTTGTAATTGTCTCCTCTTCTTCTTCCTCTTCCTCTTCTGCCCTTTATCTCCCACTGGAGTATAGGTCCTCAACCAAACCATGCCAAGTTGTTCTATCTTTTGCAATCTCCTACAGTCCCCTCAATGTCCTCCCTATATTATTCATCTGTCTGTAATTCTCTTTTCCCAGTGCTTGAGGTCTCTCGCTATTTTTTTTTGCCTTGTGGATTCCAGGGTTTTCTCAGTGTGCCCTATCCACTGTCAGTGTCTTTTCTTCACCTCTTGGTTCACTGGGATTTGTTTAGTTTTCTCCACGAGGTTTACTTTGGTGGTTCTATCATACCATTGATTGTCTGTTAGTTGTGGAAAAATTGTAATGTTTAAAATAATAACAACAGTTATTGAGAATGGCTTTATTAGTAACATCTAAGTTAACATTGAACACGAGTTCAATTACATGTTTACAGTATCCATCCATCCATCAATTGCGTGGGTGGTCATGTTTTTCCATCTCATTTGATCACCAGAGTCGTGGATCAGCTCTGTGTTTCTGTCTCAACATTGCCATCCAGGTATTTACTTCTCAGTCTTCGCCTTGGTCTCTTCCCTTCGATCTTGCCACTTGTCCCAAGTTCTCCAAGTCATTTCTTCTCATAACATGCCCCAAAAATTTTGACCGTCTACATCTAATGTCTCTAATCAGTTTCCCCAGAAACCACATTTCCACAGCTATCAGATGTTTTTCAGCTTGTCAACTTATTGTCCAGGCTTCACATCCATACAAAAGTACAGGTTCTATGTAGCACTTCAACACTATTTTTCTCGTTTCAGTTGATATCTTTTTATTGGTCAGTATGTTTTTCATCTTGCAAAAGGCTACCTTCGCAATGGCAATTCCTGTTCTAATCTCTACAAGGCATCTCCCATCAGATGTTATGACTGTTCCAAGATAACTGTACCGATTCACTTGCTTAAGAATATGCCCATTTACTTGTATATCACATTGTGGTATTTCCTTCTTCCCAGTGACGAACATAATCTGTCTTCTTACTATTCAATTCTAACCCTAGTTGTTCACTGTGTGCAACAATCGCATATACTAAATAGTGCAGGTACTGTTCATTGTCTGCAATCACACTGTATCATCTGCATATCTAATGTTATTGATGTATCAAACCCCCCCCCCAATATTGATTCCTTCCATGTCTTCTATATTTCTGAAAATATTTCCACTGTACAGGGAAAAAGATTTGGAAACATTACACATCCCTGTCTCACACCTCTTTTAATAGGCCAGTATTGACCTACTTCATTATCAATTCTGATGGCAGGTTGTTTTTTTTCCAATATATGTTTTTACAAGTCTAAGGTCTTTTCCATCAATTTGTAGGTCTTCAAGCATTCTTATCATGTCAACAAGTCTCAATTTATCGAAAGCCTTTACAGTATCACAGTTGCCAATTACCTTGCTTGTAATGCTGTCATTGTAGAATTCTGTTACCTCGACTGCAGGCAGAGACTGAACACATGATGTCATACACAATGTAGGTTTGTCAGCTTTGTCACCTTGAATAAACATAAATAAAACTGATGCACCTGGTTTAAATATCTAACAGTTGTTAATATTGAGGAGATAAACTGTCATTTACTGTACCTTGCGATGTAGGACAGGGGGGTCTTGAGCATGTGGAATTAAGGCCACATGGCTAGTGCAGTCGCCATGAACTGTGCAGGCTAGTTTGTTTTTTTTTGTTTTTTTGCCCCGGACAGAAAAAAACTCCACACCTTACTGAGGATTCGAACCCGGGTCTCCCGAAGGAGAGCCCGGCATTCTAGCCACTCGGCCAGCCGCTTAAAACTACCATATTCTATACACCATTATGAGCCAAGTTAACAGGTTTGTTTACCAACACCAAGTTCCAGGGTCAATCCCAGTAGTGGACAGGTACTGTTTTTAAAGCCATTACGGCTCTGGTGTCAATGCAACCTCATAAAATTAGTCCAGGAAATGTTCCGATTTTTCTGGAAATTTAATGAGAAAGGAATGGTAATGTGACCTCTTTATGTAGTGACCTAGCATAGATTGCAAGGGCATATAATTTAATAATTGAAAACACTTGCCTTCAGCAACACACTATATGCCTTCAAACACAGAAAAAGCCAGTAAACAATATTATGTGGATCAGATGCAGAAGATATACATTACAAAGACTTTCAATGACACAGCAGATCACTCATATTTGCTATCTTGATGGTAATATGGGAAGGAGTACTGTATTCCTGTATTGGATCTATTGATACTTTATATTACAATAATTCCTACTGTTTTTATTTGATAGCAAACAGAGAAGCTGCATTTAATGAGACTCCTGCATTCAACATGACCGACATGTATGGCAGTTTTCTTAGACTTTACAAAACTTTCTTTTATTCATTAATTATGTTCACTATCTGTGCTTCTTTGCTGTTAAACTACTCAATATTTCAATTCCACATATACGTTGGATAATTTACTAATCTTGATTGCACCATGGCCCGTTAACACTGTTAGAAGCTCATACATTGAGGATACATCCATTAAGATTTCCTCCTAGGTTCTCTTTCAACCATTTATTTTTCTTCCTTCCTTTCCATACTATATTGCTCCACTTCTCCTGCCGCTTCTCACTTTGCCCTGCCCTCTGATTGGCAACTCCTCTCCCTTACCTGCTCATTTCAGGAAACTATTTTTATGCCTCTTCTCTTCTCACATGTGACAATATTCACCCACCCCAACACAACTGTGTATATAACTATCTGCAATCTATTGTGGCTTCTGTCTGAATTCTCCCTTTCTATATTTGATTCATTCATTCATTCATTGGCACCTTTCCGTCTTGACAGACGATAATTTGGTACATTGTGCTTCAAAAAGGCTTAATAACTACGACCCATGGCAGTGGCGAGTGTGGCTGGTAAGGCCAATTCTTGCTGCAAATATTTGCCCACAGTAGATGCTTGTGAAAACATAGTCATTTCTACCATTGTGCACCATCTTACGTCTCTCACCCTCTGTGTGTGCTTTATCTGCAATCATTTTCTCCTTTGTCTTTATTCCATTTCTGATAGTTGCCCTCCATGCAATACATTCAGCGGCGACTTGCTCCCAATGTGCATTATCAATGCCTGTATCAATCATGACCCGCTTACACACATCTTTGTATCGTACTAGAGGCTGACCCTGAGATCTCCTACCCATCTGTAATTCACCAAAAAAGATGTCCTTTGGTATTCTACCATCATCCATCCTCCTAACATGTCCTATATTTGATAGCCTCTGAGTTAAGTACCACATATTTCATTTTATTCTGTTTGCTTATTTATATTTCCCAGTTATAGTTACTTTAGTGTCATTTTGTAACAAGTTTATCATATCTTGGACAGATGATGGCAGAAGTGAAACATAAATCAAAAAGGGAACAGTAATGGAACAACATTTAACCCTTTACAGGGCAGACGCTTGTCCGTTTTGTAGCCCTGAACGGGCAAGACTTTTTCAGGTTCGGTAAAATTTCGGGTCGCGTTGGTAAATACATCACAAATAAGGTGTTAGTCAACCGATTTTAATTAAATAAACAACACAATGAAGGGAAAAGCATGCAGAATATGTTACTCACGTGATTGTTGTTGGTAATCCACATATGAACACAAATATTTACGAAATACGGCATGTTGTTTGTGATTTTCCGTCATCTATACGGCAATTTACAAACACATTTTCAGAATCATAATCACCTTCTTTAAAGTCCGACTCAGACTGCTAATGCAAAGTAACGCTTTGCACTGATATCTAGCTCCGATTAATAGTCAACTTCGTGCCCTTTAATGTCATTTAAATTGAACCTAGCGAAATCTCGGCTATCACTTGAAGAATCGCCGAAATCCATTTTGAAAAACAGCGTAAAAATCCAGAAAAAAGTCAGTAAAAGTCCGTTCAAATTCATGATAGCGCGTTTACAAATGGCGGCCACGTTGTCAAGCTATCAGCGAAAGTGAAAGTAGCCGTCGGAAGTGTCGGAAAGCAGAGAGATCTCGTTATTACAATGTATAATAGTAGCGGACGCAATCGGCTGCTACGCTCGTTTAAGCGATCTGCCGGTAATGGCCGCTATGCCCTGTAAAGGGTTAATCAGTATGAACATCTAGTCAGATTAACAATGAATGAATCACCAAAAGACGTGAGGTGATTCATTCATTGCCGTTTTAAGCTTTTCTGCCGTTCCCCTTATTCTTGTTAACCATTGTCCACTCCCATGAACTGCTACTGTATATTTCATGTTTCGTCTTCGTAGTTTGCCAGATTGTTGTCATGTAGTGTTTCATGTAGTTTTGTGTCGGTTTGTGTTTGTTCTGTGCTGTCGAAGGCTTTGGCCGCAACGTCCAATTTGTTTCTTGTAATCGTGTTTTAGTTCTTCTTCTTTCGTTCACTTGAAATATGTCTATAACTGCAATGTTGTCTCTTGTATGAATTTAACTGTCTTTTTTAGTTCACACAGTGGTCCATAGAGTTTATCTTCCACTGTTGTCTCTCTAGGCCAGAAGGTTTGCCTATGTTATATTTTGGGCAGTCTTGGAGTATGTGCTCTGCTGTCTGCGATGCCAATCCACATGTGCACATGGCTGTTTCACCAATCTTGAATTTTGTATACATGTGGCTGCATAATCTATTGTGTCCTTTTCTGAGGCACAGAATAATGACTTGTTCTGGTCTGTCCATAATGTGGTAGTCATCTTGAGCAGGTTTTGGTGGCTTTCTGACTGATCTGATCATTCTTTTCTTTTGGTGGTATGTAACGGGCATATCAGGCTGTTCTTCTTTGGCTCCTTCCTTAGCCAATTGATCAGCTCTGTCGTTTCCAGGTACTCCACAGTGGGATGGTATCTACTGTATGGTGACCTTATGCTGACTGCTAAGTTCAGAAAGTAGTGTCCTTAGTACTGGCAATTTCCCAGACAGGAGCGCCTCGAGTACTGATTTTGCATCTGTCAATAGCACCACAGGTTGTGTACCATTGCTGGTATTTAGTAATTTCTCTTGCTATCTTGATTGCCTCAATTTCAGCATCAAAATTATGGCAGTACTTTCCTGTCGGTGTCCCTATTATAATTTGGGTATTCTCTGTACACTCCCGCTCCTCCATTTCGAACAGCATTTTGTGCTGACCCATCTGTGTAGACTCGGATCCAGAGGTCCTGTAGGTATTCTTCATCAAGGAAGCTGAGAGTGGCTGTTCTGCGCTGCACACTGTTCTGTTCTTCCTTGTCAAATATTCCTCTCACTTTTGTCTGGATTTGTAATGATAGTCTATGTTCATCTTTCCATGGAATTCGCTCTGGAATAGTTGTTAGGGGGATACCAACTGTGGGCAGATCGGTGGTTTCTCTGCAGTCGTTTGGCCTGGTGGATAGAACTATTTTTCAACCACCCCATAGCTAGGTTTTCAAAATTGTTCTTCATAGGGTGGCCTGGCAAGCTGAAGAACTTTTCTGCTTGTATTAGCGTTTTTGTATCACTGCGCTTTCTCAGTGCTTGTGTCCTCCCCATCTTCTCCGTTTCCACTATAAGGGTTGATCTCATCCCTCCTGTGGTGACTAAGTGCTTGATTTTGCACCTTGTCCAGCTCTTGTAGTGTGGTTTTTGATGCCGAACACCATGCAGTTGACCCGTATTCCAGGTGTGGTCATATGCTCTGTTTATAAACTTTGCTAAGTATTTTCCCCTGGCTCCCCATGTGGCTCAACTTAGCTTTCTCAGGATGGCTATTTTCCTTCTGGCTTTTGCTACTGCTTTGTTGATGTTTTTCTCCATGTCAGCCTGCCATCAAATGTTACTCCAAGGTATGTTGGTTCTTTATCTACTCTTAGGGGTGTTCCATTTATCTGGATTATCCCTGCCTTTTGTTTTGGAGAGAGGGTAGAGTGGTGCTGCGCTTGTCAGTGTTTATGCTGACACACCATCTATTTGCCCATGAAATAAATGTACCTACAGCTCTTTGTAGCAATCTGGTGGTCACTGATGCATGTTCATTTGTGCTCCATAGAACCAGGTCATCGGCGTACATTGCCGCTTTAATTCCATGCAGTAGATTAGCAACAAGATCATTGATGAAGATTAGAAAAAGTGTGGGGGACTTTCTTGCTCTTGAATCCGTCTATCTGTACTCAGGCTCTTCTGTTGTGTGAGTATGCTTTCACCCATTTTGTACATTCTTCCATTGACATTGCAGTTTCTCAGTTTCTTCATCGTGTTTTAGTAAAGCTCACAATCTACTTCACGTTTTTTGGTGATTCAGTCATTGTCTTTTTTAAGCTTTATTGATGTTCCCCTTATTCTTGTTAGTCAGTCAGATTAACAACACATTAAAAATTATAATTGTCAAGTACATTCAATACTGCCATAATGTGGAATCCTGGACAATGAACAAGCAATTAGAAAGTCAAATAGAGATGCTGGAGATATAGATATACAAAACATGGAAATAAAAACAATCAAATCGAGAAAAACTGGGATTATTCTTCTTCTTCTTTCATTCGCTTGAAATATGTCTATAACTGCAATGTTGTCTCTTGTATGAATCTAACTGGGAATGAAATGAAAAGAGTTGATGAAAGAAATAAAGAAGTGGCAAGTGAAATATTTTGGCCATATTAAAGGACAACGCTTTTATCAAAACCATACTGGTAGGTAAGGTTAAAGGCAAGTGAGCAAGATGTAGACAACAATATGTGGGAAGATAACATAACATCAAGAGATGGACAAACAGAAGTCTCACATAATTTACAATGAAGTAGATTATTTGATCGTGCCGCGACCCAAATTAACAACGGAAGTGATATACTGCGCCACCCCTGCTTGACTCATTCTGTCACCAAAATGGCTGCTGTAAAGACCATTCATGCTTATGACGTCATTATTCATTCAAATATCACATGACAATAACAGACGCCATCTTAGGTTGCGTAGAAAAGGTTAGTCTAATATTTTGTGCACAGTGATTGGTTGAAATTATCATGACCTTTTAAATAAATTGAATCACTGGGCAAAAAGAAAGTAATTTTATTTTCTAGAGCTTGTTTATTTAATATTAAGATATTTTTAGATAGATATTCGAATTCATTACCCATTTTTACATACATTTGGAGAGTTTCATCGCTTATATCGCATTAGAAGTTGTTTTTTTTTTAAATTTGTCTGCAAGATTTTTTAATGGAACTCCAAGGTGGCGGTAGCCAGCCGTGGAAAGTTTTAACGCTCAAACGTGCAATTTCAAATTTGAACTATTGAAGTTAAAGAGAATGCAAGTTTAAAGATTATTAATAATTTATTTGTATACTTGTATTATTTTTTTATCATTTAATATGACGGAACACATTATTTAATTATTGAAGTCAGTTTTCATATCCATCCATGACTTGTTTGAGACAATCAAGCATGGACAGGAAGTGGAGATATAAATTGACACTTTTTTTTCCTGAAATTAGGGTACTCGTATCAAATTTGTATACAGATTTACCGATGCCGATATTCATATGTGAATATCTCCGCTTAGAAATGACATACGCCATGGGCATCATTGAGGTACCATTAGATTTTGTTTCTGAAGGCCAATCAATCTGTGGTGGTCTCATTATTAAATACTCAATTTGAAAATCTGATCGAAAGGAGAGAGTGAGACTATCGGAGATCCATTGCAGATGTCAGATAACCTTCATTGTGGAGATGGCACCTAATTAATTGCGCGTCATTTCCTTTTTTTTTGTGTATTTATTTTGTTTCTTGTTGTTTTTCGCTGATGAAGGGTTGCCACCGTAACGTCTTTTGTATATGAATGTTGCATTGTTGTTTTATAGATGACCAGTAGAGTGGCCAGTGCGAGTCCAGTAGACAGCACTTGAGCGCCACTTCGGTACTTCGCTTCGTGTTTTCCTGTTGTTTACATTTCACAGTAGCTTCTACTTCTTCTTTAGTCTTCTTGAGTTCTTCTCCTTCTCAGCGTTCCCGTTTCGAGTTCTTTGCAGTTTGCTGCAGAGATACAATCTGATCCGTCTCCATTCGTCACTCTGAATACAAGTATAACTAGTTATAGTTATAAAACTTACTGCATGTGTTACTGTTGTTAGTCAGTTCCCCTTCATTAAGAACATCTGAGCTCTGAAAAGCATCATTGCCATCATCGCGATCTTCGACAGCTAAATCGAAGTTGAACATGAACGACATGCTGCTTCTGCCACAATAGCCAGTTGAATTGTAAGTCTTCTGCGCGAAAGATTAGGAAGGTCAGCAAGAGACAATGTTGTTTCGTTCACCAAACTTTTGGAAAGGGAAAGGAGCATAGTGAATGGGAATTGAGTTTTGGTTATTTCAGCCATATTATTAATATAAGTTATATATAATTAGTAGTAAACCAGTAGTGGTGGTTGTTGATATGACGGCTGTACTAGATAAAACGTTGTTATTACTCAGTGACGGTCAGTCTACTGTAGTGAATACCACCAAAGCTTTGTGCTGGTTGTTCGATAACAGAATTGTGCTCTGCTGTGCCGAAAAATTATTGATTGTTAACATGGTAAGTTTCGCAAGTAACCCAAGAATTACTACTTTAGTTTTACTTAAGTTTATAATTAAATAGGACTTATAATTAAACTTGTGTCAAGTCTTAGATATGACTAAAAAAAGTCGCTTAAAATTAAAAGTCGACAGGGTCGACTTCATTGCTCCGTGTTTTATCCCATATGGCTCGTCTCCGCAGCACGGCAAGCGTCGCACAAAGCACGAACTCCGTAGCTTTTAGCGACGACCCACAGGAGTCTCCGACACATTTAACTCGTAAACCGAAGGGTGCTGCCTGGAATCGAACCCACAACCTTCGGAGCACGAGTCAAACGGCTTGATCACTTCGCCACAGAGACTCCCGCTTCATAGCAATCATAGATATGACTGAGCTACCGTATGATGACAGTAGTCAGCAGACTACTCTCAGCCAGTTCCAACATGCTGAGACCCAAAATTAAAACTGAAGTGATGTACGGAGTCATTCCGCAGTGATCCACCGTGTCTCCGAATTTTGCTTTGTATAGACCAAGCATTCTTTCAACGTCATTCATTCATTCAAATATCATGTGACAATAACACACGTCATCCTGGGTTTACCGGGACAGGTTTGCCTAATATTCCGTGCACGGCGATTGGTTGATAATCATTGTGACTTTTAAAATAAATTAATTATTTGATACACAATAAGAAATTTTATTTTTTTTAAGCTGTATTTGTAAATCTTTGAATATTTTTAGATGGATTTTCAAATTCTGCACCCAATTCTACATATATTTGGAGAGTTTCGTCGCCAATCTTCTTCCATTTGTGGTATTAACAAATTATTTTTGCGGGGAAGTTTCATGTTGTTTGGTCTTTGTGAATGGAAAGCCAAGATGGCGGCCAACGTGAATAATTCCGAATATCGAACGGACTTTGCTCAAACGTGCAATTTGACCTACTAAAGTTAAAGAGAACACAAGTTTAAAGATTAGTAATAATTAATTTGTATACTTGTACTATTTTTTTATCATTTAACATGACGGAACATATTTTTGAAGTAAGTTTTCATATGACCGTTTGAGACAATCTCGCATGCACAGACACGCATAGATCGCTGGTAGAGGTAATGGACACACTGGAGAGTTCTATATCAGATGAGGAGCATGAGAAATCGCAACTCGTCTCACCTTCACAAAAATGTGAATTTCTTCACTTATAATTGACATACAGGCATCATTGAGAGGTACCATTAGATTTTGATTTTCAAGGCCTACCTACTGTGGTGGTCTCATGAGTAAATACTCAAATTTAAAATCGTGATGGGGCTGTCTACACTCTGAGAGTACCTCTCTAGTCTCTACTACATGCTTTCTGTTGTTAGCGCCAAATGTTGGGCGGCGCTTACCAAACCCGACACACCACATTGTGCCAACGGCTTCGGGCGGAAGAGCGCAATTGGGAGAGTACAAGTCTTATGCTGGTGCGAGGAAATGCATCCTAAAGACAAAGGGAGCCCTATAATCACGTGACCACCACAAATTTTTGTGTATAGCTGCTCGTACTATTCACAAAATTTTATGTATAGTCACTCCAAAAGACAAAATGTCATGGCAGGGCAGACCAGGCCCTAAGCCTTGGTTGGCAGCTGGTCTAGGATCGAAGCTCAGACAGGCGGACAGCTAGAGTATTGCTTTGCTGCTGCAGCTTGTCTTGTTCCAGATGTATTGATGTTACCATTTCTCTGGAGTGAACTAGGCAGTCCGAGAGAGGGATCATGCTGCATGGGCAACACATGGTCTCTTTATCTTAGCCTAGGCTTTGTGCTATGGAGAGGTATAACTCCATCCCTGGTCTTCACCAGTCTCGGAATTAAAGCGAGAGGTAGCAATTACGGGTTATAAGTCCTTGTCAATTGGCGCAGACATGGGGCGCCATGGGTTGCCTCTGTGGGAGACGCCTACAGGTGTCACTGATCAGCTACCTTCCGCCTCAAGCTGGGCAGCCTCTGGCCAATTGGGTGCTGATCCGTCACAGCCTGCCTGCTTCAATGGGTGCTTGGGGCTAGGATAAAATCTGAATTGCAGGCTGTAAAACCAATGCACCAGATAATACTAAAAAGAAAAATAGAAACCTCAAGCTGCGGCTTGACCCCTGGAACGTAAGAACCATGTGTCCAGGATTTTCCACTGACCTGACGAATACTGACAATGTGAGAAAAACGGCTGTTGATGCCAAACTTAGTCGCCTTAACATTGATATTGCTGGCCTGCAGGAGACTCGCCTCGCTGAGGAAGGGTCACTCAGGGAAAACAATTACACCTTTTTTAAAAAGGGTTTAGTGCAGGCAGATACAAGGCAACATGGTGTGGGCTTTGCAGTGAAGAATTCACTACTGGGAATGATTGATATCCCAGCTGGAGGTAATGAAAGACTATTATCCCTGCGTTTGGCAACCTTTTGTGGTTATGCCACCATTATCTTTGCATATGCACCGACACCCACTTCCTCTGATGGTGTGAAGGATTCGTTCTATGAGGAGTTAGACTCTGTGATCAAGGCAGTTCCAAAATCCAACTACATTTATATGCTTGATGATTCCAATGCTCATGTGGGCAAGGACTAAAGTTCATGGCCAGTGTGCCTTGGAAAATACAACATTGGTCGCATGAATGAAAATGGGCAAAGGCTGTTGGAGCATTGCACCAGAAGTGAACTATGTATTACAAATTCCTTTTTTAAAACAAAAAAGCTGCACAAGGTCACATGGAAACATCCAAGATCCGGCTATAGGCATCAGCTGGACTTCATCATCATACATATCTGAACCAAACATGATTAACTCGAAGTTACCACAGTGCAGGCTGTGATACAGATCATTTGTTGGTTGTTGCAAGGGTTAGACTGAGACCAAAGAGAATCTACACAGCTAAACACAAATCTAGCCCCAGGATTAATATTATTAACACCCATGATCCTGATAAGTGCTTTGAGTTCCAACAGCAACTTGAAGACGCTTTCACTGATACATCAGAAAATTGTACAGAAAGTGAAAAGTGGGAAAAATAAAAATTGTTCATTTCTACACTGTATTGCGTTTTTTCTTTTGTTTTTTTCTGTTATATTTTAAAATTAGTGTGTGTAAATTCTTACCTCTAGTTGAAGTCTGAGCTGTCTCCTTCATTAATTGGGGTTGAAGTTGTAGCTGTAGACCTCTGCAAAAGTCTTTGTCTGAAACGTTGATAATCCTCAACCGTGTGGTATAACTTGAAACATGGTGTCAGGCATAGAGGTGTATTGCAATCTGGGCAGTACATGCAAGTCTGGCTTTACCTGCATCCTTACACACTTTACAGTCTGGTTTGTACCTTGGCTTTTCATATTTTTCAATAAAATGGTGCTCAGTAAGTCGTGATGTCGTGACTTGTGGTCTTGAAGGTGTTGCATTGCGCCGAAGAACAGCAGGTCCAATAAGAGCAAGACTGACATCCTGCCTAAACCTCTATACAGTGATCTTATTTGTAGAGTTGGCAGTGTTGTAGATTATATGCCCATGACCAGAGCAGTTTCAACTAAACCATGATATAATGGCAGGTACCATTTATAGGATCTATGTGGATAGGGGTAGCTTGCACTCAGTTGGCCGAAGTGATCGACACCGCCCATACTTTTGTTGTATTTTTCTGTAAGCACTGGCTTGTTTATTATTCTGCCCTCTGAAATTCCCCTTTTCCTGACTGTCTTTTCCATAACATCATTGGAGTGAACCGTAGATACAAGGGTAACTCTCTTAGTGTCATACCAGGTAACGGCCAACATGCAATTATCTTCTGTAACACAAAACACAGGATGATCTGCCTTTTTCAGTTTCAGTTGTTTTTTCTTCAACATATCAGGAAAATGCTTTCTATTTACACATACTGTTCCACATGCACCAATCTGCATTTCTTTCAGTTCTTGAAATAAAGCTGGGCTTGAATAAAAGCTGTCACAATAAAGAATATGTCCTTTGGAGCCATATCCATCAAGAAGATGTTTCACAACTTTGGAAGTTGTCCCAACACAACCTTCATTATTTGCCTTTCCAGTGTAAATCTCTAGTTTCAGGTAGTACTGGGTTTTGGCATCAGTAAGTACAAATAATTTGTATCCCCACTTTGTCGGCTTTGCTGGCAGGTATTGCTTGAAATATATCCTGCCTTTGAACCTCACCATGGATTCGTCTAACGATAACTCCCATCCCGGTGTGGAGTGTTTCCTGTATGTAGGCAATATGATGTCTAATAGGGGTCTGAGCTTGAACAAGGGGTCATACCCAGGCTGTCCTCTTTCAATTCTAATAATCATTATTGTTGAAATGAAGATTTCTGTGAAGCTGTTGGTATCTGTTCCGACTCATGGCCTTCGAATATGCTGTTTCATTCAGCCAAAAATTCTTAGACCAGTAGTCTGAAACTGCTGGTTTACAACACATTCCCATACCAATCAGAAGGCCTATGAATGCAGAAATTTCAACTGCATCAGTATGATCCCAAGTAAGCTTTTTGTACTTGGCATTTCCTGTGTACTGAGAGAGGTGATTTTCACCATACCTGTTGACTTCACACGTGATCAGATGTATGGCAGTGTCAGGGAAAAAAAGCTTGAAAAAATCAATGGGTATAAACCCAGTTGTGTCTGACGTGACACCTTGTTCTTCTTCATATTTAAGAATATTGTTGAGCTCAATACGTTCATTTTGAAGAGCCTTTCTCCATTTCAAACAGAATTTTCAGCTGAAGAAATGTTCTGATCTCTTGTGCCACGCCCACTTCTTTCTCCAGAGGTACCTTCATCGCCTCCATCATCAACTTCAACATCGTTGTCGCTACTTTCAGTCACACTGTCATTCACTTCAGCATCTCTGCTCAGCCAGGAATCATCACTTTCAGCTCCAAATTCGCTGGCAGAGTCAGAATCCTCTATATTTCGAGCCTGCTCTTCATCATCAGACATGATGAAAATGCTGGAGTTTCAATTCTGACAAAAATTAACAAAATGTCACCACAAAAACTCGCTGAAACTCACTCAAATTGATATCACGCATAGCACAGCCATTTTGAAATAAGGGAAACAACTGGATGACACCTGATTCTGTGGCTTTCGGTAAGGCCGTCTGTTTGAAATCTGCATGTCGCTAATTCGACGATCGTCGAAGTTGGTCAGCAAAGTGTTAAGAAACAAGGAAAGAATGACGTGTAACACACTCAGCTAGGAAGGATGTGCAAAAGGCTGCCAAGCAGTGTGCAAATGACTATTGGATCAAGTTATGTGAGTCATTCAAAATGCAAGTGATAACGGAAACATCAGAAGCATGTATGAAGGGATAAAGAAAGCCTGTAGTCCAATGATCAAAAGAAGTGCACCACTGAAAACCTTGACTGGAGAAATCATCACTGATAAGAAACAGCAGATGGATAGATGGGTAGAGCACTATCTGGAGCTTTACTCAAGTGAGACCAAACTGGTGGATGATGCCCTCAATGCCATAGAGGCCCTGCCAATTCTTGACCACCTGGACACACTTCCCACCATAACAGAAGTTAAGTGTGCCATAAATGAACTTGCATCTGGCAAGGCTCCAGGTAAGGATGGGATTCCAATATAGGTTATCAGGAGTGGGCAAGACACACTCCCTCTACAGATCCACCAGATAATATATCTATGCTGGCGAGAAGGGCACATCCCATGGAATTTCAAAGATTCAAGCATTATAACATTGTACAAGAACAAGAGCGATCAGAGCGACTGTAACAACTATAGGGGTATCTCACTTCTGTGTATTGTTTGGAAAGTATTTGCCAGAATTGTTCTGCGCAGCCTTCATGTTCTAGGAGATCAAGTCTCCCCGAATCACAGTGTGGCTTCCGACAGAACCGGTCTACCATTGATATGATATTCTTATTGCAACAAATGCAAGAAAAATGCCATGAACAAAATCAGCCACTGATTATTGCCTTCATCAACCTCACAAAGGCATTTGATTTGGTCAGTCGTGAGGGTCTGTTCAAGGCACTAGAGAAGATTGGCTGCCCACCAACTCTTCTGTCCATTGTGAGATCGTTCCACACAGGCATGAAGGTTATAATCAAGTTTGATGGTGCAACTTCAGAAGAGTTTGAAATCAAGAGTGGAGTTAAGCAAAGTTGTGTACTAGCTCCCACCCTTTTTGGAATATACTTTTCACTTCTACTGAAATAAGCCTTTCGTGATCATGATGGTGGTATAAACATTCACTCACGCTCAGATGGCGGACTCTTCAATGCTCAGAAATTGAAGGCCAAGACCGAAATTAGGAGGGTACTGATCAGAGAGTTGCTATTTGCAGATGATGCTGCAATTACGACACACTCTGAGGAAGAATTATGATGTCTACTGTCTTCATTCTCCAATGCTTGTATTGAATGTGGTTTAACAATTAGCAAAAGGAAGACACAGAATGTGCCACAAGGTGCACATGGGACGCAGAGGTGTTTCCAAGGCACCAGGGCCGGGTTATATACTGGCCAAGACCTATTGATGCGTCCTCGTCGAGCATCCTGGGCAACAGGTCCCTTCGGGGTCCTGGCTAAAGTCAGTAGGATCTCCGATTCCTCCGAAGTCAGAGAGTGTCTGCCTGTACGGCGAGGAACCACGAGTCTGCACACCAATAAGCCAGACATGGGACAACGGATACTCACGCAAACCTCAGGTCCTGTATGATATCACACTGATATTGGACAACAGGATGCCTTCATCCGACATACAGGACTTCGCGTTGGAGCTCAAGCCAACGAACACAAGCAAGCAAGCAAGCAACAAGGTGCACATGGGGTACCATCAATCTTTATTGACGACGCTGAACTAGAGATATATCTAGGATTAGAGGTAAATAGCAAATTATCCCTAGATCAGGAAATCAACATCAAGTTTGGTAAGGCAGCAACAACTATGAACAGGTTAATAAAAAGTCTGGGAGAACAGGAAGCTTACTGCCAAAACAAAAGTCCTTGTCTATCAAGCCTGTGTTCTTAGTACTTAGTGAAGCCTGGTCAACTTACTCACACCAAGAGAAACGTTTAAACAGCTTTCATATGCGGTGTCTGCGAAGAATACATGGTATTAAGTGGCAAGACAAAATCACAAATACTTAAGTATTGGAAAGATCAGGTTGTGTGACTTGTTCCATGCTCAGTCTTCATAGACTTAGATGGATAGGACACATTAGGAAGATGAATGATGGTAGAATACCAAAGGACATCTTTTTTGGTGAATTACAGATGGGTAGGAGATTGATTGATTGATTTAGGAACCGACATCACTGCATTCGGGGCATTCCCATAAGCGCTCCGGTCTCAGGTCGACCTCTACTACGATACAAAGATGTGTGTAAGCGGGACATGATTGATACAGGCATTGATAATGTACATTGGGAGCATGGCGCTACTGAACGTGTTGCATGGAGGGCACATATCAGAAATAGAATAAAGACAAAGGAGAAACTGATTGCAGATAGATCACACACAGAACGTATGAGACGTAAGATAGTATGTGATGGTGAAAATGACCATGTGTTCACATGCATCCACAGTGGACAAACATTTACATCACAAATTGGCCTTATCAGTCACATTTGCTATCGCCATGGGTAGTAGTTATTATGCCTTTTTGAAACACAGTGTAACAATCTATCATCTGTCAAGACGGAAGGTGCCAATGATAATTAAATTTGTGAAACATTACAACAGGGAAAATCTTCTGGATAGAGCTGACGAAATGAAATTATAAGTTAAGTTGGGATGTTTTATTAATTTGTGTGTGAAATATTCAGATATCTGTTTCAGTCAGTGTTATTGAAATGTAAATTGTGTAATGAGAAAATGGCGAAGGGGTTAAGAACGTTGCTCATAATCCTGTATACTCACGTACGAAACAGCTGCGCAAAATTCAGCAGTGGATCGTGTCACGCTAGTTACTTACGGAGGTATGTGAGCTGGTCGTTCAGAAAGCAATGGCAAACTACTGAACGTAAAACTTGCCAAGATATCAACAGCAGCTGAAAAGTGCTAATGTTGACTGCTGTGTCCTGTAAAGGAAATGCGGGGAAAAATGAGAAAATGGTTTTACAAATTTTAAAAGTATTGCGACACGTCCACTTGTACCTGCATGTATACCCACAGGCCACTTTGTCACTTATGCAGAGACTTAGTAATATTGCTACAAAAACTATCACCTGTACCCTTTTTTTTTTTTTCTGCCTTATATCTCCCAATGAATTTATGAACCATTTTAGTCAGCTCTTATGACATTATTACTGTTGTTTGCTTCCCATATGCGCCCCAGTATGAGAGAGAGAGGTGAGATTTTAGGTCACTACTGCCTGTTATATGCTGAATGAAATTGTTATTCGATGAATAAATTGGAATTTTATTTTTATCATTGAAGGTTGCCAGTTCAGATGCCAGGACTACCAAAGGAGAGGCATTCACAGTCAGAACTGATGAGACACCTAACGTTTCCAGTTTTGCCCCATTTTCATTCATAAGCGGGTTACTCAGTTTTAAAGAGTCATTAGATAGCATAAGTGCAGGTGAGGTATCATGCAGCTGTCCTTTACTTAACGTACACATGTATGAGCACAGGATTTCTCAATTCTTAAATGATAGGAGGCCAGTATTTGGGGCCGATATTATAAAGTGGTGTTTTAAGAGGGGTTTGTGGTATTCTGGTATCATTTACCAAATGTTTTGCCCATATTATACTTTTTAATTATGCCCTTGTTATTAAGACGGCTACGTGGCGAAGGAGTTACAGACACAGTTCGTAATCCCGTTTATTCGCTTTCGAAACACAGCTGTGGGCGATTTGGCAGCAGATCCCCTTACATTGGTATTTTATGAAATGGTATGGATGCCGATTGTTCAGAAAGCTATGGCAAACTACTGAACGTGAACTTGCCTAGGAATCACGAACAGCTAAAACATGCTGGGGTTGACTGCTATGTCCTGTAAAGATACACATCTAACTTGTATTATTAAAAGAAATGTAAAAGTCCCTTTCACACCCTTGTAAGTGCATTAGGCATATGTTGCTAGACAAGATTTGTATAGACCAGTCAGTACTCACGGGTGGTGTGGTCAGTATCACGCTGACCTCCTTCACTTTCCAAGACACTTCCTGCTACCCATTTTAGGTTGGGTTAACTTGGGAGGCCAGGTCAATTTTTAAAATTTGAATCCACCTCAATGAGGATCGAACCCCTGACCACCGGTATGGTGGGTGATTATCTAGCCTCTATGCTACCGTGCTTCCCTAGTATATATAATATCAACATAGTTTTAAAGAAATAACTGACCCTGATATTTTAACATATATGAAAACTAACAGATGGGGGGGGGGGGGGGGGGTTATGGATGTAACAAGTATGGTACACCCTTAAGTTAGTTGGGTTGGTTATTTGTCTTTATTAGAGCTATTATCTCTTTATTAGAGCTATTATCATGTTTTACTATATCAAATGCCTTGTGCTTCATATATTATACTTTGATAAAGTAAAACAACATGATGAACTGATTGAAATGTTGGAAGATATCAACATTGATGGGAAAGATTTAAGAGTAATACAGAATATTTACTGGAACCAAATAGCAGCAATTTAAAATGGGAAATAAAGAAGGTAGTTATAAACATAAAGCTAGGAGTACAACAGAGTTGTGTCTTGTCACCAGATCTCTTCTCCCTATGTAGCGAAGTAATAATGAGAGAGATCAAAGAGAAGCCAGGAATACTAATCGAAGGTTATAATATAAACAATATATGCTATACAGATGACACAGTATTGGTGGCGAATAATGCAACAGACCTACAACAATTGTTGGACATTGTAGTAACATAGAGTGCAAGGAAAGGACTCTCCTTGAATATCAAGAAAACAGTAACAGTGGTGATACAAAAGAAAATGGTTTCACCAAAATGTGACATAGAAATAGAAGGGAAAATTCTAACTAAGTGGATAATTTTAAATACCTAGGGGCATTTATAACATCAGCTGGAAGATGTACAACAGAGATTAAGAGCAGAATAGGGCAGGAAAAAGCCACATTTTAGAAAATGAAGAATATCTTGTGCAATAAGTCACTATCAATGAATGTAAGAAAGAGAGTGCTGAAATGCTGTATAGAACCAGCTTTGCTGTATGGCAGTGAATCTTGGATTGTAAATGAACAAACTAGGAAGAACTTAGAAGCAACAGAGATGTGGGTTTTGAGCCGAATGTTGCGAATTCCTTGGACTGCCAGAGTAACTAACAAAGATTGCCTGAAAGAGGCTAATGAAACTAGAACACTATATACAACAATAAGAAAGAGACAAACAGCTTTCTTTGGTCATGTGATGAGAAGAGAGACATTGGAGAACATCGTGACAACTGGAAAGATCAAGGGGAAGAGATGCAGACCAAGAGAAGTGATGCTGTATAGATTGAGACGGTGGCATGGAGGAATATCATCAGCCGAGTTGATCCAGAACGCCAAAAACAGATCTGTGGAGAGCCATGAACACCTATGCCAGCTGGCAGGGCACTTGATGATGATGAGAGCTATTATATCTTTGTTATATAATTGTGTGTGTTTGTACATGATATACGGTCACACTTGTAGTTAGCTTCATTTCTTCTCCTTAGCTATAACTGACATCCGTCAGACTGGTCAAGCGATGGGAGGAGTCAACAGATGTTACTTTCATCAATTCTAACGACTCATCAAACCATCCTTTTTAGCTTAAGAACTGAAGACCATAGACTATTTGCCTTTTATTTCATCATAGTCTCTTACACGGATTAATGCTGTGGTGACTAACATCCTCTCCACTTCTTCTCCTCGTACATTCTGTCCTAAGAATGCTTCTTCAGCCAGGTTAATCAACCTATCACTGAACAATTGTACCGTCTCTCCAGTGTTTTGTTTAGACTGTCTCAACACCGAAAACGCATGTTGTGGATCCGTTATTTCCGCGTACTTATGTGCTAGGTCGTCTTTGAACTGTTCCCATGTCTCATCTACTCTAGCCTCTAACTTTCTTCTGATATGATCCGAAACCGGTTCTGTTGCCGCTTGATAAGCAAGTCTCATTTTCTCTTCATCTGATGCAGACACCAAATATGCATATTTCTCTATGGAAGTTATCCATTTCTTAAACTCTCTGGCCTGTCCACTAAACTTTACAATTTCAGCTGCCATACCGTGTTGTTTTATAATCGTATGAAGTCTACCTACCGCTGTCCCTACTGTGACGAAACGCGATTATCTGTCTTGGGTCGTCAGGATTCCGCACTATTTTGGCGCGTCATCGGGGACTTTCCCAGCTAAGAATAGACTGAGGGAAGCCGATGAAGGACTTACGATCTAGAATATTCTCGAAACACCGAAATTCGAGTAACCCGTGATGCTGGGTATCGCTCTAAATTCTCGTGCAGAGAGATCTAGAAACTCTAGGCGGGGAATGACGGTTTTCCCGAGAAAGTATCCTTCTAGTGCGCATTGAGTTGGCACGAAGCGGGAATGTGGCTAAATCAGTCATTCACTTACTGTCGTTGCCACAGAATAGACGCAGGCCGAATGTGAGCCGTTTTGTGTGCGTCTCCCCTCAACCATTATTCGGCTGACTGTAAGATCAAGGAAGATGAGAAGCCCTTGAAACAGTTCGGAGCTGTCTGGAGGTCTGGTTGTCCAATACAGGTAGATAATTGTTTAAATCATTTAACTTTGTACGTGTGTTCCACACGCCATTGTTCTAACCTCATTACCTATGCGGATGTCCTTGCATACTAAGTAGCAAACCGATCGATAACGCAGTTGATGGCGAATCGTGTTTGTTTACCGTGTGCTCGCGAAACAGCTGTTAGAAAACGCCGTATTGTGATGTAGGCGATTTGGGTTCCAAATATGTGTACCATATTTTGACAATCGTTACATCTATTAGGTTGCTGTGTTAGAATAAAACCTAGTTACTTGTGCCGGCTGGAAACCTAGATTAGTTCAGGCAGTTGCTGAAGCCCGAAGAACGGTTAGAAAACCCGGTAAGTTGATAGGTGGAGTTTCTGACAAAATTGTGCTTAGTTACTAAGTAAAGGAAGAACTTAGTTCTGTGCCACCAGGAATGATGTAACTATGGTGTAATAACTTAATAGTGAATTCATTGTGTGGAACAGCGGATTTCTGTGTCAAGGTAAGTTGCTTTGGTGTTATATTTATATATATATATATATGATGGGACATTGTGTGTGCATATATATTAGATCATGGCATGTGATACTTCCTGGAGTAAGTCCGAACGCCGAATAGGTCGTCGTGAGATAACACTGCGTGCCGTCGCGATATAAATGTGCGTTCTGAAATCTTGTCTCAGCTTTCCTGTCTCTTTCGTACTGGCGCTAGTGTGAGTGAATGCTCAGGTGCTGGAAGTATGGAAGGATGCAAGGAGGCTGCATGAGACTGGGGAAATATAGAATATGGGGGAGGTAAAAGCAAGTTATGAAAGTATGTGTTGGTAGGCCAAGCCAACGATGAAGTTCCATCCATGCCAAGGCTAACCCACTTGGGGAGGACAGAACTGGAAGATTACCCTTGGAACATGTGGGGAACATGTATTCTCAAGAAGGCTTCTTGACTCTAAGGCAGAGTCTGATAAGAAGAGTTTGCTAGGGCAGGGGCAGGTGGTCCCACCAGCAAACAGGCTTGTGTACATAGTGGATGTGATCATGTCCTATTCCTATATCCCGAGGGATGGGATATTGATCCAGCTTATGTTTCTTAATGTACATTGATGATGTTAGGACCGAGTCTAGAGACTCTTTACCTATGTTTAGTTCAATTAACTTAGAACTATAATAACAGCTTTGTATCACTACTGACGTTAGCGACGACTGGTAGATGATTAGGGAGAGGTGAGACCAAAGATTAGACTCGTCATTCTGATTTCTTGCTCTGTTTGACGGGCTGTTCTGTGAGGCCAGCTGACATTTGCAAACCCATGCTGTACTACTCTCCATATAGAGATAATGCTTTAGTTATATGCATAACTAAGTAGCATGACTGAGAGTTGAGTAGTTATTGGTAGGATGCATGTGGACTTAGGTTTGGGCCAGTATACTCTCACCGGTCGCTCTTCCTTTTCAGGAGTTTGCCTGTTGAGGAACCAGTCAACTATAATGTTGTTGGCAGGAAACCACTTCGTGTGACAGAGCGAAGGGTTCAGTTCTTTACTTATCACGCCAGACTCAACCACATCAGGTACCCAATATTGATTCACCATGAGTGAAGGTCGCCTCAAGACATACAACCACCCTGAAGGTGCCCGTGTGAGACGTGTTGGTTTGTGATTGTTCTGATAAATAGACGACACTTTGTTTTGCTATGAACAGTTCAGCATGTTGAGTAATCATGCTCAACGACAGGGAACACCGGTCCGTCTAGTTGACGGGGGTTCTGCCTAAACGCAGAAGTAAATACTTTTCAGACACTTGAATGGTTCTTTGGACAGCTCTAGTGGCAGGTCCTGAGAAGAACTTCACCAAGTAGTGACGTGGGTCAAGGTAACCCGGTGGAAGGGACTATGGGATTATAGTCCAACCTGAATTGTTGCCGTGAAATAGATGTCTGATTCTATTAATGTACTGTTGCAGTATCAAGATTATCAACTGTGTTATCCAAGAACTCAGTAACATTTTAGTAGCCATATCTGATTCTACAAGCAGTGTGTGTAGGAGACCATTGAATTGGTCCGTGACACTTTTCCATTCATGTTCCGGTGCTGTGATAAAGGGACCATTAAATTGGTCAATACCATAGCGGTTCTGCAGTAAGACTGTGTGATGAGTAACAGACCATTAGCTTGGTCAGTGATTCGTTAAGTTCATCGAAGTAACGACTACTTGGAGTCAAGTCCAGGAGGATTGTCTCCCAACTGGTATTGTTCGAGAAGCGTATTAACAGTGACTCCGTGGGAGTGATAGAGATGCAGTTGGTCCAGTGAAGTGTGGTCCAGCAGTGACTTTAGTGTTGTGGATCCACGCTCTGGAGACAGAGTGGTCTCCAAGGTTCTGGTCATCTCACTGGAAGGAAGCCGGGTGAGTGGCGGACCGACGGGACGGGACATCTGCATCCAATCTACTTCTCAACTCGATGAAGATACCTACATCTCTGAGTCTATCTCTACTCTATCTTCTATTTGTGTAAATAGATTCTTCTATCAGGATGTTCATTTCAGTTCTATATTCTCAAGGGTAGAATAAACTTTATGTAAGTTGACTTGCTCTTTGTATAATGATTGAGTGTGGTCTCGGACGATGCCTCAGTGTTCATTGTTCCACAGGTGTAGGTAGTTAGTGGGGGTCTAGAATCTGGAGGGGCTTGTAGACGTAATTAACTAATAGGAGATCAACCACAGAGGAAAAAGGTGTATCTGCTCATCCAACCCCTGGGGCTAGAATACACGGGAGTGCCAGAGACTCCTAGGGTGTGGTTCACTCTCGCTACCCAAGGTGAACTCGTCACACTCCATACAGAGTGGGGGCTCGTCCGGGATTATTCCAAGCTATCTGTGTGTTGTAGACCTCTCACATAGTGATAGGGACTTAGTCTTTATCCTCTACTTCAGTCTACATAAGATTCTACTACTTCTACCTATCTCCTAACTGTCTGACAGACATTTGTGTTGTGGTGATTAGTTAGTACTATTGATTATTGATTCATTGTATTGCTTCACCCACACATACTTGAGTACCCACATATCATAGTCAACATGTCTACCCAAGAGTTAGACTTAGACAAAGTTCAGGAAACTGGACGTAAGTCTGGTCTAGAGGGAGATGCTTTGAAATCCTATGTGCAAGAGGTGGAAAGAAATTTTCGCCAAGAGGAAAGAGAGAAGAGGAGAGCAGAAAGAGAACTGGAAGCCAGTAAAGTGGCTCTTGAGGAAAAGAGGATAGCGGCTGATACTGAGATGAAACGGCTTGAGTTGGAAGCCGCGAAAGAAAAACGTGACCATGAGTATCGAATGAAGCTACTTGAGGCACAAGTGCCTGCTACAGGTGTAACTGAGGGAGCTATGGGAGGAGGTGTACCTCCTGGCTCAGAGTCAACCAGTAGACGTGACTACCATGCTATGAAATGGCCTTTGCAGCCGTTCGAACCCGAGAAGGAGCGGATAGACCAATACTTAGAGAAGTATGAAGCCATGGCTATTGCAATGGGACTAGACAAACAGAAATGGTGTTTAAAACTCTCCCAGGGACTCCGTGCCGAAGGTTATGAGGTGTATGCACGCTTGCCACCGGGTCTACAGAATGATTACCCGGCTCTGAAAGCGGCTCTCTTGAAGAGATTCGAGATCACAGCGCACTCATACCGAAGGAAGTTTCGGACTGCGAAGCGAGAACCTGGTGAACTGTTTTCATCATACAGTGTGAGATTGAACTCATACCTTCTTAAGTGGATGGCCTTGGCCGGATTTAAAGAGGAGTATGAAAGTTTGCGTGAGTTGATGGTTGTAGATCAGATGCGAATGCAAATGTCTAAACCCTTGCGAAACTTCTTAGGTGAGAATGGGGCTGAGAGATTGGATATAGTCACCAAGTTAGCCGAAAGATACGTTGAAGTCTATGGCGAGACTGGGGATACCAGTCCAACAGATCCGAGATCGAAAGATAAGGATCAAGGTAAGTCAAAGAAGAAGACCAAGAAGGCCAATGGTTCTGCTGAACCAAGTAAACAGGTGAACTCTTTAGAGAAGATCTCTAACGTCAACCAAGGTAAGAATAGCCCACCTAGTTCTCCAAAGAGGAAGTGGAGTGAACGATGGTGCAAATTCTGCAAGTCCAGCACTCACAATACGAGTGAGTGTAGGAGTAAGCCCAAGGACTTTCACTTTGCTTGTCTTGCAGAGGTTAGGGATAGACCTTGCAGGAAAGTGAAGACGGTTGATGGGAATGGAGAACCAGAGCGACCTCCAGTGGTTGAGGAAGTAGAAGTGAATGGGCAACAGGTGTTGTGCCTCTACGACACAGGATTGCAATTTTCATCTGTAATTGCATCCCACCTGACAGGCCCAGAGCAACTCACCGGGGAGATGACGGAGATACAGCCAGCCAGTAGGAGTGCTGTAGCGCTACGTTGCCCGATTGCCAATGTGGAGATTCGGAGCAAGTACGTTACTGGACGCATTCAGGCGGCAGTCGTACCGGATCCTCTCTATCCCCTAATTCTTGGCCGGAAGTACGTGTTTCTGGGTGAACCAGAACACCCTAGCATCCATAAGTCTAGGCAGGTCAGGGGTAGAGAGGAAGAGAATCTCGAAAAGGTAAGTCTCCGAAATACTCACCCGGATGGAATGAGTAATGCTCGGAGCAAGGATGCGACGGAGTGTCCTTGTTCAGAACGGTTGCCCAACAATAAAAACCCGTTAACTCAGGGTAAGTTCAACTCTGATAACCAGTCACCGTTAATTCAGACTGGAACAGAGAAAAGGCAGAGGGAACGTAAGTTGGTTCCTGAGAGCTTCAGAGCTAATCTGCTGCGAACGGTACATGTCAGGTCCCCAACCGGACATCTGACTGTAGGGACAACCAGTAAATGTCTATCCCGGTACTATTGGTGGCCGGGAATGACAGGCGACGTGCGCAGGTATATTAGGTCTTGTCCTGAGTGCCGTAAATGCACACTTGAGAAACGGACGAAGACGAAGATATCCTTAGAGGTTGGAGACCGAGTTCTAGTACTCCTCCCAATCGAGGGGAACGAATTCGAAATCGGGTGGCAGGGCCCATTCCTAGTGGATAAAGTGGGGCTCCACAAGCACTATGGAGTGGTGATCCTGGGAAAGTCTTCTACTTTCCATTCCAGTCTCCTCATGCGCTATGAGGGGAAGCCCGATGATAAGTCCACCAGCCCAAGGGCGCAGAGATTCGCTGAAAGAGCGGTTCGGGGTTCAGGTCAGGTAGCGGAAAGCCTGTCACACCATAGGCAGTCCTATATGAATGTGCAGGTACCTTCTTCGGTTCAGCCCGGTGCTCGGGGGAACATGACCGGCCAAAGGAACACCCGCAGTGCTAGCTACACTGAGAACCGTGGTCGGAAGAGGTGGGTTGTGTCAGAACAGACGCAGACCCTTGGTCCCTCAATCCGACCGACTGCAATCCAGCTGGGTCCTCGAAAGGGGAAGCTGGAGTTGCAGAAGTCCAGTAAACTCTGGCAGGAACGATCGTTAAATCAGATCGAGACGGGAGCTCTGTTCCGCAAGACACTGCAAGATGCCCGATCGCAGTAGCGGAGTAGGCGTTGATCACCCGTGATACTGAATAGCTTGTCACCCCACCTAATGTGGTAAAAGTATTCTATACAATATTGACGGGTTAGACTTCCTCACCCGCCATCCGGTCTCTAAGAAGAAAGAACGAACGACATAGACAGCTTCTGCGTAGAAGTGGAACGACGGGGTCGATCCTCTTAAAGTGGGGGCCTATGTGACGAAACGCGATTATCTGTCTTGGGTCGTCAGGATTCCGCACTATTTTGGCGCGTCATCGGGGACTTTCCCAGCTAAGAATAGACTGAGGGAAGCCGATGAAGGACTTACGATCTAGAATATTCTCGAAACACCGAAATTCGAGTAACCCGTGATGCTGGGTATCGCTCTAAATTCTCGTGCAGAGAGATCTAGAAACTCTAGGCGGGGAATGACGGTTTTCCCGAGAAAGTATCTTTTCTCGAGAAGCACTCGCTTCTAGTGTGCATTGAGTTGGCACGAAGCGGGAATGTGGCTAAATCAGTCATTCACTTACTGTCGTTGCCACAGAATAGACGCAGGCCGAATGTGAGCCGTTTTGTGTGCGTCTCCCCTCAACCATTATTCGGCTGACTGTAAGATCAAGGAAGATGAGAAGCCCTTGAAACAGTTCGGAGCTGTCTGGAGGTCTGGTTGTCCAATACAGGTAGATAATTGTTTAAATCATTTAACTTTGTACGTGTGTTCCACACGCCATTGTTCTAACCTCATTACCTATGCGGATGTCCTTGCATACTAAGTAGCAAACCGATCGATAACGCAGTTGATGGCGAATCGTGTTTGTTTACCGTGTGCTCGCGAAACAGCTGTTAGAAACGCCGTATTGTGATGTAGGCGATTTGGGTTCCAAATATGTGTACCATATTTTGACAATCGTTACATCTATTAGGTTGCTGTGTTAGAATAAAACCTAGTTACTTGTGCCGGCTGGAAACCTAGATTAGTTCAGGCAGTTGCTGAAGCCCGAAGAACGGTTAGAAAACCCGGTAAGTTGATAGGTGGAGTTTCTGACAAAATTGTGCTTAGTTACTAAGTAAAGGAAGAACTTAGTTCTGTGCCACCAGGAATGATGTAACTATGGTGTAATAACTTAATAGTGAATTCATTGTGTGGAACAGCGGATTTCTGTGTCAAGGTAAGTTGCTTTGGTGTTATATTTATATATATATATATATGATGGGACATTGTGTGTGCATATATATTAGATCATGGCATGTGATACTTCCTGGAGTAAGTCCGAACGCCGAATAGGTCGTCGTGAGATAACACTGCGTGCCGTCGCGATATAAATGTGCGTTCTGAAATCTTGTCTCAGCTTTCCTGTCTCTTTCGTACTGGCGCTAGTGTGAGTGAATGCTCAGGTGCTGGAAGTATGGAAGGATGCAAGGAGGCTGCATGAGACTGGGGAAATATAGAATATGGGGGAGGTAAAAGCAAGTTATGAAAGTATGTGTTGGTAGGCCAAGCCAACGATGAAGTTCCATCCATGCCAAGGCTAACCCACTTGGGGAGGACAGAACTGGAAGATTACCCTTGGAACATGTGGGGAACATGTATTCTCAAGAAGGCTTCTTGACTCTAAGGCAGAGTCTGATAAGAAGAGTTTGCTAGGGCAGGGGCAGGTGGTCCCACCAGCAAACAGGCTTGTGTACATAGTGGATGTGATCATGTCCTATTCCTATATCCCGAGGGATGGGATATTGATCCAGCTTATGTTTCTTAATGTACATTGATGATGTTAGGACCGAGTCTAGGGACTCTTTACCTATGTTTAGTTCAATTAACTTAGAACTATAATAACAGCTTTGTATCACTACTGACGTTAGCGACGACTGGTAGATGATTAGGGAGAGGTGAGACCAAAGATCAGACTCGTCATTCTGATTTCTTGCTCTGTTTGACGGGCTGTTCTGTGAGGCCAGCTGACATTTGCAAACCCATGCTGTACTACTCTCCATATAGAGATAATGCTTTAGTTATATGCATAACTAAGTAGCATGACTGAGAGTTGAGTAGTTATTGGTAGGATGCATGTGGACTTAGGTTTGGGCCAGTATACTCTCACCGGTCGCTCTTCCTTTTCAGGAGTTTGCCTGTTGAGGAACCAGTCAACTATAATGTTGTTGGCAGGAAACCACTTCGTGTGACAGAGCGAAGGGTTCAGTTCTTTACTTATCACGCCAGACTCAACCACATCAGGTACCCAATATTGATTCACCATGAGTGAAGGTCGCCTCAAGACATACAACCACCCTGAAGGTGCCCGTGTGAGACGTGTTGGTTTGTGATTGTTCTGATAAATAGACGACACTTTGTTTTGCTATGAACAGTTCAGCATGTTGAGTAATCATGCTCAACGACAGGGAACACCGGTCCGTCTAGTTGACGGGGGTTCTGCCTAAACGCAGAAGTAAATACTTTTCAGACACTTGAATGGTTCTTTGGACAGCTCTAGTGGCAGGTCCTGAGAAGAACTTCACCAAGTAGTGACGTGGGTCAAGGTAACCCGGTGGAAGGGACTATGGGATTATAGTCCAACCTGAATTGTTGCCGTGAAATAGATGTCTGATTCTATTAATGTACTGTTGCAGTATCAAGATTATCAACTGTGTTATCCAAGAACTCAGTAACATTTTAGTAGCCATATCTGATTCTACAAGCAGTGTGTGTAGGAGACCATTGAATTGGTCCGTGACACTTTTCCATTCATGTTCCGGTGCTGTGATAAAGGGACCATTAAATTGGTCAATACCATAGCGGTTCTGCAGTAAGACTGTGTGATGAGTAACAGACCATTAGCTTGGTCAGTGATTCGTTAAGTTCATCGAAGTAACGACTACTTGGAGTCAAGTCCAGGAGGATTGTCTCCCAACTGGTATTGTTCGAGAAGCGTATTAACAGTGACTCCGTGGGAGTGATAGAGATGCAGTTGGTCCAGTGAAGTGTGGTCCAGCAGTGACTTTAGTGTTGTGGATCCACGCTCTGGAGACAGAGTGGTCTCCAAGGTTCTGGTCATCTCACTGGAAGGAAGCCGGGTGAGTGGCGGACCGACGGGACGGGACATCTGCATCCAATCTACTTCTCAACTCGATGAAGATACCTACATCTCTGAGTCTATCTCTACTCTATCTTCTATTTGTGTAAATAGATTCTTCTATCAGGATGTTCATTTCAGTTCTATATTCTCAAGGGTAGAATAAACTTTATGTAAGTTGACTTGCTCTTTGTATAATGATTGAGTGTGGTCTCGGACGATGCCTCAGTGTTCATTGTTCCACAGGTGTAGGTAGTTAGTGGGGGTCTAGAATCTGGAGGGGCTTGTAGACGTAATTAACTAATAGGAGATCAACCACAGAGGAAAAAGGTGTATCTGCTCATCCAACCCCTGGGGCTAGAATACACGGGAGTGCCAGAGACTCCTAGGGTGTGGTTCACTCTCGCTACCCAAGGTGAACTCGTCACACCTACTGCCGTCAAAACTTGTGACAATGTATCTTGTTCCGTCATGCTGAAATATTTACAGTTATTCAAGCAAAAAAACAATCAATATTTATTAATATGCAGTCTTAAATTAGCCAAAGGATGTTATCTTTCTGCTGAAATTCAATAATTTTCTATCTAATAGAAACATTTAATTATATTACCCCTGTTCTTGTTGAATTACTTTTTCCAATCGAACATTAAGTCCTTGACGTCTCTTCCCTTGTATGCCAAGACTGAGTACTCGAGTACTTGAACCAAGATCGACAAAGCGGCTTCAGTAAGGATCAAAAATGCTCGACTGGGCTCGATAGGCTCGATAAGACTCCACAAGGCTCGATAGGCTCGATAGGCTCGATAAGACTCCACAAGGCTCGATAAGACTCCACAAGGCTCGATAGGGCTCGACTGGGCTCGATAAGATTCCTCAGGAACAACAAGAACGATTGAACGTATCGGCCACCCAGGGACGGGCTCTTGAAACACGACAAGGAACGATCGAACGTATCAGCCACCCAGGGACGGGCTCTTGAAACAAGGCAAGGAACGATTGTGATCAGAGGACAGCACTGGCCAGCCCTCTGAAATCAGCAAAGAACGATAGTCAGCTTCTTAAAACAATCGACAGTGTAGAGCAGCGGCTGACTGATTTGACAAAACGGCTCTCGCACACAACAGAGTCCGGAGATGAGTTGACAACTGCTCGATTGTCTCGATAATGATCTGAGAACGGCCTGGACTTCACCACCAGTAAAGCTCGAACATGACTTGAGAGCGGCCTGGACTTCACCACCAGTAAAGCTCAAACATGACTTGAGAGCGGACTTCACTACCGCATGAGGACATCAAAGATTGATCTGTTCCGGCTGCCAGTTTAGATCGGACATTTTGAAAAACTTCCTGCAGTCCGTTCAGCAACAATCTGACAACGTGCTAATGTTTCAAAGGCACATTTTCCCCACAAACGCTGTATGAATTAGTAGCTGCATCAAGTATAGTAGCCTAGTACATAGCGGTACCGCGACAATTGAATTATTCATCCTGGTCTGGGCACCAATTCTGTACTGTAACAGTACAGCGAAGGGACGATGGACTATCAACAACTCCAAGACAGATCCAGCTTCATGTTACTTTATTCAGAATCAAGCCAGATGTTGCACAGTTAAATCATACGTCCATCTCTTCTCTAGTCCCCGATGTTTACTGATCCGTTACTACAAACTACGTCACGACTTGAGCATCCTTCTTCCCATTCTACCCTGATGCTCAAGCGTGCTGTAGTTTTGCCCACCCCATATACACTTACTGCTACATTAGAAACCTGAACATCCTCCAAGAATGTCCAACTACTTGGCCAGAATTGGCTCATCTCTGTTAGAAACTATGGCGCAGCTTTGGTGACCTGGAGAAAATTATGGGCTTCATTGTAACATTGAACACCTGAATGCATAAAAAAAAATATTTTAAAAGACACAGGAAAGCTTATGGGAATATTATTTAATTAACTTGATTTGGAATGTTAGTAAAACTGGCATATTGATGCACTATTGTAATTGGTGGTAATTATGATTGGCTAGTAGATGATGTGGCCTGAGATAAAGAAATAAGAGAAACGCTGCACTAATAGATTAAACAGAGGATGTAACCTGAGATATAGAGAGAAGAGAGATGATGCAGTAAAACATTGGACAGATATATGTAAAAAGGTGAAAAGCTAAAATTTCATAGCTTGTCAAAATGACATTTTAGATCTACAACTAAGTATAATAATAATCATTAACCATTGATATATACAAACGCAGCTGTGGGTGATTTGGCAGCAGTCGCCTAGTGTTGTTTTTTTTTACGAAATGGTATGGGTGCCGGTTGTTCAGAAAGCAATGGCAAACTTCTGAACGTAAACTTGCCAAGAGATCACAAAAGTAAAATAAAAGCTGGCGTTGACTGCGACATCCTATAAAGGTTATGCAACTAACTTTAACTTAACTAATATATACAATCTCTTATTTAAGTTTTGGATGGCTTTGATTTACTAATTTATTTAATTACATTAACAGGTGAAAGACACATGCTGTCATTAGATCCTTCACTCACTGAAGATACTCTCTATCCCAATCCCTTACAAAATACATTTAAGCACGCAGTCTGCTCGCCAATGTGCTTGACATTAGACAGGTAAGAGCCCAGCAAGATATTTGTACATGTGTATTTGGTTGTATATTTTATTATTTTTTGTCTCTGGCTTGTATGCAAATGTTATCCTAATTTGAAATTACAAATAATCAGTTGCCATTTTAACTCTTTCTGATCTAAGCAACGCATCATGTATGATTGGCTTTTCTTCATGCATGCTCATCAGCGTGACATCTGTGTGATTGTACTTTATGTTTAGACAATGTACTGAAGACATCCGTGTGATTGTACTTCGTATGTGTAGTCTGAGTGTACTACAGAAATCTTTGTGATTGTGCTTTTATGTTTAGTCAGAGTATATTATAGAAATATGTGTGAATGTACTTATGTATTGTCAGAGAGCACTACAGAAATCTGTGAGATTGTGCTCATGTTTTGTTAGAGAGTACTAAGGAAATCTGTGAGATTGTACTTACATTTTGTCAGAGAGTACTACAGAAATCTGACAAATTATTTGTTTTTACAAGGTGTGTTTACATGCCATCTGTGAAATTAACACATTTGCAATATTACTGTTATCATTATTTCCCCCATTGCGTAGCTGTTATGAATTTCTGTGACTGAAAGAGGCAACAAAGACAAATGTGTACATTATTTAATAAAAGATAAAGTCATCCCTGGAAAGTTATCTGTGCTAGCTGTATGAAGTGTTGTGCTATCTGTAAGAAGTGTTGTGCTATCTGTATGAAGTGTTGTGCTAGCTGTATGAAGTGTTGTGCTAGCTGTATGAAGTGTTGTGCTAGCTGTATGAAGTGTTGTGCTATCTGTATGAAGTGTTGTGCTAGCTGTATGAAGTGTTGTGCTAGCTGTATGAAGTGTTGTGCTAGCTGTATGAAGTGTTGTGCTATCTGTATGAAGTGTTGTGCTAGCTGTATGAAGTGTTGTGCTAGCTGTATGAAGTGTTGCGCTAGCTGTATGAAGTGTTGCGCTAGCTGTATGAAGTGTTGCGCTAGCTGTATGAAGTGTTGTGCTAGCTGTATGAAGTGTTGTGCTTGCTGTATGAAGTGTTGTGCTAGCTGTATGAAGTGTTGTGCTAGCTGTATGAAGTGTTTCGCTAGCTGTATGAAGTGTTGCGCTAGCTGTATGAAGTGTTGTGCTAGCTGTATGAAGTGTTGTGCTAGCTGTATGAAGTGTTGTGCTAGCTGTATGAAGTGTTGTGCTTGTTGTATGAAGTGTTGTGTTGTGCTAGCTGTATGAAGTGTTGTGCTAGCTGTATGAAGTGTTGTGCTAGCTGTATGAAGTATTGTGCTAGCTGTATGAAGTGTTGTGCTAGCTGTATGAAGTGTTGTGTTGTGCTAGCTGTATGAAGTGTTGTGTTGTGCTAGCTGGATGAAGTGTTGTGTTGTGCTAGCTGGATGAAGTGTTGTGCTAGCTGTATGAAGTGTTGTGTTAGCTGTAGGAAGTGTTGTGCTAGCTGTATGAAGTGTTGTGCTAGGTGTATGAAGTGTTGTGCTAGCTGTATGAAGTATTGTGCTAGCTGTATGAAGTGTTGTGCTAGCTGTATGAAGTGTTGTGCTAGGTGTATGAAGTGTTGTGCTAGCTGTATGAAGTGTTGTGCTAGCTGTATGAAGTGTTGTGCTAGCTGTATGAAGTGTTGTGCTAGCTGTATGAAGTGTTGTGCTAGCTGTATGAAGTGTTGTGCTAGCTGTATGAAGTGTTGTGCTAGCTGTATGAAGTGTTGTGTTGTGCTAGCTGTATGAAATATTGTGCTAGCTGTATGAAGTGTTGTGTTGTGCTAGCTGGATGAAGTATTGTGCTAGCTGTATGAAGTGTTGTGCTAGCTGTATGAAGTGTTGTGCTAGCTGTATGAAGTGTTGTGCTAGCTGTATGAAGTGTTGTGCTAGCTGTATGAAGTGTTGTGCTAGCTGTATGAAGTGTTGTGCTAGCTGTATGAAGTGTTGTGCTTACATGTCGCTACATTATAAAGATTGTATGAGCAGCTCCCTTCTTTGCTATTTTCCCTTCATAGCAAAAAAAACTACATCCATGTTATCAGGTAAGTTTGACCCCTGGGCAGTATTGATGGAAAAACGTGTTTACTTCTACCTTTACTAGGAATTGATCCCTTGAATATTGCATTTGTGGGCAAGCACTCTGTCCCTTGCAATTTCCCTGCCTGATGTTTTTTCATGCCAAAAGTGTCTTTAATGTCATGTGTTCACCTTTGTGCTGGTAAACATTTGCCTCTTCCTCCAGGAACACTTCCATCTCAATTCCAGGCCTTCCATCTCTGTTCTTTCTTAACCACTGTGGCATGTAGTATAGTCAAATTAATTCAGTTTCTGAGACGTGATGCTGTTTATCAGTTAGTTTTCTTTGAGGTTCATATCTTGTAGAATGTCACAGTTTTTATTTTTCATGAACCACAGAATTCTAAACATTTTTTTTTTACATTTAAGTTTAGAAATTTCCATTTTCTTCTTCAGTGGTTGTGAAATGGTCTGGGACTCACAACCGTAAGTTTGCCGCAGAAAAGGTGTATGTTCTGAACATTTTTACTTTAATTTGTATCCTGGTTGGCCATGAACTCTTAATACTGTTTAAAATCTGCATTGCTATGGTGTCTCTTTCTGACTTATTTTGGACAATCATTGTTGTTAAATATGAAGTCAAGATATTCAAAAGTTTGTGACAGTTTCAGTTTTTTCATCATTGATTGTAATTTTCAGTAGACATCTACTGTAGGCATTACGTTTGTTAAGTTCAGGGGAAAAAATGTTGATCTTCTGTACCTTTTTGACAAACAGGATTAACTGTTCTAGTCACTTTGCACTGTTTAAGAGGTAGACAATGTTACCTGTGCATCTGAGTGGTTTCCACCAATTATGATTGGATCGTTCTTGTCACAGGTTGTTTTGGCTGCTGTGATTAATGTCATGGCATGAATAATGTGGTAGTTTTCCCTTGCTTTCCACATCCACATAACTTTGGGCTACATATTCAGCCTTCAGCAACCATTCAAGTTGCCAAGGTAAGTTTGTACCCTACTCTGTGAATCTCTTGCTAACAGTAGAAGGCACCTCAAAGATGTCCACTTATTTAAGTGGACACTCTGTCACCACCATGGTGCATTTCCCATCCTCTACCGTGCGGAGGTGCAGTTAGGATTTACCCTTCAGTGGGTTATGAAACTATGGTTGCATTTCTCAAATTGTCAGGTACTTTTAGTGGATGAATGTACCTGTGCCGTCCCTACCTGTGATAATACCACTGCTGCTACAAGAGATAACTAAACTTTTAGTTGGTAGCAACCAGCCATACATGATCTTTGTTATTAGTCATTTGTCCATCCACTGTGCCCTAGCAAATGGTGCTCCTTTAGGCCTATATAAATTGCTTTGTTCAATACTTTGATCATATTAAACATCACAGTGTCTTAGTCACAACAGTAATAGAATGACTTGCTACATTATGTTGAGTTGAATGGCAAATATAGGTTTGAAACCAGGCACAAATAAATTGTTTTTCTCACAGGCCTTACAGCCTTATTGCTGCAGTCACGTTTGCTCACAGAGTTGTAATCTTCAATGAAAGACCTGAGGGATGGAGCCTTGTAAGTTTCTTATATACACCATTCTTATCAGTAAATGACATCCTGTATTATTTGTAAATACTTAGATTGAAATTATCATCTTTTTGGGTTGCGTAAATAAGTATGTTATTCAGTGTAAGTGTTTAGCTGCCCAACAATAAAACATGTCTGGAAGTAGTAACCAGCTGTGGGTTTGTGATGTGATCGGACCATCACTTTGTGTAGGCCTGAATGCATGGGGGATTAGATGGCTAGTTTTTCTCTCACTTAGTGAGCTGACAAACTCAGACCTTAAAACCCTTGTCCGGCCATGCTCATAACTTTATCAGTCCAGCTTCCTATCAACTACGTTAACACACCTGCTTTTAGTTGCAAGCGGAGATAAAACTTCTGGTATTAGTTTTTGTATGTTTATAATTCTTATGCTGTACTTTAGAAGTCTTCTGCTGAAAATACTTTAAAGAAAAATCAAGGGGAAAAGAAAAAGAGGATATCATACAGGCATACAAGGTTTTAGACTTATGTAGAGCATCTTTCGTTGAGAACAGGGGACAGTGACCAACTAATATGATGGTAATGATACTTCAGATATGAAGCTTCTTTTTAAGCATTTGTTTGTTTTATTTCATATTTATGTCTATCTCTCCAGATGCTGGACTGTAGCCAAATAATAAAAGATCACAGGCTATCAGAGATGGAGTTGCCTGTAACCCTGGGAAAATCCATGAAATTTGGCAAATATGTTGACCTGGTGCACAGCATGAGTACTGTTGGTGAGCATTTGACTTGTTATGTTTACTTATAAGCTTCATATTTATTGTATGTGGCTGCTGGTGTTCTAGTGACATTGACGATGAACTGTATTTTTCAAGGCAGACTCTTCTGTTGGCATTCTGGCAGCGGCATAGTATACATGTGTGGGCTGTTTATCGAGACTCCTGTCAGTTCCACTTTTCTCATGGGGCAGTGAGGAGCATTTTGTGTGGTATTCACTGGCACAGGAATGGAGCATAATGGTGTGACCCCTTTCAGTGTAGTTGGAACGGCAACTAACTGACTGACTAACATATTTATTATATATGTTTATATGCTGTATTAGAGAGATCACATATTGTTCAGTGATGATGATTATATATAATGTCAGCAGTTGGTTGTTGGTTAATCAGTGGACATAACATCCTCACAGGTCTCAGAACCATTCAGTTCAGAAGTGCTCAGATCTCCTTAGTGTCTCTGTCAGCATGAAGTGACTGACACCACTAGTTCTGTGTTGATCAACATATTTCTTTGACTCCCTGCATGTCTCTCATGTCTGGTTTCACCCTGTTTAACCAGATGTTCTTGCAGACTCACTCTGCCTTCCTGAGGGCATTCGGGATTATGGCCTAGTCCAGATACTTTGAGAATCACATGCTATGATCTTGCTAAGCTATAACATCTTAAACATGTGGAATTTGGGAAGAGTTTGTGTCCAAGTTAAAAATAATGGATGAAGCATATGAATGCACAGAGAAGTACTATCACTGTATGTATCGTTTAAGAGTAACATAACTGCTTGAAAGACATAAACAAAAACAATATTCCGTTATCTTGAATAATAATAAACACTATAATATCAATTTTGGCCCAGTGATCATGGATTCCAATCCGTGCCTGACCAGATTTTTAAAATGTACCTGACCTCCCAGGTTGACCCAGTCTAAAAGTGTACCAGGAAATATCTTTACTATTAATGGTGGCCATCGTGATCCTGACCACATCATCCACAGAGTGCTGGTTGCTCTAAGAAATATCAGTGCAGCACAATATGCACCAGGCACCTTAAGATGTGTGAAAGAGTCCTTAACTGTTTTTTTTTTTTATATTGCACTTATAACACTGAAGGATTGAATGGAATATTATATAGAAATTTGGGACGCAGAGGTGTTTCCAAGGCACCAGGGCCGGGTTATATACTGGCCAAGACCTATTGACGCGTCCTCGTCGAGCGTCCTGGGCAACAGGTCCCTTCGGGGTCCTGGCTAAAGTCAGTAGGATCGCTGATTCCTCCGAAGTCGGAGAGTGTCTGCCTGTACGGCGAGGAACCACCAGTCTGCACACCAATAAGCCAGACATGGGACAACGGATACTCACGCAAAACTCAGGTCCTGTATGAAATCACACTGATGTTGGACAACAGGATGCCTTCATCCGACATACAGGACTTCGCGTTGGAGCTCAAGCCAACGAACACAAGCAAGCATATAGAAATTTTAAAATACACACGTCACGATGTCAGATTATTCTGGGCCATATTAAGCAAATGGATTATTTTCTAGATGAGGTTATAAGAAATAGAAAGTAAAACAGAAATCAAAATATTTATACAATACTTTCAGTGAGTTAAAAAAAAAAACAGAAGATGGAAAGAGAAATTAAATATAAAGTTGAATAATCTCATAACCTTTGCCTGGTAGGATGTACTTACGAATTAAAATCTGTAGCTATGAAAGCTTGCAATAAATGCAGCTTATATTATTTCCAGTCACAGCCTCTTTGCATACAATAAAGATGTCATTTTAAAGCGTAAATATGTTTGTGTATATTATCACCAGAGCTGGAATGGTCCTCAGCATTCTCCTCCAGTGGAAGTTCTGAGCATTCATTCTTGCTACTTTTCACTGGGACTAAGAATGGTACAATTACTGTGTGGAAGATGTGCCTGCCATATGAAACCAAGTAAGGAATGTATCTTGAAAATGTTGATGTAAGGATATTGGTTGGTTGGTTAATCCTGGGGAAGTCTTTAGCTCTTTGGCGTTAAGTTGTTTGAGCCCTATAAGATCTATCAGTGTGAGGTTTGTATAGAGATTTTCCTCCTTGCCTGGTGGCAAAGTACCATCTTTACAGGCATTGTTACAGAACTCTCCTTCCCTTCTCCAAGCATGGAAACCGGCAGGATATGCAAGATCAGTACTGGAACTTTACATCTAGCTGGGATTAGAACCAGGTTAGCAATGATTCGCTAGACAGTGACGCGGTCATCTACACAGATGGGTCGGTCGTCCGACATGTGAGAAGCTCATGGGCCTTTACAGCTCGGGCCGGAGGGAGAATTGTGAAGGAGGACTCTGGTGCTTTCACTGAAACCACAAGTAGCCTGACCATGGAAGTCATGGCAGTAAGTAAAGCAATAACATGGCTCGAGACACAGACATTCACTAGGGCTTGTTTCCTTAGCGACTCAATGAACATGATCAAGAGGATAGAGGAGGGGTCGATCCGAAGAGAATGGTTGCTGCCTCTGAAGCGGTCTCGGCTGGCAAAGATTAGTTTCATCTTCGTGCCAGGTCATGCGGGAGTACAAGGAAATGAGCGGGCTGACAAGCTCGCAGGTGAGGCTACTGTTGAGGGCGGACGCGCCATGGACCAGGCTGACATTCTGAATGCTCTACGAGAAGTGAGACTTTTGCAAGAAGCAAGTGATGACTGTGAATCTACAACAATGGCCAGACTGCGAGAGCAGCAAATTAAAAGAGGTTTCTCTGCTGGATTTCCGTTATTTCATTGTCAATAGATGCCATCCCAGTGCCCAGAGGGAATTCTAAGTACATAAAGATAAAGGTTCATATTTTTGTGCTATCATTGCATGTTGTTATTACAGAAGAATCACCAGGCATTTATACTGATTGCTAGATTAGCCTCCATACTCCAGCCTCCAAACATCATCTGTTATTTGTATAGAAACGGTTTTACTACAGATTAATTTGTAGAATAATCCTTAGTGAAACGATAATCGTTTTTATTGTTTCTTTACTTATTCAGTTTATCGTTTCTTTACTTATTCAGTTTATCGTTTCTTTACTTATTCAGTCGTGGAGTTTTGTCCGCAACAGACGAGCAATTTCTCCGGCGGGCCTATTCTCACTGGTCGCAAGATCCGCACAGTAGCAGGCAAGGAGATTTGCTTGCAACAGATGAGCAATATCTCCGGCGGGCCTACTTTCATTGGTTGCGGGAGCCGCACGAGTCAGGCGAGGAGTCTGACGGTATTACGCGCTTACGAGGTCCAGACACTTGCGTTTGACAGGTCTACGTGACCAGTGGTCCGGGCGCGTATATGACCTTTACCTGCGGGATTTAGCTGAACACCTCTAAGTCAAATCCCAAGAGTTTAGGATCTGGCCATCACTAATCTCCTGCTCATGGAGGCAAGGTCTCGGAGGTTTGACGCTGAGCCACCAGCGTCTGCAGCCTACCTTGTTCCAGGCGTATTGGTTATCCATTCCTCTGGGTCAAACGAGGCAAGGCCGAGAGAGGGAACATGTCGTTTGGGCACCACATGTTCTCTGAAGCTCTGCCCAGGCATTGTGATGGAATTTTGGCCAAATTCCAACTCACATACTTTGGTCTGTCAAGCCTGCAAGGTGCCACTCACAATCCTTAGTGACAGCTAAAATACTTGTTGGTAATACTAGTTTTTAACACTGTTGAAGATTCTTCACTGATGGTGTCTGACAACCTTGGTCTTAGAAATGTTACCTCATTAATGTGTTTACACCTGTTTGTTTTTCAGGGATGATTTTACTTTCCAGTGCACAGATAAATATAAGTCTGAAGTTACAGCATTGTCCTGGCACAGTCAGCAGAAAGATCAAGGTACATGGCATTTTGTAGTGTCATCATTACTTGATTTAACTGAACTTGGTGACCCTGTTTCTACTTGTACATAACTTAGAGTGCTTGATGTTCTCTCTTTACCATGTCTTGTTATTAGTTTTTTTCAATGTCATAAACAATCATACTTCTGTGTGTGGAGGACAGCATGACTGATTGGATAATAGCACTCGTTCTTAAACATCCTGTGTGCTGATGCAGAGGTACCAGGTTCAAATCCTACACTGGTCAGTTAAACTGAAATGTTAACTTCTTGTTCTTGAATTGGGGACGTAAATTACAAGTACCTCTGAAGTCAGAATGGGTTTGCCTGATGGCAAGGGACACTGGTGCCAGGGAAAGCTAATCGACATGCAAAAATCAACCCAGTACATTAGAAGTAGTAACATGTGTATGGATTACGGTTGATTCAAAGTGAGCGAATGTGTGCGTGCGCGCACACGCACGCACACACACACACAAATTACTTCTGTGTTTGTAAACTCTGTGGGCTATCCCATGCTTGATGATGTCATAGCCTTGTGTGTATTTGAGGTTCTCATGCTTTACTCTCCTATAGCAACATTTGCCTTTGTCCTGCTTGTACCATTTGATCTGTGGTTGTATGGGGGTCTCCATGGTGTAGTCAAGCCTTCTGCCTCGCTCTCTGGAGGTTATGGGTTTGTGTTTGGGCTGCGTTGTTCAGACCTCAAGTACACTTTTTCCAAAGGCCCCTAGAGGTCATCACTAGAGCTCTGCATGGGGAAACATTTTTTTAATTGACCTAACCTAAATGTGTACCAGGAAATGTCTTGGGACATAAAAACGGCCAGAGTAATACTGACCACATCACCCACAAAGTGCCGATTAGTATATAGAAAATATGGGTTTGGCACCATATACTCAAAATGTATTTAGGTGTGTAAAATGGTCCTTTTTACTTCTAATTTTTAAACTTTCTGTTCAGCTAATTTTCTTTTGCATTATTTTTGAAAATCTGGGAGACTGTTATATATTTATAGCATAATTTTATTTAAATTTTGCATTCAACAGATCTACTTGATCTAGTATTTTAATAGATCTGTTACGATTATATCAGTTTGATTTAAATAACTGTCACCTTTTGTGTTATTATTTAGAATTTGTATTATTAATTTTACCCAGTTATAGCAGATAATATATATTTTTGCTTTCAACAGGCCTGCTTGCCGTTGGATATCTAAATGGTTCTGTTAGGATTCTATCAGTTTGCATCAGCTGTGACCCTTCAGCATCTTGTGTAGATGTTAAGGAAGCTTTTTCTGACCTGCTGGCTGATGGTCTTACAATATCTGATTTTACCTGGGTTCAAATTGATAAGGTGAGAGTCACCAGTGTGATATGTGATGATTGTGCATGTTTGAAAAGTCCTTGACAGTTTATAATACATGTAGTAACAAGTATAGATTTTAAAGTAGTTTTAATGTTACTATCATGAAATATGAAGTCAAGAATCAACATGATTGCACTCGCAACAATTCCACTTGTGTTCTGTCCCCTTCTTCAGTAGCCAGAGAAGAGTTCCATGCTGGTGGTACCAGTGGCAGTCCAGTTTCAACGTCCTCTACAGGTTGAGTTTAAACCAGACCCTCTGCTCACTCCCCACTGAATCAGCCTTTTCAAGTGTGGGTCCTTTGTTTGCTTTGCTGCACTTTTCACCCAGTCCCAGAAAACCTTCACCACCTCATTCTTGTTATAATCTAACTCACCACCTAAAGGAGCTGTGAAATCAGTCTATCAGCCTGCTCATTTCTGCGCAAACTGTCATGTATGTGCTTATCATGGCACATGCTGATGATATTTCCTTTCTTGCCTTGTCGCTGTCTTAAAATTCTTTGTTCAAATAATTTAATTTTAAAATTGCAATCTTAATTTTTCTTATTTTGTTGTTTTTCTAATGTTCAACTAAATTGTAAATAAAGACATTGCAGAATAACTACTTTAATTGCTCTTTATTTACAGACCACAACAGTTTTGATTTGTTGCAAGCAGTACTATTTGTCATTGTACTCCCTGTGTAGTGATACCATCAAGCTAGTTGATCACTTTCACATGGATGTTGGTTTGCCATTGATATGTAAGTTGTGAATGCCATTACGTTGACTTGAGTCGCAAAACTATAGCCATGCTTACATGCTAATTGGTTCATTGAGCATGATCTATTTCTTCTTCATCAATGTTTGCTATATGTTTATTCCAGCATGGGTCATGACCAGGACAATTTGTTCATGGAATTCTCTGGCCCCCTAGAATTTGTCTCGAAGAATCACTCCGTGGGCCAGATTTTCTCTCTCTGTCTGGAGTATGATCCAGATAAGGCAGGTTTCAAATGCAGGCATTGGATTGAATCCTTAAAGAGGTCTCCAATTCATAAAGTAACATTTATCTTTACACCAGGATGTATAGGTGTTGTGGGCACTGCCACTATATCTAGGAATGGTTCAACGAACAGAAAAAAAAAAAGAATACCAAAAACGACTGCATTAGAGAAATGTAGAAAACAAAAACCCTTTTTTATTTCAAAACGTTTTCCTGTAGAGAATTTGAATAACGAAGACACAAACAATACAATTTATTGCCTGGTATATTTTGCATCTCGTCAAGTACATACTGTAGAAATGAAATTTATAAAAGCCACCTTTGTGCAAACAAAAATATGTGATAATCAGTTTAAAATTACCATGGTAGGCAAATCAAACTACTGTGTGAATATGTGTCTTGCATATTTCAGCTTGAAGAATTTATCAGTTCGGTTCAATCACGGTTCCAACATCACAGCAACGGGTTGTCCCCATTATGCTTCATTCCTGTGCCAGTGAATATCACATGAAATGTTCCTCACTGCCCCATGTGAAAAGTGGAAAAGACAGGAGTCTGAACAAACAATGTTTGAAGAATATATCCTATTGCTTTAGTTTATGATGTGTGATAAAATGTTCCTCACTGCCCCATGTAAAAAGTGGAAAAGACAGGAGTCTGGACAAACAATGTTTGAAGAATATATCCTATTGCTTTAGTTTATGATGTGTGATTTCTACAGGAGGTTTATTTATCAGATATTTACCACTCAGATACTAGGATAGTGAACATGATAAAATGCTAAGACCAATTTAAAAGAAAGATTTTTGAGAATTATAGAAACACAGTTGAACTTAACTTGCTTTAAGTGAGCCTTTAAAGCCCATTTCACAAGCCTTTTGTTTAAAGGAATATTTTGGCTCACTTCTTTCATTCACTATGGCTTAGTCACAGTATTAGGCAACAATGTTTACTATTAAAAATGCTGTAGAGAAAAATCCAGGCTGGGGGTATGAGAAAGAGAACAAACAAATTTTATTATGAAAACTTTAAGAATTTGCGCACATGCCCATCTAACATTCTGCCCTTCTCACCACTCTCTTTTTCAAACATTATTTCTTCCATACATCACTTATGAGGCTAACTGAGAACAACTATAGAATCAATATATGTATGATAAAGGCATAGGAGATGTGCAAAAAGCAAAATAACATGACTCACTAATATTAATTATTGGATGCCTAGCGAAAGGGTTAAAGATGCTGTTCGTAATCCCACATACCCACATACGAAGCACAGCAGCGTGAGATTTGGCAACGGATCGCATTGCGTTGGCTTCTTACGGAAAGGTATGTGAGCCTGTCGTTCAGAAAGGAAAACTAGTGAATGTAAAAATTGCCAAGACATCAACAACGGCAGTAAAATGCTGGTGTTGACTGCAACGTCCTGTAAAGGATGTGCAACTATTTAAAAACAATTGTTATTACCTATGGAAATCATAATGTATTACCAAGTACTTGCTATTAATATTATACTAAGCTTTTTTCTATTATTATTAAGGTGGAAGGTATTCTATACTGAAATAGTGTTCAAATAGTATGTGATTATATGTTAAGATATAGGTAAGGTCTTTGATTTCTTGTGGAAGATTATTCCACAACTGACCCACAGAGTAGAGAAGATAGAAACAATGAACACTTCACATAGGCATGTAAGAACAGTGCGGTTTTGATTTATGCAGAAGAGAGCTGCTGAAGGTAGAAGACAATGAAGACACATGATCAGATGACTACAACACATCTTCTGACTGACTAATCTAAACATGACCGTGAATACAAAAGAGAAGTCATCATGGTTTTACCATCACTTACAGCAAGAGAAAGAAAGAAAGTCCATGAAAGGCAACATTTTTGGCAAACAGTGCAAAGGTTGACCATGGAACACATACGTTACCCAAGTGTGCAGAGACCTGTCACTGAAGATAAATGCAGCTCAAAAGTAAATGGCAGACGACAGAAACCATTGACAAAGCACATTTTAAGATAAAGGGGAACCCATGGCTTGTGATATGAAGTGTTAGACTTTCATATATTCTAGGCCATAGCATGAGACGAAGCTGCCAGGTTCCTTCTTCACCACATTTTCTTATCAGGCAATACCTGGACAATTCTACACATTGTTTGATACCTATTTTACTATTCTGGGTTGAGCTTGGTGCCATTCCAGTTTGAAAACAAATAATCCTGCCCTTTTGTGGGGTGACCCTAGGACACAGTCTTGGCAGGCTCTCACACTATCCACCATAGCTTCAAAGCATGATAAGGAAGTTTGAAAACCAGCTAATGGGCCGAACAACCTTATGACGATATTGATGCTGTAGTTGCCAAACTGCTAAGAGCTATTGTGGTCTGTATTATATGCCAGATATTGCATGATATATCTGAAACAGTTAATTAAGGAGGGAATATTTTACAGTATTTGAAGACAGGCATATAACTGAACTGTTGTATTGTACTGTTGAACATTTTTGTGATATCATTTTTCGTTCAGCTTTTAATGTTACTTTTCCTGTATTGTATAGCTATTTCAGCTTTTGGTGTTTGTGGTTTCACTGCCTCAAAAGATGGAGATCTCATTCAATTTCAGTTGAAGCATGAATCAGGTTAGCTATTTTCACTTTTATTAGAGCTTTGATTAGCTTTTTCTCTTTTAAACACTGCATCCTTCAGTGAATTAAATAAACACTTATGAGGTATTTCTAGAAGTACCTTTACACATGTGTTAGTATAATGGGTTAATTCTTCAATTATATTTTATTGTAACAGGTTAATTCTACAATTATATTTTATTGTAATAGATTAAACTGCAGTTATGAATTATTGTAATAGTTCAATTCTATAATTATGCATTATTGTAATAGTTTAATTCTATAAATATGTATTATTGTAATAGGTTAAATCTACAATTATATTTGATTATAATTGGTTGATTTTACAACTGTGTATTAGCGTATGTACTTTCAGTTTGATGCATTGATGATGGTAATAACTGATGTTTCAGGCAATATCAGCTTGGATTTGTCATCTTTGCCCATCAGTTGCCTGCCTTTCGGCTCTGAATTGCCCCGGCTTTGTTTTGGCGTGGCTTTATCCCCAGATTGTGGTTTCTGCGTCAGTGTTCACAGGTTAGTTATGTCTGTTATTCCGGTGTGTTTCTGCTGCCATAAAACAAACATGAACAAGCTAATTTACATATGTGTGTGGTAGGGAACGGGTGGATTTGGAAGCTGTGGTAGCATAGTGGTTAGACAATTTACCCCCGACCTGGTGATCATGGGTTCAAATTAACGTTGAGGTGGTTTTTACCTGGGCTTCAGGGTCCTCCCAGCCTACAGTGAATATCAAGAGACATCTTGGGAAGTACAAATAGTTAATATGAGACTGACCACATCACCCACTGAGTGTCGATTGGTCTCTAAAATTATGGATTTAGCACCATATGGCAAATGCAACTCAAGGCATATAAAAGTGTCCTTGCTCTACTTCCAGTATATACATACAAACACACACACAGGGCAATCATAAGTCTTTACCCTGACTGTGAAGGAGTAACAAGAGAAAGTTGAAACAAGGCAAATTCAAAGCTCCTGTGTGTACTGAACATGTGAAGTATGCATTTGTTTCTTCAACAATTCTACAGCTATGGTGAATGGTGCGGCATGCCCTATTAACTGGAACTGCTGATCTAACAATTTGTCAGAATAATGGCACAGTCAGAGACCAGGATTGTGATAAAATGCCTTGTGTTACAGGAAAAACATTTACAGACATATTCTAGGAGATGGAACTGGTGTTTCATGCTTGCTGCCCTACATATACCTCTAAAAAAAACTGGTATGGGCAGTTTAATTGTAGCTGCTCAAATGTTGCTGATGTGCCTAGGTTTGTGAGCTCATCCTAAGAATGCAACTATGAAAATGCAGCAAAAGTGAAGAAAATCATTGACCAGGATTAAAAAATGACAATTGCAGAGAAAGCTAATGCAGTAAAGTATGATTTTTAACATACACATTGGACCTCCTGGGGTTGTTTTTTTTTTGGTTTTTTTTTGGCCCTTATCCGAGAAGATAGGTATATGATCTCACCACCCAAGCGATCAAGAAGACTAGTGATATCAATAGATACCAGTGGTTCTTGGGAACATTCCCTCCCCAGTGCTGCAACTGAACCCAGTACCCTCTGAGCTTGAAGCTGACACCCTAATCTCTTAGCCATGGCTTAGCCTAGCTCTTATCTAATAGATGTGAAGTACCGTAGCTTCACACCCTATGGAAGTGTCAGCCTTTAAGATTACTTTTACCTTATTCTTGAAATAATGATACTATTTACGCTGAGCCGGCTTTGTGGCGAAGGGGTTACGAATTCAATTCCTAATCCCGCATACCATGTTTGAAACACAGCTGCAGGCGATTTGGAAGCAGACTGCCTTGTGTTGCTTTTCATACATTGGTATGAGTGCCGGTCGTTCAGAAAGCAATGGCAAACTACTGAACGTAAACTTGCCCAGTAATCACAAACAGTTCAAAAATGCTGGGGTTGACTGCAACGTCCTGTAAAGGATTGGGCACTTATGCGGGTATTCAAATGCAATAAACGTGATCCTTTGCAAGTCACAATGAACAGAAAAGTGTTTCAACATCTGTGGCGAAGGGGTTACTGGTGCAATTCGTAATCCTGTATGATGTGGTCCATTTGACTGCAAACTGCCTTGCGCAGATTTTCATAAAATGGTAAGAGTGCCTGTCGTTCAGAAAGCAGTGGCAAACTACTGAATGTAAACTTGCTAAGAAATCACAAACAGCCACAAAAAATTGCTGGAGTTGACTTGTCCTGTAAAGGATATGTAACTAGTGCGTGTGTGTCACTTTCTATCTGTCACTCTGTTTATATCTGTCACTTTCTCTCTCTCTCTCTCTCTCTCTCTCTCTCTCTCTCTCTCTCTCTCTCTCTCTCTCTCTCTCTCTCTCTCTCTCTCTCTCTCTCTCTCTCTCTCTCTCTCTCTCTCTCTCCTTCCTCTATTCTGTTTTCTCACTCATATGTATTTTATTGTTGACCTGTATTTAACATTTCAATTCACAGAAGTACTCACCATGCCAAGATATTTGATTTGAAAAAGAAATATATAAGCATTCAAGCGGCAAGTTGCTGTTTATGTCGTTGTTGTAACTAACACTGGCAAAAATCAAGGACAAGATAATCTCTCTCTTTCTCCCCCCCCCCCTCTCTCTCTCTCTCTCTCTCTCTCTCTCTCTCTCTCTCTCTCTCTCTCTCTCTCTCTCTCTTTTTCCTCCTTGCTAAAATCAAAGATAAGATCAAGTGTCTCTCTCTCTCTCTCTCTCTCTCTCTCTCTCTCTCTCTCTCTCTCTCTCTCTCTCTCTCTCTCTCTCTCTCTCTCCCCCTCCCCCCCCCTCTCTCTCTCTCTTTCTCTGCGCATCTCTTCTGAGACATCATCTATTATGTCTGTCTTTTGATGTTCTATTTCCATTTCAATTATTATCTTCCTCTTCCTTGTTTATCCCACCTAATCATTCATTCTGTTATGATTTTTAGAAGTTTGTTATTACTTTCATGTGACTAAAATTTCATATTTGCTTAACTGTGATCTCTTTTAGTAATTCTCTTTTTATTCTTTGTTTAGTTGTTGTGATATGTATCCCATTCTGCTAAATACATACATGCATATTCATGCATGTATGTGTGTCTTTCTGTCGTTTGTTAAAAGGCTGTTTATATGTGCGTGTGAGAGAGAGAGATTATATTATATATGTTGTGTGTTTAATTAATACATATGGTAAATATGTATGTATTTGCACATACAAGCATGCATATATTTAACTGTATCTTTATATATATATTATGTAGTTTATGATGCATAACACACACCATGTCAATGCTCACATGATTGTATAATTCAGATTGAAATGCATAAAGTGAAATATATAAATAATATGTGGCAGCTCAGTGATATGAAGGTCAGAAAGTAGAGACAGGCCTGCGTGACCAGTTATAAACCCTTGGCAATAAAGTGTGTTTATTCATTCTTTATATCCACATTTAAGGGCATAGCTTGCTCCATCTGCCTGGTCGCTGCTCCTGACAGCGAGAAAAGTCAGAAGTGAAGGAAACCTTTACATACCCTATTGTGCATATAGTGCAGGATACATATTTGTATGGTCCAATTGGCACTCTTTAGGAGAGTGGTCAGGATAACATCAATCTTTACTTGGCTTGACATTTTCTGGGACCCATTTAAGGCTGGGTCCACCCGAGGACCCATGTCAATTTTAAAAATCCACCTTGATGTGGATTGCAACCCATAGCCACCTGGCTAGCCGGCGAGCACCTGGCCACCTGGCTGGCCAGCGAGCATCTGGCCACCATGGCTCCTACTGCAGACAATAGTATAGAGCTTAATAGCGTTTAAGAACTTATTTTCAATTCTTGAGCTACAGCCTACGATGGGTGACGTAATATTCTGTTGTGATAATTTGGCCGTGTCCAGCGTGTGCCGTGTGGTCTAGTGGTTACACACACGCTTCACACGCCAGTGATCCAGGGTTTGTTTCCGGGTCCGGTCAAGGATATGCACTACTGATGAGCTCAAACGAGAGCGAAACTCGAGTCTAGTGCTTCCACATTGACGTGGATAAGCGTTAGGTTCATACCAGAATACGATCAGCGTTCCAGTAGTGGGTTGTGCTCAATATTTAATTCTGTGTTTGTTTATCATATTTTTGTTGTTGTTTAACACAGTTATAGCAATCCTAATTTTCTTTTTGATTTCTGTATCACATATTACCATTGGTTATTATGTGTTTGTGATATAAGAATTGTCTTGTTTCCATCTCTCTTATTTACTTCTATTTGTAAAGTTGATTTGTTTATTATTTAGGATCTATAATAGTTTTTCTTTTCAAATATTTAATGTTCATCCATTATAGCTTTTGTTCTTTATATGCTTCATGCGCTCTTCTAGCTGCCATTAATTTCCTGCTATCACAACTATCATCTCATATCCAAAGTAAACTGAGGCCAGCAAGAATGAATATGGCCATCCACTGAAAAACATATTTTTCACTAATATATTTTATGTGTTATCGTTACTTTACTTATTTGATTGCTAGGAAAACAAAGAAAATTGTAGTTATAATTGTGTGTTTTGCAAATATATTTACTTGAAATTTAGGTTGCTCTCAGCGTTCCTTTCAAGTTAACATTGGAATCAGTGATGAAAGCTATGAGTGGAAGTAAGTTTTCTCTATTTTGTATATTTATTGTTTAAGAAATCAACACCTGCGAAATGAGATGCCTGAGGAGAGCTGCCAACTTAACAATCCGAGGCCAAGTAAGAAATGCTATTATCAGACAGACTGTGGGATCAACACCTTGTGCCACATTTATTGAAAGACAGAAGATCAAGTGGTTTGGCCAGTGTCGTTAGAATGCAACATCAGCAACTACCATCACTGGCCTTACATCAAAGATCATCTGTGACGAGACCACGAGGACGTCCAAGAAGAAAATGTGGATTAGCGACATCAGAGACATTGTACAACCACACGGAATGACACTATCCAGTGCCGCCCACCGGGCGCTGGAACGCAAATTATTCCTCCCCACGATGCTTGACGGAAGAAGTGGAAGATGATGATGATGATTGTTTAAGAGCATTGTTTATGACAAATTTCCTTCTGAGCTAACTCTGTCAGAGCTGCACAATAAAACACGGAAACAAAAATTATATTAACATGGATAAAATGCCTATGAAGAATACATAATACACCAAGAAAAGACATAATAAGAAATTGTATTATCCAGGACAAGAAGCATCAAGATATAGCGCAGAGACAGCTTTCTGCAGAGACCAATATCTATTAGATGCAGCAGAAGAAGAGCAAGAGACCATCCCTGTAATAGATTAAAAGAAACATCATAAGGAATACATTAACTACACAATGTATGAGGTGTACACAAGAATTTCTTCCACAAGTCTGTTTCTAAGAGACTACTGAGGGACAGAACAGGTCTAGAAAAAAATGAAGATTGTATATAATAAAATCCAGATATCTTAGGTTACCAATGGGATGGGAGAGTATTTATTTGCTATCACTATCATAATTGAGGGAGAGTATTTAACTTCTGTGGCTGTTATGATTGAGGGAGAGATTTAACTTTTGAGGTTATCATGATTGAGGAAAAGCATTTAACTTCTGTAGCTGTCATGATTGAGGGAGAGTATTTAACTTATGTGGCTATCATGATTGGTAGAGAATATTTAACTTCTGTGGTTATGATTGAGGGGGAAGTTTAACTTCTGTGACTATCATGTTTGGTCACCAAAAATATAGGCCAGACACCTTATCCACAGTATGCCTTGCTGGCATGTCATAGAGGCTATTTTGTTTTTACATTGTGAGTACTTTGTTTTAAATTACATCATTATAATTACATGTTCCTCTTTGTTGTTTATTATGTTGGTCTGACTTCATCTGAAGGATTACCAACATCCTTTCCATCTCAACACCTTTAACACACGCATATGTCACCCCACTCAGGTTCACTTCGTTCTCGGCAAGAAGTCATTATCAATCTCCGGTTACATATCCAACAGAGAATGCAACTGAACAGCAGTTTGATTGATATCCTGGAGATCTATGAAGAGTTGAATAAAAGAGATGATATACAGTCAATGCAAGTTGTCAGGTAGGTGTATGATATACCAATGTTTTGTTTGGGGACTAGTTATCAGGGTGTCACAGTGGTTAACGCACAGATTACTAGCAACATTGTATGGGTTCAATCCCTTATAGAAGTGTTTACTCCTACCTACCATAAGGGAGTCTCTGTGGCGAAGTGATTGCACTACCTGCTTCGTGCTCCGAAGGTTATGGATTCACTTTCGGACTACATCATTCGGTTCATAAATGCAATAATCTCGGAGATTCCTGGGGGTTGTCTGTGAGACTACAGTAGTTTGTGCTGTGTGCAGCATTTTTGACAAGTTCGCCCAGCAGAAAGTAAACGAGCCATACGGGATCATATCTGGTGCAATTAAGTTGATTCTCTTGCAAGAGTTATTCATCAGAAAAAGTTGTGACATCTGATTGAGTTACTTCACCTCATTAATTAATATTCTTGTATGTAAGATGAACGTTCTCTGCAGCATTTTCCGAAAAGTTTGCCTGCTATCGCTATCTGAGGACATGTACAAACACACACCTCTTTCTTATAATTGTGTCTGTTGCGGTCAGTATGTCTGAATGGATACGTCCCCAAGTCAAGGGCGAGAAGTCAACATTTTAGTGGCTGGTGTAGGGGTTGAACCCTCAACATCAGCACACCGGATGTTTAAAAACGGGTGTTCTTATCCATTTTGGCCATGCTGACCTCTGCTTTTCATCTGTAATTTTCTTTGTATTTATTTGTGTGTCATTATCTTTCAGTTTATTTATTTCCCAGGGATATGCTTCTGTTTTTGGGTCAATGCTCAGCTCTCAAAGTGGCGTATAAGCAGGTAGGTGGATTACCCATTCATTGACATGTTTATTTTCTTCTTCTGCGTTCATCCGGATTTTTTTTTCCGGACGTGACTGCGTTGTGCCTGTTTACAGCAGAGCTGTGCTCTTGCGCCGTTAGGCCGACACATCCGACTTCTGCGGGCATTTGTTGACCGGGTTAACCTTCCCGGTGACATGTTTATTACAACATGTAAGCAGTGCTAGCCATGGCGTACTTGAACATATGATTGCCACGTAGCGATTTAGCCAAGGAACAAGGATGCGGAAGTAAACACATATATATTGCACAGGCGTCAAGGGGAGTTAACCCGGAGGTGGCGTAAAAACGCATGTTGCCAAATGACGTAGTGACGGACTACGTCAGAGGACAACAGACTGGGGCTTGGAGAACAGAACTTGGCGGACACAACAGATAATATCAGAAGAATCAGAACAAAATTATGAATACAACCAGAAGCTTGACGGCAGTCAGATACTTGGAAAGAAAGATATAGGATGAATACATAGTTTGACATTAGTAAGAACGACCTCGGAGCAAGTATGACTGCAATATTGGCTGCAACAACGGTGGACCTGCAGATTGTCGTTTGTGGCTGACACAGAGGTCAATGGCGAATCCAACCACATAGATTGATGTAAGTAGAGTTGATGTAACGGAACAGTCGTGAGGAGATTACAGGACGTTAGGGCGAACAAGGAACTTCGTGATTTTATATCCAGTAGGACGGGATCAGAAGTAACTAAGGTAGATAAATATATATAAATTTAATAATGTTAATAAACATGCATCGTGCACCCCAGAATATTGGGACCGATGTGAACACTGTAAGAATGGACCAGTTACCGACTATTAAAGATGTTGTTTCACAGGGAACCATTGTTCGTACCTGCACTACGTTCTATTGATTGTTCGAGTTATCTCCTACCTAGTACTGTCGTGTTGCGTTGTACTAGATGGAGCCTTACAAAACCTTAAATAACCACATAGCAATGATCATTTTTTATTTAACTGATTAACTGCCATGGAATGATAAATCGTCCTATTCATACTTCCCATAACTGCCTTGGGCTGATAAATCAAATTATAGTTAAATTATTAATACAGTAGTTTTCCCTTTACAACCCCTTTAATTTGATATATAATACAATATTTCTGCTACCATATTAACAACTTTTAAGTCATGACTGTGACACACCCCTGCCTCCCATTCCTCTGTGACACACCCCTGCCTCCCATTCCTCACCATTCATTTTTGTTTGGTCCAAACCTAATATATGTTTGGCACTCAATCTGTTAAAAATGTTTTTAAGCAATAACAGATGTTATTAATCCTACAAAGTCGTGGAAGTGATATTTTAGTCCTGGTTGAAGAGGCAAAAACATCAATGAAATTACATTTATAACATGTAAATAGCAAAACAAATAGTCACTGTCTGTATGTGTCTAATGTGTTCTAATTATGAATTCCAAGAATGACATTCCTTTGAACAATGAAGACACAAACAGATTGCACGATGTATTTCCTAGCATATTTTGCTGCATCTCATTAGGTACATACTGCAGAAACCACACAATAACAGGATGGTAGAACACATACCCAATTGGATCGATAGGATAATTGATAACGACTCTGGCAACCTGGCAAACCATACACACCGAAAATGTCCCACGTCATCGATAGGACACCATTTTTGTGAAACAGGTCATGTGTGACTGATAGGGACAATGCGCTTCGTGCGTTGATTAAAACACAAAATGGACGCATGATAAACATGCAGAAGTAATTGCCTTTCATTTACAAAAGCCAAATTTGTGCAAACAAAAAGACATGATAGTCAGTTTACAATTACCATGTTACACAATTCAAATTACTGTATGAACATGAGTCTCGTATATTTCAGCTTGAAGGATAACATAAAAACAGAAGTGTTGTGTTATTTAAATGTTAACACTTGGCAAGTGAAACAGATACTAAAATATAGTATTGTTCAAATGTTGCAACTCTTAGTGAAAAAGAAATTAGAAAGTGGCATTGTTCAAATTCTGTGCCTCTCTTCCAGGAGCTGGAGTGGGTCAGATCAGCACACGAGATCATCACAGTGAAGCTTATGGTCAAACACATTGAATCCTGCCTTCAGAATGTTTCATCATCACCTACTTCCAGTGGTAAGGAAATATTCTGCCAGCAAACAATATATGCTTTACATCTGAGGTGTCATATGTTGAACTGTGGGACATTGAAGGAAGACACCCATAAGCTTATAGCATTTTGTTTTATTTTCTGGTGTCTAGGCCCAGGTAGATGATGTCTCTTTCCCTAATCCACACTTGCTGTTTCATGGGGAACCTGAGCTTAATTCCAAGACCGGATGTGTTGCCTTCTTCTTCTTTCGCCCTTTCTCCCCCATTGGGGCATAGGCCCTTAACCAACTCTCTCCAAACTGTTCTATCCTCAGCTATCCCATGCAGCTTTGCATCCATATGATTTATTTCTGTCTCTGTACTCTGTCGCTCAGTTGTGGAACAACCTTCCACAAGAAATCAAAGACACCACCAATCATTTTACATACAGTCGTAACCTGTTTGAACACTAGAAAAAGACACCAGGCGCAGAAACGACGACTCACAGACAGTCAGATGGGTTGTCAAACATATTCAAGTGGAGCTGACAGATGAACAGGTCATGACGCAGCTACAACAGGAGAATCTCTATATTTGAATCTTGAGGGCGGAGTGGATCCTGACGTACTCCAAGATCCCTACTATGCTGGCAGTTGTGGCGACAGGCAGCGAGATACCATGCCAGGTATCGATAAACAAGAAAGTACAACAGCCTAAAGGATTCATTCCAAGAATCACTCACTGTTCAAGATGCCAAAGGGCCGGCCACAGCAGCGCAACATGTTGCAGTAAGACAGAGATCTGCCGATACTGCGCTGATCACCACGCCTTCAAAGAGTGTCCTCTGGCCAAACAGGACACAGACTTCCGAGCACCCAACAACAGGAGAAAGTGTGCCAACTGCCTGGGCAAGCATGGAACAAGATACTTGGGCTGTCCGTACGTCCAAAGACATAGAGACGTCTTAGAGATCGCCATTACCACAAAGACACCATATAAGGAAGCAATGCGGAGGTGCGAGACAGACACATGCATCTCGCAAGCGGAAAGATCTCAACTGCAAAGCCAGATAGACGAGTTAAAGAAACAAATCAAGCTACTTTAAATGCCAACACCAAACGGTGACAATTAAAAACTACTGGCCGGAATGAAAGAGATCCAGCACATCATCAAACAAGAGATGGAGCGCATGGTCGAGATGAAGAAGGAGAACGAAGAAATCCTACAAATGATCAAGACCGAAAGAGAACTACTGAACGCCGAAAGGGAACAATTCCAATACAAACTAACAGAAGCCATGCAAGAGACCACAGAAAAGCCACAAGATGAAACCCAACAAAAGACCGAGCCGGGACCGCAAGCTAAAGCCAGCAGCCCAACCACGACAAGCCCGAGAAACTCAAGGGGAAGCCAATATCCTGCCAGACCTCTGAAGAAAACCCAGATGGTCTCAAAGACGATGACATAGAACACACCCTGTCCGCCTTCCCATTTACATTGGAGGAGCTCCTCGTGGAGAATGCAGAATACGAAAGGAAAGAGGTACTCAGGTGCAAGGACTTCAAAAGACGCAAGGAAGAAAAGGAAAAAAAGAAGCCCAAGAAATTCAAGGGGAAACCAATGTCCCACCAGACCTCTGAAGAATACCCAGACATACACTATGATGACGAACACCCATACGAATCTGGGCATAGACGGCACAGAGATCGTCCCGTGGTTGACCACAGAGGAAGAAATCGAAAGGCAGCAGAAGCTCAAATTCGAAAGTGAAAAAAGGCGCAAGGAGGAAAATGAAAACATCGAAAAGCTCCTCCATACAATACACAATAAAGGGGGCAAAACGACCAAATAAAAAGCTCTTATAAGGACTTCAACCAGTCAAACCAGAGGAGCCAGGAGCCATCACCAACCAAAGAAACCACCTGAGGAGGCGGGCACAAAGGGCAGCTCGCCGACCAATCACCCAACTGTCGTCACAGACACAAAAGCCTACATAATCAGTCCAGATCAGGACTCACTCGCAAAAGCGCACAGAAAAAAACAGGATTAAACCCACAAAAACCACGGACCTCAACTCTAACCAAGGCTGAAGAAAAGGTTGAACGAGGCTGAATTTGGAAATTTTGTTTTTAAATCAAGTCAAGTTTGAACACTATCTCAGTACAGACTACATGCCCCCCTAAAACAAAACAAACTACGATAATAAAAATTATTGCAAACAACAACTAGTATAATAAACATTCCCATATGTATGGCACATTACACCTTCCTTGGGTATTTATAATGACCGTGTTAAAAATTGTCTTACTGAATCATGCATTATTGATTATTTTCCATGCGTTTTAATGCATATTGTTCTGTTGTTTAAGATTAGCTTCATAAGTGGTGTATGAATAAAATAACGTATGAGAGAAAAGAGATAAGAACGGCAGAATGTCATCAGACAGGCCTGCATGCCCAATTCTTAACCCTTGTAAAATAAAGTTTATTCATTCGTTCGTACTCCATGTGTTTTTAGTTCTTCGTCTATTTTTTTTTTTTGCCCTTTGGATTCCAGACAAGGGACTTTATAGTTATACAGTTCCCGGTATTTACTGTATTCTGCAATTATATTCCATGACAATATTTTATCTTCGTAAACACAATGGCAATAGCCAGAACCGCTCAAGCACTCAGATATGAAGAACAAAACAGAACAAGTTAATAAATGTACCTGTCTGGATCAAATTGTAACAGAAATCACCCAATGAGAGAGACAGAAAATATAATCAAAATTGTGAAGGCTGAGGATATTTATAGAACAACAAAAAAAAGTATAATTTCAGTAAATATGCAACTTCATCTACTGAAAAGAATTCTTCAGAATACATCTGACCAGTTACATTACATGGTTCTGAAATATGGACAGTGAATAAACTTGATGAAAAATGTAGAGGTGTTTGCAATGTGGTGTTAACAAAATATTAAAGAAACAGCTGAATTGACAAATATAAAGACTTCTTAAAGTAATTAGAAAGTGAATACTCTCATAGCTTAGTCACCTAAGACATTAACAAAATACCAAAGAAGTACGGGAGGACAACACTGGGTAAAGAGGAAGAGAAGTTCTATCAATGCAGACAACTGTGGATTGCACTGATCAGGAAACTTCACAAATAGCCCAAAGGCTGGAGTACTTGATGAAAGCATGAGGAAGTTGAGAAACTGTTCTGTGGAAAGCTAACATGCAGAAAACAAAGAGAAGGAGGAAGAGGCTTAAATAATAGACATCTTCTCGAAGTGTGAATGTAAAAATGTGTATGGCTGCTTTACATAGAGGAGAAGATAACAAGCCATTTAATGCAAAAAACTATACATACCACTATAATAAATGTGCAGTTCTGGACATGAAAATATCATCTGCCTAGCTTTAGGATTTCTTGCTAAATTTATAATAAAGTTGTTTATAATCATGTTGTATTATTTCTTCTTTATATGCTGTTTATTCCCCAGAGCTGTTAATAATGAAAGCCATGATGAACTGGATGTCAGCAAGAAAAGTCACGCCTGATGTCAGTAACCTTGACTTGGCCAGATTGGATAAAGTCTGCCAGGGGTCATCCAATCCATTGTGTGTCATCTGTGGTAGTGATATCCTTTGGTTCAGTGTGACACTTGGAGGTTATCTCTTTTGTCTAACAGCATTTTGTTTTACTTGTCTTCTGTTACCCTCCTTAAGCCAAATAAATGATTATTTTAGGGCAATATATTCATCACATTTTATGTTGTAGTAAGAAATAAAAACTTGTCCAACACTGCAGATCTGATTAGCATTGATAGTAACATCAAGCTCCTTGAATTAACTTTGTCTCTTGAAGTACTCTTAACCTTTTCTTGCTTACTTAACTTAATTTAAGAATTGACATCACTGCACTCTGGATAATCCCATATATGCTCTTTTCTCTCTCTCTCTCTCTCTCTCTCTCTCTCTCTCTCTCTCTCTCTCTCTCTCTCTCTCTTCTCTCTCTCTCTCTCTCTCTCTCCTCTCTCTTCCCCCCCCCCCTTTTACATCTTCAAATACTCTTACTCTTACCCTTGCATGTACTCTTATCCCTCGTAAGTACTTTTACTCTTTGAAATACTGTAATGGTTAGTTTACACTTAAGTGTTAATGCTTCCTTCTTGTTAGCCATATGACTCCCTGATTAGATTTTGAGCCAGCTACCAAAGTTCCCTTTTACAAAGTTTCTAGCCAAGAAAGTCCAACCTGCTTAATAGTTAAGATTTCCAACATTAGAAACATAAAAATTGCTGCAACTTCCATTGACAATCACTGTCTTTCTGGGGTTAGTTTTGAGTTTAGATTAGACCAGTGGTTTTTTGTTAGAGAAGTGTTCTGTATCTTCATTGTTTATGCCATAACAAGTTGAAGAATAAAGTACCTTAACAGGGACCACAGTTCAGTTTGGTTGGTTTCCTCTTAGCAAGATGCCCTAAAGGTCATCAGATACGTAAGTAATAACCTTTTTTCTAAATTCATGATTTGTGTTAGCACTTGTGAACACCTAATTATCCGTCCTTTTTTCCATACCACCATCACCACCACCCCATCTTTTCAGAGGTAATCAATCATCACAGTTTCCATACATGTGTAAGTATTCCGAAGTTCACTTGTCCCTTTAGCATGGCAAAAGTATCATTTGGAGATGACACATTTTAATCCAGAATGCTTATAGCTTTGTTTTTCTATGTTTGCTACCTAACGAGATGCAGTGAAATATGTCAGGCAATAAATCATGCAACCTGTTATATTTAGCTTCTGTATTTAACCTTTTTTAAATGTCACATTGGTTTACAGTACTTGTTGTAGTGTGGTAGCAAGAATCTTCTTGTTTGTCTGTTGTCCTTTGTCCCCCCCATTGCAACATAGGCCCTCCTGCAGCTCTCGCCATGGTCTCCCTATATAATTCATCTATTTCTTTAATTCTCTTCTCTGTATTTTTATGTTTCCCATTATTTTGTTTGCCTTGTGACTTCCAGACAAGTGAGTGTCTAGTTATACTATCTTCGGGTTTTCTTAGTTTGTGTCCTGTCCAGTACCAGCATCTTTTCATCACCTCTTGTTTCACTGGAATCTAATTATCCATATAATTCATCTATTTCTGTAATTCTCTTCTCTGTATTTTTATGTTTCCCATTATTTTGTTTGCCTTGTGACTCCCAGACAAGTGAGTGTCTAGTTATACTATCCTTGGGTTTTCTCAGTTTGTGTCCTGTCCAGTACCAGCATCTTTTCATCACCTCTTGTTTCACTGGAATCTAGTTATCGACATGAGCTCCACATTGGTGATTCTGTCATATCATCTTAGTCCCACTATTCTGCACAGGTGCCAGTTATTGTAGGTTTGTAGTGTAATATTCATTCTTTTAGTTTTTCTTCATGTATCTGATTCAAACAGTGATACCGATTTAACAGTGGATATATTGTTTGTGACCACATGGTTCTGTATTTAGCCCATTTCGTGAAATTAGTACCAGAAAGTATGGAATGTGATGTATTGATACTTATCACATTGCTTCTCGTGTGCCAAAACCCAAATGTGCCACTAAGGTATGGAAACACATTCCGTTTTAGTCATTCCATCCTGAAGAATTTGTCATCAGTAGATATATAAAAGGGTAATGAAGTATAATTAGACTATCTAGAAAGATAACGGTGATTTTTTATACCTGAGATATCTTAATTGTCACCAGAACTGTGTGCGCTGACTCTCCTTCCATGTCAAGACATGCCAGGGAGAAAGTGTGAGGCCTGTACCCATCCATCTGTTAGTCTGTCTACATTGTCAGGTAACAGTGTTGTGTATTTACTTTCCATCACTATTAGATTAGATATTTGTCTGTTTTCAGTAGCTGGTACAGTTAATTGAAGAGATTAGAACAAGAATGACTATGGCAAAGGTAGCCTTTTGCAAGATAGAAAATATACTAACCAATAAAATGATAATTGCAACGAGAACAAGAGTGTTGAGGTGCTACATAGAGCCTGCACTTTTGTATGGATGTGAAACATGGACAATGAACAGACAAACTGGAAAATATAATGGTAATGGAAATATGGTTTCTGAGGAAAATACAAAGAATACGGTGGATAGACAGAAAAACCAATGAGTAAGTCCTACAAGAAGCAAATGAAAACCATAAACTAATTAGAGAAATTAGACATAGTCAAGATTTTTTGGACACGTCATAAGAAAAAATAAACTAGAGAACTTGGTGATAACTGGCAAGATTGAGTTGAAAAGAACAAGCTTACGGTAGAGAAGTAAATATCTGAATGGCTTGACCATGGTTTAGAAAACAGAGCTGATCAGCGACTTTCGTGATCGTGTGAGATGGTGAAACATTAATACCCAAGCTTATCAGCATGGCACATGATGATATTGACTCTGCTGACATGTGGGAAAAGAATAGATTGTATTTCTATGTAAAGTTCATTTCTATTGCTTTTATTTTTCAGATGTGAAAATGATCACACCAAAGTGGCTATGTGTTTTGTGTGGAGGACACCTTGCGACATTCAGTTTTGTAGTCTTCAATACTCTAAGCTTGTCTAGTTTGTAAATAAAATGATAATTACTCTGTATTTATTGCTTTTATATGTTATTGTTTAACAGTGCATGTTACTGATATTCTTCTGCTTTTCATCTCCCAAGTGTAGTCAGAGCATACAACCTCAGCCAACTCATGGCGAGCTCTCTTCTAGACAAGTGTATAATTGTTTGGATTGTGTGGCTAAGTTTTCTACGAGGACAAGGTGGTCAGCCTCACACTTTCCTGGATCATTAGGTAGAAGATCAATGTTTCACATTTATCTGAGTAGGATGAGAGTTAAAATTCAGGAGAGAATAACTCATGCAATTATAATAAAAGTAATCAATTGTTCCTGAAGCAGTATCTTGCTGTGTGTCTGTGATGTGATGGAGCTATCACATTTTGTAGACTGAGAGCCAGGAGGAATAGATGACCAATCGTTCCCTCACTGTGGCAAGTACCGAGCTTGGGCGACACACCTTCATCCTAACTGTACCCATGACATTACCAGCACAGGTCACTGTTAGCTTCGCTAGAGAAAACTCTTGCTTCTACAAGTAACAACCAAAATATCATGTTCATGATTGCTGTAAAACTCTTGCTTCTACAAGTAAGAACCAAAATATCATATTCATGATTGCTGTAAAACTCTTGCTTCTACAAGTAACAATCAAAATATCATCTTCATGATTGCTGTAAAACTCTTGCTTCTACAAGTAACAACCAAAATATCATCTTCATGATTGCTGTAAAACTCTTGCTTCTACAAGTAAGAACCAAAATATCATATTCATGATTGCTGTAAAACTCTTGCTTCTACAAGTAACAATCAAAATATCATCTTCATGATTGCTGTAAAACTCTTGCTTCTACAAGTAACAACCAACATATCACATTCATGATTGCTGTAAAGCTCTTGCTTCTACAAGTAACAACCAAAATATCATCTTCATGATTTCTGTAAAACTCTTGCTTCTACAAGTAACAACCAATCATGTTCATGATTGCTGTAAAACTCTTGCTTCTACAAGTAACAACCAAAATATCATGTTCATGATTGCTGTAAAACTCTTGCTTCTACAAGTAAGAACCAAAATGTCATGTTCATGATTGCTGTAAAACTCTTGCTTCTACAAGTAACAACCAAAATATCATGTTCATGATTGCTGTAAAGCTCTTGCTTCTACAAGTAACAACCAAAATATCATCTTCATGATTTCTGTAAAACTCTTGCTTCTACAAGTAACAACCAATCATGTTCATGATTGCTGTAAAACTCTTGCTTCTACAAATAAGAACCAAAATGTCATGTTCATGATTGCTGTAAAGCTCTTGCTTCTACAAGTAAGAACCAAAATATCATGTTCATGATTGCTGTAAAACTCTTGCTTCTACAAGTAACAACCAAAATATCATGTTCATGATTGCTGTAAAACTCTTGCTTCTACAAGTAACAACCAAAATATCATGTTCATGATTGCTGTAAAACTCTTGCTTCTACATGTAAGAACCAAAATTTCATGTTCATGATTGCTGTAAAGCTCTTGCTTCTACAAGTAAGAACCAAAATGTCATGTTCATGATTGCTGTAAAGCTCTTGCTTCTACAAGTAACAACCAAAATATCATGTTCATGATTGCTGTAAAACTCTTGCTTCTACAAGTAACAACCAAAATATCATGTTCATGATTGCTGTAAAACTCTTGCTTCTACAAGTAACAACCAAAATATCATGTTCATGATTGCTGTAAAGCTCTTGCTTCTACAAGTAAGAACCAAAATGTCATGTTTATGATTACTGTAAAACTCTTGCTTCTACAAGTAACAACCAAAATATCATGTTCATGATTGCTGTAAAGCTCTTGCTTCTACAAGTAACAACCAAAATATCATGTTCATGATTTCTGTAAAACTCTTGCTTCTACAAGTAACAACCAATCATGCTCATGATTGCTGTAAAGCTCTTGCTTCTACAAGTAAGAACCAAAATATCATGTTCATGATTGCTGTAAAACTCTTGCTTCTACAAGTAACAACCAAAATATCATGCTCATGATTGCTGTAAAGCTCTTGCTTCTACAAGTAAGAACCAAAATGGCATGTTCATGATTGCTGTAAAACTCTTGCTTCTACAAGTAAGAACCAAAATGTAATGTTCATGATTGCTGTAAAACTCTTGCTTCTACAAGTAACAACCAAAATATCATGCTCATGATTGCTGTAAAGCTCTTGCTTCTACAAGTAAGAACCAAAATATCATGTTCATGATTGCTGTAAAACTCTTGCTTCTACAAGTAAGAACCAAAATGTCATGTTCATGATTGCTGTAAAACTCTTGCTTCTTTGTTTTCATTTACCACTGCTATCCCACAGAACTGTGTGACTTGCCCTCATAGCTTTTTCTACCCAGCTATGCACTGCTTTACGGGATAAACATTTGTCAGCATAAACACTGAAAACCCACCTTGGCGGGAGACATTTCGCGAGTGGCGCTGAATGTGAAGTGAAAATATGGTTTAGAAAACAGAGCACGCAGTTCTATGCAGCCGGTTTGGGAGGGCTGATAAAATGATGGGATAAGTGCATGAATGTTGGTGGAAATTATGTTGAGAAAAAAAGGGACAATGTATGTATAAAAATAAACTGGTTTCAAGTTGTTATCATATTTAGTTATTTTTCTACAGCCATTTGTGACTTACTTTTGTACCACAATGTGATACTACGAGTAAATAGGGCATATTCTTAAGCAAGTTAATCGGCTACAGTTATCTCGGAACATGTCATAACATCTGATGGGAGATGCCTTGAAGAGAACAACGGAATTGCCATGAGGAAGGTAGCCTTTTGCAAGATGAAATACATACTGACCAATAAAAAAAGATATCAATTGAAACGAGGAAAAGAATGTTGAAGTGCTATATAGAACCTGTATGTAGAACTTGTGTATGGATGTGAAGCGTGGATAATGAGCAGTCAAGCTGAAAAACATCTGATGGCTGTGGAAATGTGGTTTCTAAGGAAAATGCAAAGAATACCATGGACAGACAGAAAAACAAATGAACAAGTCCTTCAAGAAACAATTGAAGATTGTAAACTGATCAGAGTCATTAGATGTAGACAGTCACAATTTTTTGGGCATGTTATGAGAAGAAATGACTTGGTGACAACTGGCAAGATCGAAGGTAAGAGACCAAGGGGAAGACCGAGTAGTAAATACCTGGATGGCTTGACCATGTGGCATGGTCGAGACAGAAACACAGAACTAATCCACGATTCTGGTGATCGAGTGAGATAGCAAAGCATGACCGCCGCTGCTTATCGGCATGGCACATGATGGATGGATCTCAGTCATGGGCGCTTTCATCACTGCATTGTCAAAAAAGTATGGACATCAAGGGTGATTGTATAAAGTGATGTGAATAACCAAGAACTGTGGCAGCTGGAGTGCTCAACTGACTGTCATCGTCCCAACTATAAGGGGACCTTACTAGTAATCTGCGTGTGGAAACAGTGAGAGTCATGCCCATTGTGGGCCGGTCCATGAGCAATTATTATAGTGGTACAAGTCACCAGAGTTGATCCAAAACACCAAGGACAGATCTGTGGGGAGACGTGAACGCCGATGACAGCTGGCAAGGCACTTGATGATGATGATGATACTGTGACACTCAGCTGGGATGCTTGTTGTTGAGTCAACTGAGGGACAGTAGATTGTAAGATGGATGAAATCATCAGGCACTTGGTGGGGTGGCCAGAAAGTGATACTGTTGGAAGTAACGATACATCGTTAGAGAAACAGTTCGACTGCCACCTCTCCCACAGAGAAATGGGGAGGGGGTGTCAATCTGGATATAGCAGCTTACCCTCATATATCATTAAGCCTGTCACCTATGTCAGAAAAATATACCAGCAGTGAGGAATTTCTTATTTTCCATCTACCTGGTTGTCAGTGAGTCGGCGCCAGCCCTAGACTGCAAGAGTGAGGTACTGTCTTCTGTGACTTTCCTGGTGTGTACTTGTCACTAGAACTGTGTATTACCACAATCACATACACACTAGTTATGATTGTAATACACACCTATCATATATATTGACAAGAAATTCATCACGCCCGCAACACACACCTCTGACAAACGCCAACCCTCCTTAGTTTTCTCTGACACCATGAATGGTAATTACAGAGTAACTATTCCTGGCTTCCTTTTTGAACCCTGGGGGAACAGGTGATATAAGCTAGTGAGCTTACTATTATTTATCAAGGATTTGACTATAAATCAGTTTTAGGATGTATCTTCCAACATCTATGCCACTTCACTCTAGTATGTAGTACACCTATATGTTTTCTCCTCTCTTCTTCACCCCCCACACCAACCTACCAAGCACTGTATGAGTGCCGGTCGTTCAGTAACCAACGGCATACTATTTTTTTTGCATGTCCTTTTTACAGGCCATCACAGTCAACACCAGCATTTCTGCCACTGTTATCTCTTGGCAAGTTTACGTTCAGTAGTTTGCCATTGCTTTCTGAACGACCGGCACCAATACCAACGCAACGCAGTCTGCTACCAAATCGTAGGTATACGGGATTACAAACCATGTCCCATCCCTTCGCCATTGAGACCAGCAAACTACTGAACATAAACTTGCTAAGAAATGACAAACAACACAGTCAAAACATGATGGGGTGACTGCAACGCCATGTACAGGATGTGCAACTAATAACTCCTCCACACTAAGTAACTCTTCTTCACAAGGAAGTGTTTCCTTCACACTTTCCTGGCTGAATCAGTGTTCTCTTTTTTCTGATGACTTGTTCATATATTGATTAGATTTTGTAACTGTTGTCTACCAGATGACTTAGAGCTAAGATTGTCTACCAGATGACTTAGAGCTAAGTTTGTCTACCAGATGACTTTCACTTAAGTGTGTCTACCAGATGAGGTAGCAGCAGTTACGTTTGTCTATGTGATGAGGTAGCAGCAACTCAGTTTGTCTGTAAGATGAGGTAGCAGCAGCTAAGTTTGTCTATGTGATGAGATAGCAGCAGCTCAGTTTGTCTGTAAGATGAGGTAGCAGCAGCTCAGTTTGTCTGTAAGATGAGGTAGCAGCAGCTAAGTTTGTCTGTAAGATGAGGTAGCAGCAGCTAAGTTTGTCTGTAAGATGAGGTAGCAGCAGCTCAGTTTGTCTGTAAGATGAGGTAGCAGCAGCTCAGTTTATTTGTAAGATGAGGTAGCAGCAGCTCAGTTTGTCTACGAGATGAGGTAGCAGCAGCTAAGTTTGTCTATGTGATGAGGTAGCAGCAGCTAAGTTTGTCTGTAAGATGAGGTAGCAGCAGCTAAGTTTGACTGTAAGATGAGGTAGCAGCAGCTAAGTTTGTCTGTAAGATGAGGTAGCAGCAGCTAAGTTTGTCTGTAAGATGAGGTAGCAGCAGCTTAGTTTGTAAGATGAGGTAGCAGCAGCTAAGTTTGTCTGTAAGATGAGGTAGCAGCAGCTTAGTTTGTAAGATGAGGTAGCAGCAGCTAAGTTTGACTGTAAGATGAGGTAGCAGCAGCTAAGTTTGTCTGTAAGAGAGGTAGCAGCAGCTTAGTTTGTCTGTAAGATGAGGTAGCAGCAGCTAAGTTTGTCTGTAAGATGAGGTAGCAGCAGCTAAGTTTGTCTGTAAGATGAGGTAGCAGCAGCTTAGTTTGTCTGTAAGATGAGGTAGCAGCAGCTAAGTTTGTCTGTAAGATGAGGTAGCAGCAGCTTAGTTTGTAAGATGAGGTAGCAGCAGCTAAGTTTGTCTGTAAGATGAGGTAGCAGCAGCTAAGTTTGTCTGTAAGATGAGGTAGCAGCAGCTTAGTTTGTCTGTAAGATGAGGTAGCAGCAACTCAGTTTGTCTGTAAGATGAGGCAGCAGCAGCTTAGTTTGTCTGTAAGATGAGGTAGCAGCAGCTCAGTTTGTCTGTAACATGAGGTAGCAGCAGCTCAGTTCGTCTGTAAGATGAGGTAGCAGCAGCTCAGTTTGTCTGTAAGATGAGGTAGCAGCAGCTCAGTTTGTCTGTAAGATGAAGGGTGGGGGGCTAGCAGCAGCTCAGTTTGTCAGTAAGATGAAGTAGCAGCAGCTCAGTTTGTCTGTACGACTGAGTAGCAGCAGCTCAGTTTGTCTGTAAGATGAGGAAGCAGCAGCTCAGTTTGTCTGTAAGATGAGGAAGCAGCAGCTCAGTTTGTCTGTAAGATGAGGAAGCAGCAGCTCAGTTTGTCTGTAAGATGAGGTAGCAGCAACTAAGTTTGTCTATGTGATGAGGTAGCAGCAGCTCAGTTGTCTGTACGATGAGGTAGACAGCAGCTAAGTTTGTCTGTAAGATGAGGTAGCAGCAGCTCAGTTTGTCTGTAAGATGAGGTAGCAGCAGCTCAATTTGTAAGATGAGGTAGCAGCAGCTAAGTTTCTCTATGAGATGAGGTAGCAGCAGCTCAGTTTTGTCTGTAAGATGAGGTAGCAGCAGCTCAGTTTGTCTGTAAGATGAGGTAGCAGCAGCTCAGTTTGTCTGTAAGATGAGGTAGCAGCAGCTCAGTTTGTCTGTAAGATGAGGTAGCAGCAGCTCAGTTTGTCTGTAAGATGAGGTAGCAGCAGCTCAGTTTGTCTATGTGATGAGGTAGCAGCAGCTCAGTTTGTCTGTAAGATGAGGTGGCAGCAGCTAAGTTTGTCTATGTGATGAGGTAGCAGCAGCTCAGTTTGTCTGTAAGATGAGGTAGCAGCAGCTCAGTTTGTCTGTAAGATGAGGTAGCAGCAGCTCAGTTTGTCTGTAAGATGAGGTAGCAGCAGCTCAGTTTGTCTGTAAGATGAGGTAGCAGCAGCTCAGTTTGTCTGTAAGATGAGCTAGCAGCAGCTCAGTTTGTCTGTAAGATGAGCTAGCAGCAGCTAAGTTTGTCTATGAGATGAGGTAGCAGCAGCTAAGTTTGTCTGTAAGATGAGGTAGCAGCAGCTAAGTTTGTCTATGTGATTAGGTAGCAGCAGCTCAGTTTGTCTGTAAGATGAAGTAGCAGCAGCTCAGTTTGTCTGTAAGATGAGGTAGCAGCAGCTAAGTTTGTCTGTAAGATGAGGTGGCAGCAGCTACGTTTGTCTGTAAGATGAGGTAGCAGCAGCTAATTTTGTCTGTAAGGTGAGGTAGCAGCAGCTAAGTTTGTCTGTAAGATGAGGTCGCAGCAGCTCAGTTTGTCTGTAAGATGAGGTAGCAGCACCTCAGTTTGTCTGTAAGATGAGGTAGCAGCAGCTCAATTTGTCTGTAAGATGAGGTAGCAGCAGCTAAGTTTGTCTATGAGATGAGGTAGCAGTAGCTCAGTTTGTCTGTAAGATGAGGTAGCAGCAGCTTAGTTTGTCTGTAAGATGAGGTAGCAGCAGCTCAGTTTGTCTGTAAGATGAGGTAGCAGCAGCTCAGTTTGTCTGTAAGATGAGGTAGCAGCAGCTAAGTTTGTCTTTGAGATGAGGTAGCAGCAGCTCAGTTTGTCTGTAAGATGAGGTAGCAGCAGCTCAGTTTGTCTGTAAGATGAGGTAGCAGCAGCTCAGTTTGTCTGTAAGATGAGGTAGCAGCAGCTCAGTGTGTCTGTAAGATGAAGTCGCAGCAGCTCAGTTTGTCTGTAAGATGAGGTCGCAGCAGCTCAGTTTGCCTGTAAGATAAGGTGGCAGCAGCTAAGTTTGTCTGTAAGATGAGGTAGCAGCAGCTAAGTTTGTCTGTAAGATGAGGTAGCAGCAGCTCAGTGTGTCTAAGATGAGGTAGCAGCAGCTCAGTGTGTCTGTAAGATGAGGTAGCAGCAGCTCAGTTTGTCTGTAAGATGAGGTAGCAGCAGCTCAGTTTATCTGTAAGATGAGGTAGCAGCAGCTCAGTTTATCTGTAAGATGAGGTAGCAGCAGCTATGTTTGTCTGTAAGATGAGGTAGCAGCAGCTATGTTTGTCTGTAAGATGAGGTAGCAGCAGCTCAGTTTGTCTGTAAGATGAGGTGGCAGCAGCTCAGTTTGTCTATGTGATGAGGTAGCAGCAGCTCAGTTTGTCTGTAAGATGAGGTGGCAGCAGCTAAGTTTGTCTATGTGATGAGGTAGCAGCAGCTCAGTTTGTCTGTAAGATGAGGTTGCAGCAGCTAAGATCCTTAGCTGGATTTGAACTTCAGTAATTTGTCAACTAGAGGTAGATGCCTTACTTCCAATCCACTCAAACTTGTCTTTTTTGTGATACACAATAACCTCTCTATGTATGTATATAATCTTTCTTGTTATACACAATAACTTCTATACATAGTCTTTAGTTTAAGATACAATAACCTCTATAAATAATATGTGTTCTCAGTCACGTTATGTGTATGTAAAGACAAATACAGATAAGATTAAATCGGTTTCTGTTAAGTAAATTAAACATTCAACAGCCAACCTCTCAATACAGGCAATCACTCAATGACAAACTGAACTTCCAGCAATCAGCTCCAAGGTTTTTGGCTTCAAACAAAGAATTCTCACCTGTTTTTGCCGGTGAATGAACAGACAGTGACAAAAAAAAAAGATCGTGTTTGCCTATCGACATCAGAATAATTGCATAGGCGGATTAGCTATGCTAATCTAGTCACATATTGCGTTCTTTGTACCACATCTTGACCTGGGGGTCAGTGAGCGGGAGTTTACTGGTATTATTACTATCTGTATTGATTGCATTGTGATGGAGCTGTGAACATTTGTGTAATATATGTTTGTGGTGTCTAATATGTCGGGCACACTAGCGAAGTTGACAGAGGTCTGCGCTGGTTATGTCATGTGCACGCATGAGCATGATATCCGTGCTAAAGTGATGAGGATGTGTCTGTGTCAACGTGATTAAGATATCCGTGTCAAAGTGATGAGGATATCCGTGTCAAAGTGACGAAGATATCCGTTTCAAAGTGATGGAGATGTCTGTGTCAAAGTGATGAGGATGTCTGTGTCAACGTGATTAAGATGTCCCTGTCAAAGTGATGAAGATGTCCCTGTCAAAGTGATGAGGATGTCTGTGTCAACGCGATTATGATATCTGTGTCAAAGTGATGAAGATGTCTGTGTCAAAGTGATGAGGATGTGTCTGTGTCAACATGATTACGATATCCGTGTCAAAGTGATGAGGATATCCGTGTCAAAGTGATGAAGATGTCGCTGTCAAAGTGATGAGGATGTCTGTGTCAACGCGATTAAGATATCTGTGTCAAAGTGATGAGGTTATCCGTGTCAACGTGATTAAGATATCCGTGTCAAAGTGATGAGGATATCCGTGTCAAAGTGATGAAGATGTCCCTGTCAAAGTGACGAAGATGTCTGTGTCAAGGCGATTAAGATATCTATGTCAAAGTGATGAGGATGTCTGTGTCAACGCGATTAAGATATCTGTGTCAACGTGATGAAGATGTCCCTGTCAAAGTGATGAGGATGTCTGTGTCAAAGTGATGAAGATGTCTGTCCCTGTCAAAGTGATGAAGATGTCCCTGTCAAAGTAATGAAGATGTCCGTACCAGGGTGATTAAAATATCCGTGTCAAAGTGATGAAGAAATCTGTCGCGGCTGAGTTTCGAACGCCTGGTAAGGCGGTTCACCAACCTTTGGCCACGGAGCCGGCAAAATAAGAATTAACAGCGTTAAAGAAACAGACCCATAAGACCGAAGTTAATGTGATTGCATGAAATCAGTATGTTCAGTTAACAACTAGAAGAGGCATAAGAAATTCAGTGAGAAATTAACTGAGTAAGAAGACAACTTAAAGTAGATGTCTGGAATAGAATGATCATTAAATGAGAATGAATTAAGTTAATTATTATACTTTCAGCATTAGCACGATACGAGATAAGAAAATGTAAAATATCCGGTACATTCGTGTATGTATTATCTGGCAGATTTTTTAAGTGTGTGAAACAGCGATCTGTATTGTAGATTACAAAAGAAGAAAGACACTGAAAATGACTTTCTTTTAGCAGGTGTTGGTGTGGACACGTGTCTTCTTCAATGTCTGCTCCTATTGGCAACTGTCAGACATCGATTTCCCACAGTTTTTTTTTTTCCAGCAAGATTTCGTGATTTTCATCGCTTTATCTGGTTTGTTTTTTATTCCCAACTCATGCCCGGATGTAGAAATTTTACGATTATGCTACGAAATTTGGTAGCGCGACATGACATGTTTTTATAACAACTATAAATGTTTTATGACAATGTACATTTTGTGACTTGCAAAATATATTTGTCTGAGACAAAGTTTTCCTTATGTTAACTCACTGTGTCCTGATTATTAACTCTTTGCTCTCCTGATAACTGAAATGTATACTCCTATCCTATTGTTCAGACAGTTAACGCTTTCTCAGTGAGTACGCTCATGAAGATCGAGATGGGCTAGATTCGAAGACAATGTGTGAAGTCTCTAAGGATGCCCCCCCCCCCCCCCACCACCACCACCCCGAAAAAAATAAAGTTTATTTTAGTGCCAAGCCACGCGTGTGTGAGAGGAAGTGAACAGGATGATATGCGTGGCGGAACTACTGTGGAAAGCGGATGGGCAATGGACCGGGCTGATATAGTGAATGCCTTCAGAGAGGCATGGTGATTAAACGATTTAAGTTATGACTTCGAATCTGTGACCCTGGCCAGACAGCAAGAACATCAGGTCAGAAGGGGTGACACCACCAGACAAGAGCGTTATGCTGGGGTCCAGAGGATGAATCAACAAATAACAAGAAGTAGATTGTGAGCTTTACTAAAACACGATTATAAGAAACCAATTAGACGTTGCGGCCCAAGTCTGTGTCAGCACAGAACAGATAAACACAAACCAATACTAAACTACATGAAACACACTACATGACAATAATATTAAGGGTACTTATCTGAATCTGTGTCTTAGCTTGGAGTGACTGATTTGGAGGTCCAAAGGAAAATAGTCAACCACAGGACTGGTGTCGTTAACCACTAAATGCTGAGAGAGATATCGGGGAGTAGCCCAGACCACTAATGTACTGAATGGTTCAATCTGCAGTGAGATAATCTATCGACTAGCTGACTAGTTAGCGCGGTAATTCATTCTGACCAGGGTATGGTAAAGTGACATCTGCCTGCGGCAATATTAAGCTATTTGCAGGTCCTTTACATGACGTTGTAGTCAACCCTAGCATTTATTTGCTGTTTGTAGTTTACTATACAATTTTACAGTGTGTAGTTTTGACAGTAAACTGGCGAAAACATCCCGGAAGCTTTGGATATGTGGTTTTATAGACTGTCATTTACTGCCAATATAGTACCTTGCGGAGTGTGGCAGAGGGGTCTTTGAGCCTGAGGAACTAAGGCCGCCTGGCTAGTGCAGTCGCCGCGAACTGTGCAGGTTAGGATATTCTTTTTGCCCCCGACAGAAAAAAATCCCACACCTTACCGAGGATTCGAACACGGGTCTCCCGAATGAGAGTCCGGCGTTCTAGCCACTCGGCCAGCCGCTCCTCGGTTTTATAGACGAATGCTGAAAATTAAATGGACAGCCAAAACTAGCAATCTGGACATTTTGAGGGAAGCTAAGTCGCAAAGACAACTTATAACAAACATCAGAAAGAGGCAGTCATGGTTATTTGGCCAGTTTTGAGAGGACAGAATTTGGAAAATGTGACAACCGGAAATATTTGCGAAAAGAGAGATAGAGGAAGACAGCGGGAGAAGATTCTTGACAGTCTTATGTCTTGGCACGGAAGGGAGTCAACACATAAATTGATCCATGCCGTCGAAATCGCAATTTGTGGAGAGGCATGATCGCCCACATCAGCTGGCAAGGCACTGGATGATGATGAGTTTTGACATTGCTTTTTGTACAGCCGCCTCTCATGCCATTATGAAAATCAATGTAAAACGATCTGTTCCCATAGCGCCTGCTACTGACTTAGGTCTTGATTATGCAGCGAACGAAAGAAGAAGAAGAATGTCTTGATTGTGAAATTGCGTTCACTGCCCCTAGGCTACATAAGCCGACTCGTGCAAGGTAGGCAACTTAAAAATTCAATAATAGCTGCGGAGAGCTAACAGTAGTCATGAAGAGCTTCCTCTTTCATATGTGTTGTAAGGAAGAAACATAAGCACGAGCAGTTATAGCCCTTTAACTCGGGTGAAATCCGTTTAGAGGCGGTAAACCTCTTGTCCGCATCGCACATATCAACCTCCGAGTTAAACATCAATCGTTTGCGGTCTCCACAGTGAAGGTTGGCTACAATGGATCTCCAACACTGGCTGTCTCTCACCTTCGTCGTACATTCTGTCAGACTGCCGTTCGTCCATCTCTTGATGGTACCTTCTCACTTGTATCGGTGTCTATTTCTTGCTCACTTGTCTTCATGCGTACCCTTCAGTATGGAGTTTTTTTTTTTTTTTTTTAAGAGTGATGTCTTTTAACGTTGCCTAAATATTTCACTTGCCTCTTTTCTATTTCTTTCGCCAACTCAGTTTTCATTCCCAGTTTTTTAAGAGCACGTGTATTTAGTTTTTCTTTCCAGGAAATACGACATATACTTCTCTATATCCATATCTCCAGGGCCACTCTTTGACTTTCTAATCGCGCGTTCATTGTTCAGGTTTCAGCGTCAATCTTCTGCGCCATATAATAGTCTTGAATATACAAAACGTTTGACAATTATCGTTTTTAATGAGTCGTTAATCTCTCTAGATGTTAATAGTGTTTCATATTATTAAAACTATTTTTTGGCAGTCCCATTATTATTTTTATTTTTACTTCTGTTTCACTTCTGCCATCATCTATTATTACATGTCAAAAACAGGAGAAACTTGTTACTTGTTCTAGTTAAATAGCCGGGTCTGTAAGAATCTCATAAAATCTGGATGACTATATATGCACTCACGTGTGTATGTGTGTGTGTGTGTGTGCGTGCGTGTGCTGTGCGTGTGTGTGTGTGTGTGTGTGTGTGTGTGTATGTGTGTGTGTGTGTGTCCCCGTCCGCAGAAGCATGTTTGCGTTTGTAAAAGACAGACCTTCATCGGGTCTTTATTCCTCCCGTATTTGATTCTGTCTTGTGTAGGTCTTAGTCAGATATGACTGAGCTACCGTATAACAGTAGATGGTACTACCTGCTTTCTGTTAGCGCCGAACGTTGGGCTGCGCTTACCAAACCCGTACACCCCACATTGTGCCAACGGCTTCGGGCGGAAGAGCGCAATTGGGAGGGTGCAAGTCTTACCCTGGTGCGAGGAAATGCAACCTAAAGACAAAGTGTCATGGCAGGGCAGACCAGGCCCTAAGCTTTGGTTGGCGGCTGGTCTAGGATCGAAGCTCCGACAGGCGGACAATTAGAGCATTGCTTTGCTGATACGACAGCTTCTGCAGCTTGTCTTGTTCAAGATGTAGAGGTGTTACCTTTCCTCTGGAGTGAACTAAGCAGGCTGAGAGAGAGATCATGCTGCATGGGCAACACATGATCTCTATATTTCAGCCCAGGCTTTGTGCTATGGAGAGACAATAACTCCATCCCTTACAAACTATCGTCTGTCAAGACGGCAAGGTGCCAATGATTTGATTCTGTCCTTCTGCTGTGTTTAGTGTTACTACAATGTGATGTTTGGGTGGCTGTGTATCATGTTTTACTACAATGTGATGTTTGGATGGCTGTGTATCATGTTTTACTACAATGTGATGTTTGGATGGCTGTGTATCATGTTTTACTACAATGTGATGTTTGGATGGCTGTGTATCATGTTTTACTACAATGTGATGTTTGGATGGCTGTGTATCATGTTTTACTACAATGTGATGTTTGGATGGCTGTGTATCATGTTTTACTACAATGTGATGTTTGGATGGCTGTGTATCATGTTTTACTACAATGTGATGTTTGGATGGCTGTGTATCATGTTTTACTACAATGTGATGTTTGGATGGCTGTGTATCATGTTTTACTACAATGTGATGTTTGGATGGCTGTGTATCATGTTTTACTACAATGTGATGTTTGGATGGCTGTGTATCATGTTTTACTACAATGTGATGTTTGGATGGCTGTGTATCATGTTTTACTACAATGTGATGTTTGGATGGCTGTGTATCATGTTTTACTACAATGTGATGTTTGGTTGGCTGTGTATCATGTTTTACTACAATGTGATGTTTGGATGGCTGTGTATCATGTTTTACTACAATGTGATGTTTGGATGGCTGTGTATCATGTTTTACTACAATGTGATGTTTGGATGGCTGTGTATCATGTTTTACTACAGTGTGATGTTTGGATGTCTGTGTATCATTTTTCTCCCTTCGCTTTGAACTCAAGTGTATTCCACATACGGGCTACAACTTCTAGTAGTGCTGGACTGAATTTTGCGTATGGATTAACTTTCCCTATTACCAGTGCCACTCGCCGTCAGACGAGGCCGCTTCGACTTCTGAGGTACTTGTAATTTACGTCCCCAAGTCAAGGAAGAGAAGTCAACATTTTAGTCCAGCTGACCGATGAAGAGGTTTAACACGCTACCTCGGCTTCAGCACACCGGATGTTTATGATCAAGCGCTCATATACATTCTGCCACGCTGACCTCCGATTACTGTGTATAATGTGATATTACTATCGTCAACTCTGTATTCTTGTTTTCCATTATGTGTTCAGTGAAACATATTTTAGTTGAATTGTTATATTTTGTTTGCATGTGTCGTTTGTTTGTTGTTCTCCCATGTCTCAGTCTCGTTCATACGTCCTCGGTATCAGCACGACAGCAGTGCCGCCTACATTATGTTACAGTTACTCGCTGTATAAACAACGAGAGTATTTACTGGGTTAAGGGTATGTAAAACTATGTGATGAATTGTAAACAAAAAAAAAAAAACAGGCCCAGCAAGCCGTTGGGGGATTAAGTGTACAAATAAACATGTCCAAGAAAGGAAGAGGGGAGTAAATTAACCAACGCGGAGTAAAGCATGGGGCAAACGATTCAGCCCTATATAGAAAAGAGCAACACTAAACATCTGTGGTTTTGGACAGAAAGAAGCAACATGAACTTTATGAAAACACACAACATAAAAATATAAAGAATAAATTGCTCGGGCGTTTAGTTAGAACAAAACAAGATCAACCAGCGGCTAAAGCGTTCCACATGAGAACATCGCGATGCAAGGCGTGAGGACGACCCAGGAAGACTGGGCTAGGTGGAGGAAAAAGACGCATTGAAGAAATCAAATATGACGCTAGTACAAGCAACACGACAAGCCAAACACATAAAATTACATCTGCTTCCTCTCTGCGACGCTTCATGGCGAAGACAGTAGGACAAAAGAAGAAAAAGTTGACTCATTGTACATTGACTAATGTATTACTGAGTATCTGGAGCATCTATGGAGGTGTGGGACATATTTAAGTAAAGTACACGAACCTTTTACATGTCGTGAGGTGTATGGGTATATGGTGAAAGGTCTCACATTCTGTATAAAACAATCGGCACTCGGTGGATAATGTAGTAAATATCACGCCGGTCACTTTTACATTCAAGGTATTTCCTGACCCCTATTTTAAGCTAGGTTACCTTGGAATCATGGTTATGTTTGTTTTGTTTTTTATCCGGGATATGAACACACGACCACCGGTAAGCGGGACAAGATGCTAACCACTACACAACCGCGACTCTCGTGTATGCAGTCTAATGAGAATCCGCGCTAAACGCAGTTGCGCCGGCGCATGAATGTTTTAATCGTTTGATTTGTTCCACATAAGCGGTTGACCGAATATTCGTATGCTGGTGTCTATTATCTGTTCTTTGTGTGAGTGTGCGTGAGTACGTGTTTGAGCGTATGTGCTTAGTGTGTTTCAAATCAACAACAGTATCAAAGAGTATTTTAGCTGTCTTGTCTTTTAATTGGACAAAACATCGCATCAGCGCCTCTGTAGCGAAACCCCAGTGGCCCATGTCCTCATACCTATCCGCTCAATTCCTTCGGAGTGGAATTCTCTGGGTTACTTTCATAACCCGAGCATTTGACACGAATACTTTGTAATCTATCTGTTCTTCGGGAAAACCCAATGGCACGCCTTGCACCAAATATGACCTAGGGTAATGGTTGGCGTGAAATGTCCGTTGTCAACCTTGTCGGTTGTTGTCGGCACAATGTATTGAAGTTTTAAAGAATTTTACAGATAAAGTGCCGCATCCTACTGCTGGGGAATGAAAGGTAATTTAGATTAATTGGTCCTGCCAGACATGGGCATATTAAGCTTGGTCGTCTCAAATAATGAGACGAATTGGTGAAACGGCAGTCTTGCCAATTTGGCTAAGCGTCTAGATCTGGGCATGGCGGGGGAACAAATCGGGGTTATCCTTCTTCCTATGGCTTTACCTCTGTTTAGTGTTCTCTTTCATTTGAATATAAACATTCTATAGCTATGGCATGTCGAGGGGAGGGAAGGGCTCCGTGGGGACCGGTTCCACCCATCTGAGTTATATCTTCTTGAGCCAGAAGAGGCGATCCACTGTGCTATCTCTTTCGTCTTTCGGCTGATTGGGGGGGGGGGGCAGGTGGACCGGGTGGTTCCTGGTCGATAGGAACATGTTGGGAGTATAAATGGACTTCCCTGTCTCCCTGAGAGAACCTGAACTCATCTGAATGTATGGGTTATGTGAGACACGGCCGATACATTGCGGTGACAGCTCAGACAAGAGCGGCGGCCGGACAGGGTAGTTTCCTCTTTCCTGTTCTTGCTAGGGATGGGGGAGGGAGATGCACTGCGGTCCATACAGACCCACTATTATGATTAGTTAAGAGTAGGAAACATACATAATTACGCACACTACTCCACAATAGCTTTGTAGTGAGAAAGGCAAGGTTTGCAAGTGAGAGGTAAGCCTGAGAAGGTATGTGCCCAATATTAATAAAGGCATGGTATGAGTGTGGAGAGGAGTGTGGTATGAAGACAATTGAATACTAGGTAATTGTATGTATTTTATGTATGGCAACCGACATGCTGAGACCATTGGAATCTCCATGCCGGCTGTATATGAAGTTTACACCAGAGGCTCTCAAAATTGTTTTAACTGTACAGGATCCTTCTTTTGACGGCGAATATAGCCGGAAGTTTCGACAGAGCATCGACATAGAACATTATGTTTACTAGGAAGTCCCTGCTGCTGTTCGGCTATACCAGATAGAACCACGGCGGGCCCGAACGAATACTTTCAGAACACCTCGGCAGGCTTTTCGTTGAGCTGGGATCGAGTATGTTTGCATTCTGGGCTAAATCCCGCCTAAGTCACTGACACACCCGGGCATATATCCTATTTATTCTCCTTGAGTATTTCCCCACCAAAATTGTACCACGTGATCCCAGGGCACTTTCCCTAATCATTGGACACACTACATTCGTGTATGCCACGGAAACTTGGAATCCTGGATCGATGGAACCTTGTTGTTCGAACAACCTACGCGGGAAATAAAGACCAGGGAACTTGCTGTGAGGTGGTGGTGAATTCATGGGACAATATGGAAAACGATGATCTAGGATATTTATATTTGTGTTGATATTGTATGGACTAGTTTTCTCTCTAGATTGTGTGTAGATGTTTATGAGTTAATCGCCAGATATTTTTTCTGTGCTGTTATGTATTGAGTTATTAAATTTACAATTACAAATATGTTGAAGAACGTCATGTTGTATGCGTGTCAGCCAGAACGACCCTGCAGGAAATAGGTCCTAAGGTCGAAAGAGAGAGTGACAGTGAGTCCGGGGGAAACGGAGGAGGGTTGGCAAGCAAAGACCTATCCCAGCCAGGGCTATAGAATAATATTGAAATATTGTTACATAGTTACTTGGAACCCTCCACGTAGCTTGTTACAATTTCTGGGGGCACGTCGCGGGATATTTGAAATCCTGGTGGAGGTCTGGCTGATATAGTGATAGGGGACAGATATTCTTGTCTACTATCAATAGGTTCTGCCTACCGTACCTGGCTATAGTCTATACTCTTCCTGACACAGACTGACCGACATACGACGTGGTGTGGTCAGGTAAAATAACCAGTTGTGTACTAGAGATTGAAATTTAATATACAATTATCTCTTCCCTTACCCTCTGAATGTAAGATGGCATCCGCTAAATTTAATGTTGCCGAAGTACAGGCTAAAGGTCGAGAGATGGGCTACGATGGTGTAGAGTTACAAAAATATGTTCAGGAAGTTGAAAGAGACTTCAGACAGGCTGAGCGCGAAGCTAGGAAATTTGAGATCGAGCGTGAAGCTAAGAAAATAGAAGCTGACCGCGAAGCTAAGAAAATAGAAGCTGACCGCGAAGCTAAGAAAATGGAAGCTGAGAGAGAAACTAAGAAAAGGGAAGCAGAACAGGCCGTCAGAGACCATGAGTTCCGCATGAGGGAGTTGGAGCTTAGAGCTGAAAGCGAGGGTGCAGTGGGAGGCACAGTTCTACCTGACTCAACAACTCCTAGTGGCGGTCCATACCAGGCAATGAAGTTCCCTTTGCTCCCGTTCGATGAACACAAAGAGAAGATCGACCAGTATCTTCAAAAATTCCAGTCGATGGCTTTGGCTATGGGACTGGAACGTGGGAAATGGAACTTGAAACTCTCGCAGGTCCTGAGGGGGACCGCGTACGAGGTCTATTCAAGGTTGCCACCTGGTATGGAGAATGACTATGAGGCTCTGGAAAAAGCATTATTGAAAAGGTTCCAGATGACAGCCCATACACACCGTCAGCAGTTCAGAAAGTCCAAGAGAGAGCCAGGAGAGATGTTCGCAGCCTACAGCGTTAGACTTAAGTCTTACCTTTTGAAGTGGCTGTCATTGGCTGGATTTGCTAACGACTATGAAAGTTTAGAAGAATTAGTGGTCGTGGACCAAATGAAGAGAATGATGCCTAAGCCATTGCAAACCTTCTTGCTTGAAAATGGGGCAGAAAGGTTAGACATAGTCAACACATTGGCGGAAAGGTATGTGCTAGCTCATGGGGATAATGGGGAACTGTCACAACCCAATCCCCGACCACCAGACACATGGTCTGTAAAGAAGAAGAACCCTAAAACAGCTCACACCAAGAAGGAGGATCCTTTCGATAAAGTTCCAATTAAGAAACCCTCTGGTAAGAGTCCACCTGGATCTCCTAAAAGAAAGTGGAGTGAAAAGTGGTGCGCCTACTGCAAATCTCCCACACACAATACGGCCGATTGCCGGCGCAAACAGAAAAACTCTCACTATGCTGCTTGTCTTGTAGAAACCGGGGAAGGGTCTAACAAGGAGGTAGAAGGGAGGGGTCTTGAGAACAAAGATTCAGAGAAACCACCAGTAGTAGAAACGATACTTGTGAACGGACAACCAGTTGAGTGTCTCTATGACACAGGTCTGCAGTTTGAGGCTGTAATTTCATCACACTTAGTGAGCCCAGAGCAGTTAACCGGGGAATCTATTGAGATTCAAACGGCGACAAAGAGTGCGGTGGCGATGTCTCTTCCAATTGCGAAGGTGGACATCAAATCAAAATATGTTACCGGCACTATACAGGCAGCCGTTCTGCTCGATCCTATCTTCCCAATGATCTTGGGTTGTCGCTACGTCTTTCTAGGGATTCCAACCGAACCCATGTACGTAGGGGCGATGCAAACCAGATCTCAATCGGAGGATGAGCAGACGCCAGCCTTGATCGTGAATCCCTTGCCTGGGGAGTTACGAGCTGCTCAAAGCCAGGATGCTACTTTGCAACCTTGCTTCAACCAGTTGCCAAAAAGTTCTGACCCACCAAGACGGGGTCAGTATTATATGAAGAATCGGTTACTGTACCGGAGAGCCGGAGTGGAGGAACGCCAGCATGGACAGCTGGTAGTTCCTAAGGCTTATCGGGAACAGCTTCTTCATATGGGACACACCATTTCTTTCAGTGGACATATGGGTGTCGGGGCAACTCTCCAGCGCATTTCCTGCCATTACTACTGGCCAGGGATGACTGGAGACGTGCGTAGGTACGTCAAGTCGTGCCCAGAGTGTCAGCGTGTGGCACCAAAACACTGGACGGCTCCGGTAGTCTTGGGTGACATGCCCATTATGAACTCTCCTTTCGAGAGAGTTGCCATCGATCTTGTTGGTCCTCTTCCTCGGACTAGGAAGAGGAATAAGTACATTCTCACGATGGTGGATTGCTGTTCCATGTGGGGTGAGGCGATACCTTTGGCCACAATCGACTCTAAGCGAGTGGCTGATGCACTGATGGAGACCTTTACTCGGTTGGGATTTCCCAACCAGATCCTAACGGACAATGGGTCTCAGTTCTGTGGTAAGCTGATGGAAGAAGTCTTTCGTATCTTCCAGACTAACCACATTCACACAAGCCCGTACCACCCTCAGTCTAATGGGCAAGTAGAGAGGTTTAATGGTACATTGATGACCATGCTTCGGAAGCTGGCTCAAGAGAAACCAGACAGATGGGATGAGTATATCCCAGCCGCCTTGTTCGCCTATCGGGAGGTTCCCCATGGGTCGACCGGGTTGCCACCAGCCACTCTACTATTCGGGAGGCCAATCAAGGGTCCCTTAGAAGCCCTATTGAGATGTTGGACAGAGGAAGAAACTTCCGAAGAAGTTGTATCCTCATATAAATACGTCGAAGAGTTAAAGAAGAAACTCCAGACGGGTTGGGCTTTGGCAGCTCAGAATCTGAGGGCGGCCAGAAAGAGACACGCGGCCTACTACAATAGAAGGACGAAAGATAGGTCTCTTAAAGTGGGGGATCGGGTTCTGTTGTTACTTCCAGTAGGTTCCAATAAACTCGAGATTGGTTGGCAGGGGCCTTTCCCGGTGGAAAGGGTTGTGTCCCGTACCAATTATGCTATCCGGATCAGGGGGAAATCTAAAATCTTCCACATTAACCTCCTCAAAAAATATGAGGAACGATCCGCTGGTACTTCTCTCCCACTCATGACTATGGCGGTCGCGATGGAAACTGAATCGGCCGAAGACTCGGATAGGGAGTATCGTTTACAACCTGGGGAAACCTATAAGGATGTACATATAAATCCTGATCTGTCGACTGAAGAAACAGAACTGGTCATCCGTTTGTTGGAGTCCCATCAACAGATTCTTACCGATCGTCCAGGGCGGACAGGGTTGGTCGAGTTTGATATGACTCTGACTACCCAAGACCCCATTCGCCAAAAAATATATCCAGTGCCCTTTGCGAAAGAGAAGGCCCTGGAAGCCGAAATCCAGAAGCTTCTGGATGATGACATCATAACTCCTTCGACTTCTCCTTATAATGCCGGGGTTGTCTTGTTGAGGAAGCCAAGCGGGGAGCACCGCTTATTTATTGATTACAGGCATTTAAACAGTTGTACGACATTCCAAGTGGAGCCGTTACCAAACACAAATCAACTGTTTGCCAGATTAAATAGGGCAAAGTACTTTTCAAAAATCGATTTAAGCCGGGGATATTATCAGATCCCTGTGAAGCCTGAGGTTCGGCCCTTGCTCGCTTTCAGTACTCCGAGCGGCCATTACGAATTTAAGGTGATGCCTTTTGGGCTGAGCAATGCGCCCAGTGTGTTCACACGCATGATGAGAAAGTTATTAGACCCTTTAAGGGATCCCTCTGTCGTCTCGTTTATGGATGATATTCTCATCGCGTCTGACAATCTGAAAGATCACCTGAAATCCTTGGAACAGATCTTCATAAGATTGAAAGAGGAGGGGTTAACTGCCCGTCCAGCCAAATGCATGATTGGCTATCACTCCTTAGAATTTCTGGGATATACTATTACCCCGGGGGGTTTGGTACCGGAAGAAAAGAATGTAGAGAAGGTCAGACTCGCACCCCGTCCTAAATCCAAAAAGGATGTTAGGTCTTTCTTGTCTCTGTGTGGGTTTTACCAGAAATTTATTCCGAAGTTCAACGAAATTGGGGCACCGTTAACCGAAACCCTGAAGAAAGGATCGCCAGATCCTATAGTCTGGACCCCGAGCTGTGAAGAGGCTTATGGGAAGCTGAAACAGGCTTTGGTGGATAGGCCAGTCCTGCAACTCCCAAATTTGGAGAAAACGTTTGTTCTAAGAACCGACGCGAGTAACATAGGGATTGGAGCAACTCTGTTGCAGGAAGGGCGAGAGGATCCTACTGTGCTATGTCCGGTGGCATATGCCAGTAGAAAACTGTTACCCGCGGAACGGAATTACTCCACCGTCGAACGGGAATGTTTGGCTCTAGTGTGGGCGGTACAGAAATTTCAACCTTATCTGTATGGAGTACCGTTCAAAGTGCAGTCCGACCATCAACCTCTGACGTTCTTGGCAACTTCCAAGAAACTGAACGCAAGGTTAATGAGATGGTCATTGCTCTTACAACCGTATCAGTTCACGGTCGAATACATCCCCGGAAGGGAGAATGTGGGAGCGGATTTTATGTCACGGCATCCTATGGTCGAAGGTGAGGGGGAGGTAATTCGAACAGAACCTCTGGCAGTTGAAAGTTCGTAGGGTTCGACTTTCTTAAGAGGGGGCCTATGTAGCGAAACCCCAGTGGCCCATGTCCTCATACCTATCCGCTCAATTCCTTCGGAGTGGAATTCTCTGGGTTACTTTCATAACCCGAGCATTTGACACGTATACTTTGTAATCTATCTGTTCTTCGGGAAAACCCAATGGCACGCCTTGCACCAAATATGACCTAGGGTAATGGTTGGCGTGAAATGTCCGTTGTCAACCTTGTCGGTTGTTGTCGGCACAATGTATTGAAGTTTTATAGAATTTTACAGATAAAGTGCCGCATCCTACTGCTGGGGAATGAAAGGTAATTTAGATTAATTGGTCCTGCCAGACATGGGCATATTAAGCTTGGTCGTCTCAAATAATGAGACGAATTGGTGAAACGGCAGTCTTGCCAATTTGGCTAAGCGTCTAGATCTGGGCATGGCGGGGGAACAAATCGGGGTTATCCTTCTTCCTATGGCTTTACCTCTGTTTAGTGTTCTCTTTCATTTGAATATAAACATTCTATAGCTATGGCATGTCGAGGGGAGGGAAGGGCTCCGTGGGGACCGGTTCCACCCATCTGAGTTATATCTTCTTGAGCCAGAAGAGGCGATCCACTGTGCTATCTCTTTCGTCTTTCGGCTGATTGGGGGGGGGGGGGGGGCAGGTGGACCGGGTGGTTCCTGGTCGATAGGAACATGTTGGGAGTATAAATGGACTTCCCTGTCTCCCTGAGAGAACCTGAACTCATCTGAATGTATGGGTTATGTGAGACACGGCCGATACATTGCGGTGACAGCTCAGACAAGAGCGGCGGCCGGACAGGGTAGTTTCCTCTTTCCTGTTCTTGCTAGGGATGGGGGAGGGAGATGCACTGCGGTCCATACAGACCCACTATTATGATTAGTTAAGAGTAGGAAACATACATAATTACGCACACTACTCCACAATAGCTTTGTAGTGAGAAAGGCAAGGTTTGCAAGTGAGAGGTAAGCCTGAGAAGGTATGTGCCCAATATTAATAAAGGCATGGTATGAGTGTGGAGAGGAGTGTGGTATGAAGACAATTGAATACTAGGTAATTGTATGTATTTTATGTATGGCAACCGACATGCTGAGACCATTGGAATCTCCATGCCGGCTGTATATGAAGTTTACACCAGAGGCTCTCAAAATTGTTTTAACTTTACAGGATCCTTCTTTTGACGGCGAATATAGCCGGAAGTTTCGACAGAGCATCGACATAGAACATTATGTTTACTAGGAAGTCCCTGCTGCTGTTCGGCTATACCAGATAGAACCACGGCGGGCCCGAACGAATACTTTCAGAACACCTCGGCAGGCTTTTCGTTGAGCTGGGATCGAGTATGTTTGCATTCTGGGCTAAATCCCGCCTAAGTCACTGACACACCCGGGCATATATCCTATTTATTCTCCTTGAGTATTTCCCCACCAAAATTGTACCACATGATCCCAGGGCACTTTCCCTAATCATTGGACACACTACATTCGTGTATGCCACGGAAACTTGGAATCCTGGATCGATGGAACCTTGTTGTTCGAACAACCTACGCGGGAAATAAAGACCAGGGAACTTGCTGTGAGGTGGTGGTGAATTCATGGGACAATATGGAAAACGATGATCTAGGATATTTATATTTGTGTTGATATTGTATGGACTAGTTTTCTCTCTAGATTGTGTGTAGATGTTTATGAGTTAATCGCCAGATATTTTTTCTGTGCTGTTATGTATTGAGTTATTAAATTTACAATTACAAATATGTTGAAGAACGTCATGTTGTATGCGTGTCAGCCAGAACGACCCTGCAGGAAATAGGTCCTAAGGTCGAAAGAGAGAGTGACAGTGAGTCCGGGGGAAACCGAGGAGGGTTGGCAAGCAAAGACCTATCCCAGCCAGGGCTATAGAATAATATTGAAATATTGTTACATAGTTACTTGGGACCCTCCACGTAGCTTGTTACAGCCTCCATTTAGTTTGTGATCACTTGCATTACGAAAGAAATGTTGCGATCCCAAACAACTGAAGGCATATTATCTTCCACTACTTTTTAGTTGTTCAGCTGCATTTTTCACAGGTGTTTGCTTGATGGTCAACTGTATCAGTTATTCATGTTTTGATTATAGTTACAAACAATAATCAGGTTGCCACTGGTAACTTTTGGAGTTCCAAACGCAAACCACAGGGCATGCCCTTCAAGACTGTCCACAATTTGCTGTGCACAATGGAGATTTGGAACAGGAACAACCATACAAGACAAGCTGTTAGAAAAAGGTGATGACAGGAACAACCATACAAGACACGCTGTTTGAGAACGGTGACGACAGGAACAAACATACAAGACATGCTGTTTGACAACGGTGACGACACTAACAACCATACAAGACACGCTGTTTGAGAACGGTGACGACAGGAACAAACATACAAGACATGCTGTTTGAGAACCGTGACGACAGGAACAAACATACAAGACATGCTGTTTGAGAACGGTGACGACAGGAACAACCATACAAGACATGCTGTTTGAGAACGGTGACGACAGGAACAACCATACAAGACATGCTGTTTGAGAACGGTGACGACAGGAACAACCATA